>OW569405.1:114831313-115228019 GCA_937654795.1 Cistogaster globosa | reverse complement strand
TTTAGTTTTATTTACAATTTTTTGTTTTTGTTCTTACAGGGGATACACTAATGTATATTATACTGTCAACCTCTTTTTTTTTTTTTTTTTTTGAAAAGTTAAAAATGCTTTTTTCAATGAGAATTTGTGCATCGCCAAAACAGCAGGTTATTGTGGTTGAGATGGCTGCGGAAGTGTATGGTGTTTTACCTCAGTATGTTACATGTCTATGTTTTATGAGTCTGCATGTTTCACATTAAAATGCCTAAATATATGAAAAATTAAATATTAATTAATATGCAATTTAAAAATTTTTCTTTCAAATACTTTTTAATTTGCAATTAATTATTAATCGGAATAAAGCATCATTTTTATACAAAAATAATTTTCCGGTAAGTTTCTCTAGCAATTAATTACGATTTTCCCATTTAAATAAACTTATTATATTTCTCCTTTTGTGTTTATTCTACATTAAATTTAATAAAAGCCCATAAATTCAAATTTACAATGTTTTTGAATAATTCATTTATAAATGTTTGTTTATTTTCATTAAGCTATGCTGTAATTCCCTCCCACAACTAATCCTATTCTGCATTTTTCAGGCGCAAATAAAAAAAAAATCTTTTAACTAGATAAGTCCTAATAGATGAGGAGTAGAAGTATAAGTAATAGTAATAATAGAATAAGTTTTCTCTTTGCTAAATTTATCATAAATACGAATTAGTAATACATGAATATTTGTGGGATAGCCACTCTATGCTTGAACTCACTTTAACTTTGAGGTGTCAAGAAAAATTTATATAAAAATAAAAATTTTAAATTATTCATAAGTTTACAGCATGCAAACGAGCAAATAAATTCAAGTGCCAACAGGGTCAAAAACACACACACAAATATTTAAGGGCAAAATCCATAACGGTATAGAGGCTTAGAAAAACTTTATTAAAGTAAGTGTTTTTGTTTTTAATTTTATGCTTTACTGCTTATTTATTCAATATAAAATTTTATTTCTATTTTTAATTCAATTAGAAGTCTTAATATTTATAGCCAGCAAAAAATACATGTGTGATTTTAACATAGCCAAATATAGGTTTACATTACCAAAACGGCTTGGCATTTACATGAATGCTTAAAAAAAAATTCAATGACTAAGATACATTTTTTCATTATTTTTTGTATTTTATATATTTTTTTAACTTTAACTTTTTTTGAACTTTCTTAAATTTTTTATGAGTTGAAAAATTTAAAAATTCATTATAAAGAATAAGTGCAGGAGAGCCAATAAATATACCAATAATTTTTTTACCCTCTTCATATGATATGTAGTTAAATTATACAGTTAAAAAAAATAAATGAAACTGGAAAACTACGCTTTTAGTGTTTCGAGCCCAGAGTATAAATATATATTTCTAATGTTATCGTTCAAATATCTGTCCGTCTGTCGCAGCACTCTACCCCTTAAGCCGTAATATGTGGACTTGTAGCAACAAGTACAAAAATTAAATCTTTAATATCTTAAGTAGTGTCCCAATAGTAACGTGATGTTTATATACGTGTTCTTGTTTTTAAACCACAGACGCGGATAAGAACAAGTACAAACAATGAAATGTAAAACTCAAATTGAAAGGGTGTTCTTACTGTGATGTGCGCGATAAAAAAATAAGTAATAACAACAAATTAAAAAATAAAAAGGTGATCGGTAGATGCAAACAGAAATGAATATCCAAAAATCACTGTGAGAAAAGTTTTTTGTGCTAAGAATTTTTTCTGGGTTAATATTTTTCATATTTTCATTACTATTAAAATTTAGTCGGCTTTGTTGAGAGTAATGACATCGAAAGAAATTCAACTACCATTTAATGCTAATAATTTTATTTTATAATGGTAAACAAATTTTATTAAAATAGTTTAATTACTAATTACAATTGAAAAAAAAATGGTTTTTGAGAAACACCATGTTTTGATCACAGAAACTTAAAAAAACTATGCAGAAATTAATAAATTCTAAATTCTAAAATTTGAAATTTTTAATAATTTATCAATTTTCAGTGAGATAAGTGTGAAACTTGATACCTTATAGCAGAAGGCACTTAATATCCTGATAGCCGATTTTATTACTTACACTAAAACAAAAATATGTTCCCATTGTATTTTATTTTCCCCGGGAAAGTTAAAACAATCATATTTTCCAAATCTTTGTAACAAAAATGCCATTTCAAAATAAGCCTCTACTCTACTTTAGATATTTATTTTGTGAACAAAGATAAGGAATTCATTCATTAATGTTATTGATTTAAAGCCATTTAGTCATTAGTTAATTTTAAAAATTTTGTTTTTCCACTAATTATTAAATTAATCTTTTCATTAAGAAGCATTACCATTAGAGAAAAAAATGATTATGCAATATAAAATCATTACTATTATTTATTATTCAATGCTTATGAAATCATAAATTAATTGTTCCATTTATTTAAATACTGCAATATATTATAACAATAGTTTAATGTTAAAAATTAAATCCAGAAGTAATATTTACTCTCTCTTATTCAGTTCAATGTTTTCTTCACCAAATTAGTTTTGTATGAGTGTTTGCCTTCATACATATTTTGCTTTCATACTTTAACAAAAGCAAACACAAGTAAGAAATCGAAAATTTGCAGCATATGCGAATGTGGCAGCGGCAGCAATTTATATTGCATGTTTACAGCATCGTGAACATACTTTGCATTGTATTTTGTATTAATTTTAATAAAATAACTTATTATATTATGTTATTTTTAAACGTTATGTGTATTACTAATTTTTTCTTGTTTCTAAATTAAATATTAAGCATAAATTTTTAACTATTTGCGGAAAAATTCAGCATATTTGATCAATACTGAATAGGGGTAATTACATACACAAAAACATGCACAAGCGAACCTTGAAAAAAATAAATATACTGATTAACTAAAGATATTGCTTGGCAGAATTTGGTTATTTTTAAGCATAAAATGGAAGAAATTTAAATATTACAAAGCAGTTATAAAATTTTAACTTCTTATTTTCCGAACGGTACATCTGGCTGTGTAGCTTTACACATTTTTAAATATTGTCTTTATTAGTCAAATTCAAGCTAATTTAAATATTTATTTTTTATTTTAGTAAATGTAGTCAGAAATTTCTAGTGTTATTTTTAAAATTAAAACTATATTAGGATATTATCTAAGATAGTATGATGTAATATGTAATTTGTAGATTATTTCAGATGATTTGTGTAGGCGCACAGAGGTTTGAAAGATTTTATTAATTATTACAGTAATATTTTCTTAATTTTTTTTATAAGTACCTTAAACATTAATCGCAAAATATTGAATTTACTCTTCAATCATATATTAAATGAACCAATTGAAAATTTATATAAACTGCTGACAATAATTAAACTATTAACAGTTGCAAAGACTTTTTCCTTTGTTTTTGCATAAGTTATTTATTTCGCATTATAACCAAAAATACACTCACTTTGTCTCTAGAGTTTTAGATACTCATATCAGCAATTAAAAATAGCTAATATAAATGATACAAAAATAGAGTACCTTGAGTGTGTAATTTTAGAAAATTTAAAGATTTCAAGCTAATATGTGCACTAAGTAGAAAAAAGTTGTTAAAGTGTTTCCTTTTAGGGCTGTCTAAGGTACAGAAAAATTGACAAGATGTTAGAAAAAAAAAATCTGCTACGAAAATCTATATTCATTTGTTTCAATACACCTAAATCTATTTTAATTTAAACCTTTAAACACTAACGTTAAAAATGTGAGTGGTCTGTAATTTAGCAATAAAGAAATACACTATTACAGAATTTTTTATGCATCAAATTATGAATAATAATGAATTGTGAATATAAGAAGATCAAAGTATATAAACAATTGTAAAAATATACAATTGTGGTTTTTATTTGATTTATATTTTAATTAACGCTTTAAGCCAAAATAAGCCACTTGTATAAAAATTGTTTTATTTTCAATATTTTGTTGCTAATTTTCATATGAAATACCATAACATTTAAAGTTAATAGCAGAGTATTTAGGCTTGATTTAAATTGGTATTATTTTTTTTTTCAATCAGAATTACTTTTTTGTTTACTTATATGCATTTATTAGCCCTGGCTACTTGTTGTTCATTGTGTATTAAATTAAAAATGAAACATGTAGCCTTTAGTAATCACTTTATAACTTGGGAAATATGTTTTTTAAAGGGAATTATAATTCAATATTAGACTCCAGTGAAACCTACTCTTACAAATCTATTTGTTTTGTCTTAATGCTCTTAAATAGTAACAGAAATCTTTTTTCAATCACAGCCTATAGCAACGTGGTTGCTCGATCTCTCGTTTTAAGAAGGGGAAAAAAATTTAAAGCTGCTAAATTTATTCATTAGTCATTTTAATTTGCCGACTACTTAGCGCGGTAGCAACTATGTGTAAGAAAATAAATAAATTAATATAAATTATATCGGTACCTGTTAGCCTGTGGTCAGAAACTTAACTGTTCAAACTTAAGAACCTCAGAAATTTTATTGACTTAAAAAAACCCATTTGCTCTTCATATAATTTTAACAATGAGGAAAAAGTTGTTGCGCTGATATTATCGATTTTTGCCCGAGAGTAAGCAGAGCCTTTGTTCTATCCGCGTGACTGAGGGCCAAAGATTTTTGACAATATATTTTTTGCTACTAATGGCCACCTGAGTAGCGTTTCGTTAAGCCCCCGTTCCCTTAGCTTATTCGTTATTTTTGTGAAGAGGAAATTAATGTTCTCCTGTGAAACATCAACTTTTAGACTCGAATTATTTCTCATGGTGTCGTTTGAGTAGATCAGAAACTGAATAAGTAAGACCATTTGCATCAAATCCTCTCAAATAGCAACACGCCCCGCATTTGTTACCCTGAATTAAAAGTTTACCTAAATTCTATAAATTGCAGGATTTTCGCAGGAAATATTACTTCCCCTACATGGTTGCGTCAATGTCTCAGTTGATATCATTATCATATTATATTTAAGCTAGAGTTACAATAAAAATCAATATATTTTAAGCTTATAATACTTGTAATGTTTAATTACAAAAAAACCAGCTCTTTATAAAATTTCTGTAGTATATCAAGATGTAGTGTGATTTTAATTCACTTTTACCTTAAAATTGCTTTTTGATTGGTTTTATCAATAACATTTGTTACAGAAATAATATATAGAATCAATTAAAAGTATAGAACAAAATTAATGCAAATCTCTGTTTGAGTGTTTTTTCATATGAACTTTATATAAAACGGCTATAGATTTTTTATATCTAAATACGAGTAGTTAACTGAATTTTAATATGATTTTTATTTCATACAACGTTTTACATTTACATAAAAACATACCCAGCGGTTTTAATAATATGAACTTCGTATACTAACTCAACTGGCACAGATGTTAAAAAGTGAGGTAAAATTTAAAGTGTGTAAGGGACATAGATAGAGTCATAACGTTATTTAATTTTTAATTTAACTTTCTATTTTTACCTTTCATCTGCATATAAAATAATTTAAATCCTTTTATTTATTAACTCTTAATAAATTAAATTAAAAAGACCTTAATTTAAAATGCAATGTTGATATTGATTGTTAAAACGAAAAAACTGGGTGAAAGAAATGGTATTAAATCCGCACTCACATAAAAAGAGTTTCGTAATATATATGGGCAAACCTTTATTCCAAATTTTATTTTTAAACTTGTTACAGTGGCCATAATAATACATACTATTGTCATACCTCTCGCTGAAGAACGTCATCACTTATGTCATACATTTCGGAGAAAACCGTCGTCACTGGCTGTTTGTTTTGTACAATTGGCGTTCGTCTTTAATATAGAACATCATTTGTAAGCCTCGTTTTGATTACTACTGGAGAGATTGTATTAGGCATTTGTTATGTAAGTAGTACTGGGTTCAGGAAATATTGTCCATTAGGATAATGTCTATTTAAATAGTATTATACAGGTAGATTGCTTGATATCTGTTATGGTTATGGGATAAATTATTTCCTCCTATTTTTGTTTTGTAGGTAAGTCTGGCAATTTGTGTATATTTTTCGTTTGTAAGAGTGTTTTAAAAATTTAAGTGGTGTAAAATTGTGCCAGAGGTTTTTTTACCTATTCCTTAATAGTGTCTCCATTAAGAGTTCGTGCTTCCTAGATTTTAATGTTTTCAAGAATATCTACTCTTCTTCCATTTTTACTAGGATGTAATAATGTCATACCTTCAGCTAATTCCCTCGGCTAGTGTCTATATCTGTTAAGGTATATTGCGAAGTCGGAGTCTCCTTTTTCGGTTTGTATGAACGTATGTATTCCGTAGACCTTGTGATATAAGTAAGTCCGTATACGATTACTCCGCTGTTATTTAATTAATCGGTTATTTCTGTTAATGTCTTGAGATTTTTTTATAGAGTGTTGCTGGTTTTGACTGTAGTCTGTAAACCGTCTTTCTGAAAAAGGTTGGTTGATGTATATATTTTTGGTTCTGCGTAAGTAAAAATCTGAAGTCGTGTTGTATCAACTGTCTACTTGTCTTCTTGTTTTTAGTGTTTTATTGTCTTAGTTACTATCGGGACACCTATCATTGAAATTTATTTTCATATTTTTGAACTAGACCTAATAGCAGACATAGCAGTAAATACACTGCACAGCGATTTCAAGCGTTTGCCTCTAGAAGTTAAAGAGATAAGGCTATATTCTTCAAAATCATGGAACACCCTTTAGTTTTAAACTTATTTATTTTTATAGCAAACATATTTGTACCTACTGTGTGTAAATTTCAAATATTTATCTCTTACGGTTGATAAACTAAAGCCACAAAAGTTAAAAATATGTCAATATGGGGGTACGCTTATTGATCAGGCGTGATTAATTGGAACTTTAGCATTATTAAGAACATTCACCTGCAAATATACAAGAGTCAATGTGTAGGCAAATTAAGGTTGTATATAGAACAG
Source organism: Cistogaster globosa (assembly GCA_937654795.1). Lineage (NCBI taxonomy): Eukaryota > Metazoa > Arthropoda > Insecta > Diptera > Tachinidae > Cistogaster > Cistogaster globosa. Next base: position 115,221,032 of record OW569405.1, on the reverse strand, counting down.
ACGCTAAAAAGATACTCTCTATTTTATTCATTGTGGTTTTCTTGAATTTTCTGATGAGTTAAAAAAGGAAATATTGAAGTAAACTTAAAAATTTACTAGCATATTTTAAATGGATGGGGCGATATTTCTTTATATTTGTGACTGGATATTAAATAATCTTTTTTCTTATTTGTACTTGCGTTTGGTTAATATTATTAAGTTATTTAAAACGATGTTTTTTTCTGTAATACTATCTTCAAGTTATAAAAGCCCTTCGGTAAGATTATTAGTATTAAGGAACATAACATTGTTTCATATTAGCCCAAGTCGGAAGTCATCAATACTTTTTGAAGTTTCGAGAAAAATTACATTTATTATGTGGAACAGTCGTTGCTACATAAGCTTGGCAATTGCGGCAATATACAATCACCACTTTACTTATGAACGAAACCGTAAATTGTTTTAATAGAAATGTTTTAATTATAACTTTTTGACTTAATGCTTATGATATATTCTAAACTTAATTCTGGGTCTTGTATAGAAAAACTAAAAATACTATTTTTATTATATTAAACTTAATGCTGCCTTATATTTGCGAAATATAATTGGATGCGTGTGTGTGTGTTTTTATTTTATTTTTTTCTTTTCTTTGTAATTTTTGTTTTTAATACGTAATAGATTGAAATCACCCGCTGTGTTTTACGTACCACATTTTCCATATGAAATGTTGAAATTCTACGTGTTTCACTTTGTGTTCGGACTCCCCACTGTCTTGCGGTTAACAAAAAGTGGAAGCGATAGTAGACGGTACATTAGTTATTATGATTCACATCAAATGAAAGAACATTTATTAGATATTGGAAATAAATTTAAATTTTAGAGTAATAATAAATATCTTGCTTAAAATATTTAAAGAATGATTAATTGCAATGGAATGAGATAATTATTTTTTTAATACTGGTTTATTTGTTTTGTTTAAGCACAAAATAATTTTATTTTTATTTATATTTCAAGAAATTAATAATCTTTCATTTTTGGTTTTTCTAGATACTTGATAAAATATAAAGAGTATTTTAATTGATCTGTCACTTTTAAATAGATGCGAAAAAATCTGATAAGAGATGTGTAGATTCAAAAAATATACCACGCCTTGCTAGTCTTTTTTCTTTAAAGTAAATAAATAAAAATGAAATTTGGCTAAACAGAACACTTATAAGACAGTTTTTTGTTAGAAATTTTAATGTTAAGAAACGTAGAAGTTAATGAAACATTATTTTTAAAGTTGATGCGTTAACTTTCAAAGAAAAATTCATGTACACGAAATTCCTTCCTTTTACATTTCAGATTGTTTTTTTTTATTGGTATTTAAAATAAGATTAAAAAAATTAATTTAAAAATAAAAAATATTCACCATTAACACCTTAAAGATTTTTTTGTTTTCTATAGTTTTGTGACTTTTTATTTTTTAATTTTACAAACATTTTTACTTTAACTACAATTATGGAAAGTGTCATTTAGTTTTTTTACTTTAATTTTGTTATCTCCTTTGAAATTGCAAATTAAAATCCTTTTAAAGTAACCACATATAAATATGTAAGTAAAATCATTTATATAAATATAAAATAAATTTTTGCATTTAATCTATTAAAAAATTGCAAATACCGCAAGTGGTTGACACAGGACGGTGCACTTTATCACCTTTATCTTTTAAGGCCTTTATAAACTTGTTGTGTGCTTTTCAGAGTTCTTGCATTCGGATAAACACTGTTGCGGGAGCAAAAAGAAAATAAAGCAACTCACAAAATTAGCGAAAAGTATTTATACAAAAATTGTGCTGATTCAAAATATTAGTCCCATGGTCTTATTATATTAAAAAATACTTTATGTGACGAAGACTGAAAAAATAATATTTAAAAAAAATAATATTTTAGTTTAATTATGAAATAATTATTTTGAAATAAAGGTTTTTTCGTTTAAAATTAAAAGCTAATTAAAAACTTTTGCGCAGTTTGAAAACGGGAATTTTGCTTCCCTAAGCAGCTGGTTTATGTTAACATTTACTTATGATATTAACAAGAGAATTATAAAATTAATTTTGTATTTCAAGTAAACTTTATATCAGCAAATTTTTAATATGAAATTAAATTCTCTGCATTATCTTAATAGTCGTATAGAATTGTCTGTTTTGATCATTTTATTACTGTTGGATTCAGTATAAATATCAAATATACACGTATAGTAATAAAATTTCTGCCAATATATTTTTTTTTTAATTTTTAAACTTGATGTATTATTTCTGTAAAAGTTTTCATTTTAAGTTGTGATCAATTTTTTTTTATTTTTACAAATGTATTGTAACTCGAAATGACTATAGTGTGATTGGACAAACATTGTTATGAGTTAAATATTTTTCTTTTATTAAAGCTTTTTATTAAGACTATTAAAATTTGGATTTGCGTTAATTTTATAACCTTAAATCCAACCAGAGTATAGCAAAAATCTTTATTAATTTAAAATCTGTGAAATAATAAAGCCTTTTAAATTCTTCAATTTGTCTTTATCTTCTTAAATATATTATTCATCAGTCCTAAACATATGATTAATATTAATTAGCCAACCTCACTCAGCAAAAAATAAAAATATAGATAAAATAAAGTAGATCAAAAATCATGGGTATTTTCATTGCCTTACTTGCAATTATTTTTTATAATGCATTTTAGTAAGTTCGTTTATTCAAGTTCATGAAAATTATGTTATTAAAAACTGAATTTAAGACCTAATAAGATAAAATAAGATATGTTAACCATCCAATAAAAGGTTTAGAAATTTAGTTTTATTTTATTACAATGTGAACAAAAACTTGTATTAATTTTAAGATGCTATAAAAAAACGTATCTTAATCATCGAATTTTTAATGGTTTTAAGCATTGATTTATATGCGTTTTCTTAATGTAAACCCATGCTCGCAAGTAATAAGCTAATATTAAATTAATGGGCTTTTCCCCTAAATTGCACCAGTTCATTTTAAGTAAAACCCTTAAATTACCTACTTCTTTTGCATAAAATCCCCTTTGTAAGGGCAAATTTAATTTAATTTGAAATAAAGTTGCAAGTTAAATTGTAAGTGGTTACAAAGTAAAACAAATGTTTTATTAAAAGAGGGTTAAAAAGAGAACTTATTATTAGATAATATAAACTTATTTGTATTGTTGATTTTTTGCTCAAATTATTTAAAAATAGAAAAAACTATTTAATTCAAATGCCGTTTTTGTTTTAACTTCATCTATCTTTTGAGTGAGAAGCCATTTATCAATTTGTGAGAATTACTATTTGATAATAAATAAAAAAAAGAAGTTATTAGAAATACAAAAATTTAATTACTTTCCTTTCTAATTAAAAATCTGGTTCTGCGTGTATTTTTTATTTTTATAATTATCTTTTAGTTACCTTTACTGGCAATAAAAAACCATTTAAGCAAATTTATTTAACGTAAAAGAACAAAAAATAAAACTGGGAAAAAAATCACTTTAGCCACTCCCTTTTTTTGCATGTAACATATCCTTAAGCGTTATTTAATAATACAAAACTGAAACAAGCATTGAACAATATATAAAAATAAAGATCACAGCAAAAACAACAGCTTCAACCTGGCAATAGCAAAAATGACCAACAAAGAGTTTGTGTAACAAACATTCATGAAGCTGCAAACAAATTTGACAAGCATTTTTAGCACATTATTATCTTTTACTTTGTAACATTTTTAAGTACAATTAAGTTATATACGACTTGGAGAGAACTATTGTGGAAATAACATGAAAAGATACGAAAAAATTATAATATTTTCAAAAATCATAATGAAAAAACTAAAACTATATTTTTGCTTTTCTTTTTTACATTAAACAAATGAAATATTAAATAGATTGAAAAATTGAATAGTTTAAAGCTTTACAAATAAATTAGAATCATTAGTAATAATATTCTATTCTATTTAATTCTATTCTGGAACCGAAAGTAAAATTTGTATTGATTTATACATGACTTTACGAATGTATTTAAGTTGTAAGTTGAACACGCAATTACAACAATTGACAGAATATTCATATAAAATTTTTGGATGTATTAGGTAAAAAGTGCGAATATTCCTAGACTTTGTAAAACAACGTTATATTAAAAATGAAAAGTATATTTTTCTTTTCTATTTTATTAAGCACACGGTCAGTTTTATAAAATGAGAATATTGCTTTTAATATTGATTTTTTTTTTAATATTTCGTCACACTGTTGAATGACATCTTCAGGAAATCGGACGCAAACAATTAAAAAATAAAATTTAATTTTTTTAAGGCTTTGCTTTGGTTCATTTTTTAATTTAATTTCTAAAAAAAATTATTTATAAATGTATGCGAACATTTTCCAAAGAAAACATCATCTTAAAAAGTTTTATTTAGTTAAAATTAATTGTTAGATTTTTATATTTTTAGTTAGTTTTTTGTGCGCATATTAAATGAATGATAAATGTTTTCACTACAGCTTTTTTCTGGATTTATAACGGACATTTAATCTGTTTTTTAGCTCAAATCAAATATTCAGTATATTAAAAACATGATAACTTTTAGTAGTAAAAACGTACATAAGGAAGCCAACACAAATTTAAGCAAATGCTGTTTAAAAGCATCATCATTTTGTTTCCAAGTAAGCTGATGTTAAGCATAACTGATACATTTGTAATTTTTATAATAGACATTTTGCTTTAAAAAACTAAAATACCCTTCATCTTATTTTGAAATGTTATTCATTACGAACAGAGTTTATTAACGAACAAAGTTGTTAAGAAGTCAAAATGTTACAATTTTAATTAAAAATATTTACGGTTATTAAACGAAAATATTTTTTACTTGTGATAAAAATAATATAAATTAAAATTATATTTATAGCTTTGCATTATAAAAAGTTACATTAAAATTATATCATTCATGAACATTTGTATCTTATATTTTTCCAGTTTCACTTATTTGGTTTGCAGTATTGTAATAATTCTTTTTCTTTGTTTATATTTTACTTTTTTTAAACTTTTATTTCATTGGTTTCTATTTTTAATAAATTTTATTCTCATTATCTTAGTATAAAAATCCATAGCAATATTCATTGTACTCTTTTGTCTTTTCGTTTGGTTTGATTTTGTTTGTCTTCTGTATTGTCAGTACCTCCCTGGATACTTTCGCATTTGAGTTTGTATTTGCGTTTTATTTTATTTACAAAGGGAGTCTCTGTGTAATTTATAAAACAAGAAATCTTTCATAATTTTATTCAGTTTTCATACTTTTATTTGTGTTAAAACTGATTTCTTGTTTAAGTTTCCATCGCTTTTGTTTTAAATATAAAGAAAAGAGAAAAGCGAGTTTAATAATTTCAAATAAAAATATATGTTGGTTATAAATTCTCTAGCGATTTTTCGTTTTAAATCAGAACTTAATGATAAAATAATATTTAAATGTTATGAATGAAAAGCATTGAGAGTTGGATTTTTAAATATCAAGTTTCACAATAAAATATTTTTAAAAATAAAATGAAATACAATATATATCAGCAGTTTAATTATAAATAGAAAAATGTGAAGCCATTTCAAATTGCGCCTGTTGCTTTAATTTATTTAAATAAATAATTTTTTTCATAAATTCTTTTCTCAAAAACTGCAATTATCGCTAAATTTAAGAGAAAACACTTTAATGAATTTGTAAAAAAAACATGGAAAATTGGTGGAACATTTATACAAACGCCAAAGACTACTGACAAAAATAGAGAAACCAGTTGTTGCACTACCACCACAAATTATAAATATCATTTTATTTAACTGTGTTATGGTAGGGTAGCCAGTTAGGGAACTATTGAAATTATCCGCTTCAAATTTACGGGTCAACCACTTGCTTGTTTTTTTAGTTTTCTTTTAAAAATTTTTATTTAAAATTTATTTTACACTTGATGTCCTAAAGTATATTGAATTATGAAAAAATATTTAGAAAACTTATGTTATTTTATTTTACACGGACTTCAAAGTTTGGAACCTCGTCTTGTTATTATTTTTTTTTTTCGTTATTGCTGTTAAGTTTGTTTTTAAAGTTTGCAAATAATATAATTTTAATTACAGAGAGTTTAAATAATTTATTTTTACCTTTTTACAACAAACAATAAACCAGACACAAAAAGGATTACAAACTACATGAAGTTTACAGTTTTTTTAACATGCAAATCATAATGCCTGTTCACACCATTCCTGATTAATTTTTAAAAAGACCTTTAAATTTTGCTGTACCTAAAGGATGACATTTGTTCTTGGCATAGTCTTTGTTATGCAGTTGCTTTTTTAATCCCAGTAACAAATAATAAAATAAAAGAGGAGATAAGATATATTTTGTAAAAATAAATGCTACGAGCATTTAGCGGCACGAATTTCATTTCATTGCATTTTTTTTTAGTTCTTTTTCTGTCTTTATTAATTTCAAATAGCAGCCCTAAAGAAAAAGCAAAAAGCAGATTTTCATTTTTTATTTAGTCATACTCTCTTCATAGGAACCCTAACAAACAAATGAACGAAAAAAAATAATTTAGTTAAAAAAGTCAACAACCGCACAATATTTTATAACTGAGAACATAATTTTGCTGTTTTTGAATGACAGCCAAAAAAAACTGCTTAAACTGTCTAAAAATAAAATCAAACCAAGTCTCTGTTTGCGACCATAAATACTCAGAAATAAATGGCATTATGATGTGATAATATTTAAGATAATACTGCTGATAGTGTCAGTGGTCGTTATTGTTAATTAAAAATTAATTTATTCAATCATTCTACATAAACACATTGAACTGATGATACAGGCATAAACCAGTCACACTTCCTAAATGCAATTCATACACATCTAGGATTCAAGGTACGTTGAAGTGATAAAACTCGAAATAAACTAAAACGTAAAACATATATTTGTTTTTTGGTGCGAAGTTTGTTTTGTAAGGGACAACAGACTCAAATACTTGAATGACTAATATTTAAGTGATAAAAATTTAAAATCCACGTAAATGTTATGATTTAGCCAACTAAAAGTATTTCACTATTTAAAAAATTTAAATTTTGCGATTGTTTAAAACTGTTGACCTAATAAGTGAATATTGATGGCTATAAGAGCAACAGGTGGGGCCAAGCAGGATATAAATTCCACCTTAAATTTCTGCTTTAAGGCCGGCTATCGCTTAGCTTCCTAATGCTTTTTTCTAATGTGGTAAGAGCATGTTCCCGGCTGACAGTTCTACTTTACTCGCCATCGTTTAAGTTAATTGACATTGCTTCAAGTATTATTGTATTTAATAATGAGCGTAATAAGTAAATTATTCAAAGCGCTTTTAAACTATTTTTAAGAAAGAGGTTATTTGGAATGAACTATTAATTAATTTTACAAATTCAAAAACATTGATAAAGCAGATGAAAATTTATTTTTAACTGATTTCAACAAAGGAGAAGCTCCTCAATTCAATGTTTTTTATATTTATTTCCACATAACACAGTTATTTCTGAACCAATTTTAAATATTTATTTTTGTTTTTTTTGTTTTTATAGATGGGTGAAGATTGCAGGTTGATAGTAGATATATGTTTCATCCTTGTCAATCCAGGTTTTGGTTAGTTTATACTACTTCTTTATAAATCTTAATAACTGACTCTATCAGACACCTTTTAAACTCTATTAAAAACTTCGTCTTAATTTCAGTGCTTTGAGGCATGTAGTGTTATTATTTCCTACCTACACTAATATTAATAATAATATGTTCTGCAATGATCTGTTATTGTCAGCTGTTAACTTTGATTCATATTGATGATTACAGGTATAAATTTGTACATATGTTAGGTGTTTACCTCTTACAAAAATTAAAAGTCAAAACTTATTTGAAAAAAGTATTTATTCACAACAAAACCTTAAAATATATATGTTCGCAAATAACATATTTAACTCAATATTACACTACAAAAATTTCTACATTATTTTAAACAGGTTTTGCTGCTGATAAAAATACTTCATTGGCTATTACGTGGTCATAGGTAATAAAATATTTACCTCTCTTATATACATGAGTATAATATAGCGTAACAGAAATAAATTGTATTTTACATGAAAGTAAAATTTTTGATTAACTTGGCATGACATTTAAAGTAAGGAAAATTAGGTATCAGATATCACAGGTCATGTAAGAGAAATTTCAAATTTACAGTAGAAGTTAAAATATTTAGAGATGAATATTTTTAGCACTGTCAAGGAGTATGATTAACCACGCGTGTAATTAAAACACATGATTTTTAAGTAAAATATTTTGCTGAAATCGAAATACATGTATTTTGTAGAAGAAATGAAAATCAACATACTTCAGCTCACAGTTAGTTTTTTTTCATAACCCAAAATTTAGCATATTTAGACATTATTAAAACTTATGGAAATTTCTGTGTGCTGCTCAGCTTTCAAGTTTTCGTTAAAGTCTAGTTTTTTCAATAAATATTTATTTTTCTACCTATTCCACAGGTGAAAAAGGTGCAAATCTAAGTTTGTCATGATGTTTGTAATTTCTGTAGTATCCCTTTTCGACCCCATTAAGTATATATATTCTGAGTTTTTATGCATAGCGAAGTCTTCGCGTCTGTGTTCAAACATGGTTTAAAAAATTTTGCTATTGAAAATCGTAAAGGTCGGTGCATTTCCTATCAGGGAGAGGGCAAAACACCACGCCTGCCAATAATTTTTCCTTATCCCCAATAAAAAAAAATATATATATATGGCCAGTAAATAATTGAAAAAATAAGATAAAAACATGAAGTAAAAAAATTGCCGGTCGTCCATAATTACTCAGTCATGGTCCTCTGAACTTTTAATAGAAGATTACGAATATGCACCATGTTTTTCAAGATATTAATATGGGTATCATTTGAATGCTTTCGAAACGATCTTTCAGGAAATACTCAAATTAAAAAAAATGCTTCACTAATTAAGAGCCAAAGACTACCATAGACTACTTAATCTTAAATTTCGTTTATATTTTTTAATTCCCTGTCAGCTGCTTGGAGCTACTTTTCTAAACTGTACTTATATATATAGTGAAGGGTATATATGCTTCGGTTTAGTCAAATAAAGCCCTGTTAGTTGTTTAATTTGTTTTATTAAAATGTTTTATTGAAAATTTCAAAATTTTGTAAGTAATGTGCTTTCGTAAGATCTTCTTGTTTAGAGAAAAAGGAATGCTCATAAGATTGTTTTGATAAGACCTTATGTCATAGGAGAAGTTTCTATTTTTTTTGTAAAGTTACCTTTGCTTTTTCCGAATTTTTATTGTGGAGTCCTACTTGTAATTAATCGTGTCTTTTCTGAAATAAACAACGTCTTTGCTTATTAATGGTTCGCTTTTACCCCGCAAACAAATATATTTAATAAAAGGTCCCATAAAATATCAGTGTTCTAATAAACACTTTCCCACTTAAATTTAAATTTGTTTTTGAAAATTTTTATAATATATAGCACTGAGCACTAATAGCTTGTATTGAATTTCTAATAATGTTGTTATTGAGAGTTGATAGTTCTATTTATAATTATTAAACGTAGCAAATTTGATGAAAATGACATAAACAAATATCTTAAAAAAATTTGTCCAAAAAACTGTTATTTCTTGTAAAACATCCACCGGAAATTATTTTTATAAAGTATCTAACGTCATCAGTAGAAATGACTATGATAACGAAGCTAAGTAAAGAAAGAAAATTGGAAAAGAACATTTAACATGAAGGGGTTGTTATAGCATTTTCCTTTATTCTTTTAACGTTTCAAGTGTTTTATAAATAAATTCCTATTTTATTTTGTTTTTGCAGTTTTTTCTTCTAGAGATTTTTATATCACTAATGGTTCCTAAAAAAATTATATAAGGATGATTGCTAAAGTTAAATCAGATACAGTAAGCAGCAGATGTTGGTGTCGGTGTTGGTGTGGTTATATTAACTGGTTACGGTTATGTGGGTTTACGTGGCTTAAAACAGTTTCAACATATTTTCATAGCTAAAGGAAATAAAAAACTAAAAAAAAACCAACTTGTATTAGACGTAGCAGAAGATAAACGATTCTACGAAAGAACATTAAGATATTTTTATAAAAATAGAAATATATGTTCTCAATGAAGCAGCAAACCAAAAAAAAAAAAAATTCAGATGAAATTAAAACAAAAGAATAAAGGGTGCAAAAATCTCTTACAAACATTAAAATCAAGTACAGTTGGGGCTTACCGCAAATGCCAGTTAGAATAATATATTCTTTAGATATTGTTTTTGCCTGGTAGACAGTTATTTCAATGTGCTAAGTAGATACCCACACATAAACACTAAAACACTTAATAAATGATGTTGGTAAAAAATCAAACACATACACAAACATTCAGTCACGCCCACACTAAATTGACGCCATTAGTTTGGATCATTGTTACATGGCATTAATTTTGCTTAAAATGTAAGTTTTTTTTTTTTCTTTCGCATATTGAAATAGTTTGCAGCTTAGATTTAACTTTTTTTTTTCTTATGCATTAAAACGATTTTGTAGGTGACAAATATGAATAGGATTTCTCAGTTATACCACGATTAGTCTTTTATATTAAACTAATTAAATGTTTCTTTCACTCCTTCCTCCACATATAAAAAAAATAAAAAACAGTTGAGATCTGTTTTATAGCATGAGTTATCAGAAACACAAGTTTGAAGAAAATGAGAAATTATATTTAAAAAAACTAAACTAATTTATTTTTCTTATACACTAAATTAATATGGGTTGAAAGATATAAGTTACATGCTTGAAGGAAGTATAAAATAAAGCACAAGTTAGAAAAGCAAACATTTGTGATATCTAAAATTTTTTTATTAATAAAAAATCGCAATGAAAGCACTTTCTTTGAAAAAGCATTTAAATTTTTTTATACAAAGTTGCTTTAACTTCATAATTTTTAATTCACAAAAATTTATTTTTTTGTTGGAAAGAAAATAATATAATTTCCTAATAATGAATTTCATATTGTTTTTTTTTTACTTCAAGGTTACTAGTAAAAGCAAAAAAATATATAATTGTTTAATTGTTTCAGTCATCTGCTTTTATATCATAAAATATTATGAAAAAAAAAGAAAAAAAATATAAAATTTATTTTTGGGCTTTTTTATTTTGTATTGTTTTTTTATAACTTTCATTTTACCATTGTGATTACTAATTTTCATCTTTTTTAACTTGAATTATATAGGAAAAAATTAATAAAAAATAGAAGTATATTATGTATTTTATTTCAAAGATGTTTGATAAAAGAAAAGAGCAGCAGCGGTAATATAAAATTTAAAAATTAGCAACTATTAAATAGAAAAGACAAGATTGAAGCCAATAAATTAAATTTAAGATACTAGAATGTTTATTTTCAAAATAAATTTATTACAAATCACTGGATATAAATTAATTTAAAAACATATTTCAATATTAGTTTTTATTAAATTGTATTTAAAATCTGTACAAAGTTATAAGTTTTGTTTTTACCTACATATATGTATGAGTTTTTGATATAAAAAAAAAAGCCATAAATAAAAAAAATATTTTTTTTCTTTGTCATTTATTTTTATTTTTATTGTTTATTTTCTTTAACTGTAAATAGCCAAAAAATAAAACAGACCTTAATCTGATTTTAGAGATTAATACGAATTGATAAGATACATAAAAATAAAAAACAAGATGTCGCTGTTTTTATTAATTCTAATAAATAAAAGACTAAGAAGGCAAATTTCATGTGCCACAATAATTTTGTATATCATTTTGCGACCTTAAAATTCAGTAGTTTATTGATTTTATTGCTAGATTGATTGTCTGATTTTTATGGGTTTTTTGCTGATTGCTCATATTTAGATAAGTAAGCCTTTTTTTAGAAATTAAAAACTTCTTTTTTAAATTGTAAAAAATGACACAAAAATTGTATTTAGTTAAATGTTTGAGAAAATAGTTCTAGTAAGCTGACCATAAAATATAACTGAAACTCGGATATAAAAAGTTCAAGTTAACTTGGGAATATCGTTATAATTAAAACACACGATTAAAACAACAAGCTTTCACTCTCGCAGCACTTGCCTATTGAATATATGCTTCTGTTAAAGTGGAGCGATGATTGATTTTCATTCAACGCCTCAAGCAGGAACAAACGGATATCTAAAATAAATTCCAGATTTTATAGAAAACTAATAGGGATACTATTACAATCTTAACATTTTTTATGGACTGTTATTTAAGTTTTCATAAGCAAAATAAATTTCAAGGGTCTGACAACTACAGAACACAATGATAACTATGTATCAATAAGGATAAAAGTCAGATCTTATATTAAGATGTAAATAATTTATACAAAAATCCTGACATAAATAAGAGATTTTTTTTAGTTTAATTAATTAATTTTCTTAATTATCCTTTTAGGCACTTAAGTAATAGAGTTGTTAATAAAAAAATATTAATGAACCACAATAATTATTTAAAATTGATATTTAAAATTCACATAAATACTAAATTTGTTTTTTATGAGAAAGTTAAACAAAAATATTTCATAAAAATACTTTTAGAAATTAATTATTAATATTATAAACTCATATTCTTACTAAACTTTTTACTCTTAATGTAGAAAATATAGGATTTTTTGGTGCGTGAGTTTTTAACATTTATTCATATTTTATATTTTTCCTAATGGCAGATCATTAAAAATGTATTACAAGATGTCAATAGGAAAAAGTATATTAATAAAAAAAAATATAACTAATAATAAGCAAAAAGGGTTAAATTTACGACCTTAAAAACGCACCAACAAACACACACACACACACACTTCATTTTTTCAAAGACTGTGTTAGTAAGACATTTTATATCTTATATAATGCCGGTTTCAATAGATCAAAGTCATCTAAATATTTAAGGCAGAACGACGATAACTAAGATGAAAATAGCGAGCTAATGTAACATGAAATATCCTAATGTAATGGCGTTCATGTTAGTCTTTTTACTTTTGTATTATTTACAAAGTTATCGAAGTGTTAAATTTTATTGAACAGAAAGTTAATATAAATGGTATAAAATATTTAATTAAATAATAAAATGCCCAGGGCACGATAATCAGGTAGTTGCACTAGCTGTTTTTGATATTAAAGTTATGTATCTTTTGCATGCTGTTTGTTAATAATAACTAACTGTCAAACTGTACTCATTTTACAAATTATTGTGCGAGAAAAATGTTACTATTTTTTAAATCTTGCGCTTTTTACTCTCTGGCTCCACCCTGATTAACACTCCAGATATCATATTTACTAAAGTAAAGCAACTTAACTCACATCAGCTACCTACATACATAATTACATGTAGGACTATTTGCAAACGTGGGGTAAAGATAATTACAGGGATTATGATTAAGGTACTGCTGGCTTTCGTTGATATAATTTAAAGGCTTCACTTAATAACACACAAACGCGTTCATTCGATTCATGTCTTAAAGTTATTAGAAATATTATAACAAATTAGACACAGTATTCTATACCTCCAACAAAATTTGATTCGATGTCTTGTTTCATAAAAGAAAGCTAAACAAGCCAAAATACGCGAAACTAAAACTTATGAACTCTTGTTTATCGGATCTTACGTTTTGAAGTTATTAAGCCAGAGTGTTTTTGCTAACTAAGGCTCCGTTAAAGTTTGCTTTAATATTCAGGTACCTTAACCATCCCATTTTGCCCTTCTGGGGTTGACCAAACCAAATTAATTTCTTTAAAAAATTAATTTTCTTTAAAACCAGTTTTATTAAAGTAAAAAATTAAAGCAAAATTTGTTTCTTAGATAAACACTTAATCATATAACTACATATTTAGTTAAAAAAACAACGAATTTATAATAAAAAAAAAATTTTAATAAATTAAAGATCTGATAAAAATTCAATCTGAAAACAAATAAAAGTTGTAACAGGTGAAATGACGAATGTTTCAAATTTTAAGCATATTGTATTTTTCAGAATATAATTTTTTGGATATTTTTTAGATATTTTTTTTGTTGTGAATTTTGAGTTCCTTTGGTGGATTTTATTTCTGTTTTATAATGAAATAGTTTTTTTAATTAGAATTTTAAATTCTACACAATTTGGAAAGCAAGATTAAATAAGAATAACAAATATAAAAGACATTTACTTTATTTAAGTATCAACTGGCTTGCGGGGATTTAGTTAGTAAAGTTCTTTTAAAAATTATTTACTGCAGCAGAAAATCCCTTATTAAATGTTTGTTTTTTTCGAATTGCCAAAGATACTTACCAAATTTATTGAACTGTTTAAAAGTTTTGAAGGACTCCCTTGATGGCCATTAACCGAAATAGCTATTCAGTTATAATTATATTTATATGTATAATTAATGTTTCCTTAATTTTTTTTTTTTTAGGGAAACTTTTCAAAGCTTCTTAGAATATATTTAATTTTAGCCTATGTATAAAAAAAGAAAACACTCAAAAATGAGTAAGAAAAAATATGTTCATTTTTTTATCTTAGCCAGTTTCTTTACGTTTTCTTTCTTAATACACAACTTGTTTTATTTATTTAGGATGTTATAAATAAAGATTGCAACTGTGGTATATTAACGTATAGTATTTGTTTTGGAAAATTTATATGAAATTTATATGGCCTCTTAAATATTGGTATTTTTCTGAACCCGTATCATTCGATATCTGCAAATCACTATTGGGAATGAGGGGTGAATTTTTCGTATCAATTACCTATTATTTCCCATTAAATTTCATTGCTTTATTTCTTATAGACACTTAAATATTTTAAGAATTTCCTATGAATATATTTCCTTAAAAAGAAGTCGGAAGTAACAATTCTATTGTGCCAACGTAAGTTTTTTCTAAGTGTGATATGCTGAATTTTGTAATTGGTAAAATTTATTCTTAAATATTTTATGTCAGTTGTAAAAACTTTTGTTTTTCTCTGGAACATCTGTCCATTATTTCTAGAAAGGTAACGAGTAGATTTGAAAGAGGTATAACAACAGTCGCTACAATGTTAAGTTCAAAAAGGCTAATCGGCTAAAACAAATTTTTTATTTTACCTTCATTAGAATTACAGTTGTTGTATTTATTTAACACTCAGTTTTAGAAAATATATTAAAAACATTACATTGCTTCCATATACGTGTTGTGATGCTTCTTTTGCTTATTTTCTCCCTTTTTTAATTTTAATTTATTGCTTAATAGACCTAAGAAGCCCTTAAGTTTGGTAGTTAATCAGTAAATTATTTACTTAGTTTTCCTAAACTCAATTAATCTTTAGTTTGTTTTAAGTGTTTTTATGTCAAATATTAGCTACTACAGTTTAAGTACCAAAAAAATGTTTTTAAAGGACTTTGGATATTTAAATAATGTTTGAATTTTATATTTTGTTAGGCTTGTCTTCCAAATAAATTTGATTAAAATATCCCACAATGACAAACAGTGCATAATTTAACACTAATAAAGGGTTTTTGTAACACTTACTAAACCAAACACGCATAAACATTTTTTTTTTTTATATTTTTGTAAATATAATAATAAGAGTGGGTCACGTAATTATCACATAACAATTAGCTGGTATTAAATAAAAAAATTCTATACAAATAATTATTTTGAAAACGTTTTAGGAATTATTAATTCTTACTCTTTTGCCACAAAAAAGGAGAAATCTAGTTTTGAGGTCTTACAAAATAAACGACACATTAAAAAATGGTATTTTGGAAATTTCTTAAAAATTAAAAAAAGGAAAAAATAAAAAGCGGCACAAAGCACGAATAATTACTCAAATAGTGTGCATCTAATTTTGAAAACTAAATTTAGATATAAACTCATAGCTCTTATTTGAAATATTTTTTTGGCTTATTTTCTTACTTGATCAATTAGGTCTGCATAACAAAACTTTAAAATAAGGAAACTGCTTTTTAGATTATAATCTTGCAAAGATTTTCCTTAATTTTGCAGATTTTACTTGATACTTTGTTGAATTAGCTCCGAATATCCAAGTGTCGTAATCAAACAGATTAATAATTTGTGTGACTAAAAAAGAAAATCCAAAAATATTTTTTTTAGAATAAAAAAGATAAACAAAAATTTCTTGCAGTAAATCTACTTTTTTATTCAAAATTTTCATCAGTATAATGCCTTATTTGCCCAAATAAACAACATGTACCTTATTTTTTATATTTTTAAAATATAAAACAAGTAACAAGAAAACAAGTAACAGTAATATTTTGATAAACTAGGTGAATTTATACAAAAAAAATCTTAATTCTGCTTTCTAAAAGGTAACAAGGAATATGATAAGAAAAGTTTTCTAGGTAAAAATTGAAAACAAACACAATTACTTTTCTTTTTTGACATACAGTTCATAAGTGTATTTTTGCAAGAACGTACATATCTGTAGGAATTCTGGCAAAATGTTGAGGTTACGAAAAGAACAACGAAAACCCAAAAAAGTTGATTTTTGTACAAGCCTTAAGTAGTTGTGATAGATTTTGTTATGCATATCCTACAATTCCATATTAATAAGTAACAGAAAACATATAAAATATTTATTGAAAAATGAGGGTGCGAATGGCTTTTAGGTAGATTAAAGATTTTATAATATTAAAATACTTACCTCTTCTTTTTGTGTGCATTAAATAAACATGCATTTAATTTGCCAGAAGACTGGCTCAATATATATATATATATTTTGTTGTGAGGAAAATTAAAAATATTGCCACTATAGGGGTACAATTATCTAATGGAAATTTTAAAAGAAATTTGCCTTTAAAGTTCAAAAATAATTTAATAATTTTTAGGCAATGGGATTTATATACTAGAAAAAATTGGAAAAGTCGCAGTTTCTATTCATGTAAGAACATAATATTTGTACAAGTACTTTTAGATTCTCGTAGAAGTATGATATTTCTGCAAAATAATTACTTCAAGAAGCTTATAATTTGCGAATTTTTGTTGTTGTGAGATTTAACCTACATGTTAACGGTCACATTTTAAAATTTCTTTAATGTTAGTTTTTGGCTCTAAACAGGACAATTCAAAACTTAACATAAATGATTTTATGTTTTGTTCGTTACATTACAAATTATTCCAGAATAAACCTGCTTATATTTTAATGTAACTTTAATATAACAGGCTAAAACTGTCAAAATTTATCTTAATAGTGTTCTGTCTTGTGTGTTCAATCCAGGCGATAGAGCATGACACTTTTATGGCAAAAATTTCATTTTGTTTCAATCACTTGTTTAACCGCGCGCAAAAATAATGTCTAAAATTTTTATAAAATAACTAGAATATAAACAAAAAGTTTATTAATAATGTTAGTTTAAATTAAACTTAAAATCTCCTGTTTTGTTTTTTCATAATTTAACAAAATGCTTTACTCGTTTTTTCGCTTAAGCTATGTTAAAGTTGAATTTCAATTCTTCGCTTTTGTTTTCCTGCCACTTTGAAAAATTATTCATATAAAAAGGCCAAATAAATTTATTAGATGAAATTTGCTACGAAATATGAATGTGAGTGTCATCTGCAATGCAGCTGCCCTTAAAAAGGAAGTTAGCAACAAACTGTCAGTTTTTAACATCAAAAAAGATAGTGTTACTCTTTATCAACTGTGTAAACGTTTGCATGCATGTAGAGAACAATATAGCATTAGGGCGCCCCCAAAAAATTAAAAAACCCTTTAGAAATTTATTATCAATTGCGCATCTACTTTTAATCTTTTATATAACATTTTGAGCTTTAGCAGCTGTAAACAATTTGAATTCACGTTTTTCATAAACGTAAATTATACGGTTCATCCTAACACTTGAATCTCCTTGCATGTGTAGTAGAATTTTAGGTTTACTTGAATCAGTAAATATATGAGGTCTAAGCAAACTGTAATAAAATAAACTTGAATAATGATAAACATAAGCATGCAACAAATGATGATGACATTAGCACATGAAATTATTAAGCTCTTATCAAACAGTTGTTTGTTCTTCATGCGAAAGAGCACACATACATTTATAAAGATGACAAAGAAAAATATGATTTTTTTTTTTTTTTGAGTTCAGATGATTTAAAATGACACTAATAAATTTTTAAAGAAATTTTTGAAAGTAGCATTAAATCATATAAATGAATAATGTTATATACGAAAGCTTTTTAAATTCCAAAAGAGAGATAAAATAAATTTAAAAAGATCCTATTATGTCTTCCTTTAATATACAATTAAAAAAAATCAAAATAGCTTTAATCTCCTTAAATTAGAATTTTTATTAGGACAACCCGCAAGTAGTAAACTGTTACTTTAGTTATCTTCACAACAGCGGTCTTATTTTTTTGCTTACAGCCAGCGATGTGTTGTTATTGCATAGTGTTTCCAATATTATGCTAATATTGCATATTTTATTCATGCACACCGCGAATAAAAATCACAAACGTTTTGTAGATGACGTTTTTATTTTAATTTTATTTTAAAAACGAAACTTTTACTGTTCAGTCACATCTTCTCATTTTAATACTTCTGCATTTTAACGTAGTTTTAAATGTTCCATTTGCATAATTTTTTTTTTAAATTCAAGCAATTCAAGTATCACGTACTGCTAAAACTGGTGCATTTGTGATTTTTATACAAGACCACGAAACAGTTTTTTCCGTTTAAGTTTTTGTTAAAATGAAAATTATAATTGAGAACGCTCACACCAAAATAAAATAAATTAGTAGCAAATTGAATTATTAAGTTCATGCGTGGTTTTGACTAACAAAAAGGAGTCCGAATGTATGAATGCTGGTTTAATATAAAACATTTTTTGTGTCTGGACAAAAATACGTTATAATTTGTTTTAATTAAGAAAAAAGCATTTGAAAACGTGAAATTATATAATTGAAAAATAAAAATTAATTTTAAGTAGCCAATGGAAATTTAAGTTTGATTTAAAATATGATTAGTTTTTAATAATTTACTTAGAAAAGTTAAAAACTTATAGCTGTAAGAATAGTATGAAAAAGAAAATGAAAATTGAGTTCTTTTACATCTTGTATATCATATGGTATGAATATATGCCTGGTGAGTGCTACAAATCCCTGAATAAACAAGAGAAATATTTAGTCCAAGCATTCTGTTCGATTGTTAGTTTTGCAAGATTGCTGCCCCAAATATCTGGGTTGGAGATTATGTTAGGACCTTGGCTGCCTTGGGGATGCTACACTGACTGGCGTGATGTATTTTAATTAAAACTGAAAAAATAAAGGTGGCGTCTACAGAACGGTGACACTAGAGTTTCTTATTAATTTTATTTATTTTTAATATACTTACATTTATTTTAACTTGTAATATTTTTATTTTCTTGCGATATTTGATGATGATGTAAAAATTTTCAAATACTATACATTGACAAGATGTTATTTAGGAGTATTTACCGGAGTATAACTTTTAGGAAAGGTACTCGCATGTATACTTTTTCGTATTATCCTTTAATGTGTCAAAGTCAATAATTCATTTTTATTTTTTTTTTTTTTTGCGACGCACCTTATTCTACACGAAATAACTACATGCATTGACGAGCCGCAACTAATAAAGAATATTTACGCGCATAGTGGGTCGTAACTTTAATAGTAAAGGAATTAAAATCTATTTTGTCAGCAGATAAGCTTCTAATGAAAAAATCTGATGGGTGCAAAATTTTGTATGTGAAAAAACCTAATTGTGTCGTACATCACTCTTACAAAATCGATAATTTAAAAGAAAAAATCAAAATAGCTGAAATTTACTGCGATTTTAAGAAAACAAAAAAATAATCCTAATTTGGTTTATTTAATTTATAAATTAATTTAGAAAGAAATGTTATTTACGAACTAACTAATATGAACGACAAACAATTATTATTCGCATTTAAAAAAATGCAATACTATTTCAAAATATATGAAAACAAAACTAAAAATAAATAATAAATCTAACGAAACCTGCCATATTAGTTTTATGTGGGAAAATGTCAAAATATAAGCTCACGCAAACCATGTTTTACGTGGTATTGTTAACAGTAAAAATTTTTATATTTTACTTTTCATTTTAAAAATTCTTTTACGATTTTTTTCTTTTATCACATATGTATGTATTTATTTATTTTAGCACAAAATTTACAAATTATATTTTCTCAGGCATATGACCTTTTGTTTTAATTTTGTGTACAAAGCGCCATAACTATGTTTTGAAACTAACCGTTTGAAGCTTCCACAAACAATTAAATTACAAAATTTTAAAAAGTCAACCTCAAGGTGAATTTACTATTGTTTTTGCAGATCACAATGTTAAGGTCAAAAATAGCTGAATAAACTGTTATTATTTTTGTTGTTGTTTTTTTAAAGAAGTTTCACCAGTTGGTTTCTTTCTCGTAGCAAAATAAAACTCTTATATCACTTTTTATTTTGAAATTAAATTTTATAAAATTAACCATTTTTTCCTTTTTAAATTATAAGAAAATTTTTTATTTTTAAAATTATTTAAAGATATTAAAAACAACGTTAAACATAAACAATATTAGCTGGGCAATTAAGAACACCTACAAATTGTTTTGCCTTGGTCTACCGATTCAAAAAAATATGCTTAGTAATTATTGGACTGGCTATTTATGGATAGTTATGAAATAAACAAATAAAAATTGTATAAAAACCCACATTACCTTTTTAATTGTAGATAATTTTGTTCTTAATAAATTAAAATGCCCGTACGTAAAACTAAGCCTAAATTTAATTACTGTTTTGAATAAATTAAAAATTTTATAAATAATGGATAAAAATTGTTTTTAATTAGCTTGTGTTTTTCATCCAGAGAATTGTTCTTTACTTACAAAAAAGAAAAATTTTCATCGTCCCTCTACAAAACTCATATTTCTGTGAACAAAAAATGCCAATGGTTATTTGGTTTAAATCAGTGTTTTCTTTACAATTTTAAATACCCTGTCGCAAAAGCTAAAGTTTATAATCACGACAATTCTTTTTATTATAATATTATAAACCATTTTCCTATTATCTTGTATTTTTTATCACATTTTGATATCCTGTTTTTTCTTTGCTTTGCTAATCACACGCTCTTTTTTAAAATAAGAGATGCTCTATAATTTTGCTTATTATTTTCTTTTACTTTGTTAATTGTAACGTTAATAAATATATCACTAATTTTTATTTTGTTTCATTAAAAATTTATTTTAGAAAATAAACTTTTAGAAAAAAGTAAAATAATGATTAGAAAATATGTTTTACCATAGAAAATTTCAATTGCAAATAGAAAGAGTAAGTCAGGTTTTTATAAAGGCCTTTATCGAGCAAAACTTTCAAAACAAAATGATTTTTTTATCGTTTAATTCATTTAACTTCTTTAAAGAAGAAAAATATCTCTCTTAACATAATTTTAAACTTTTGTATTTATAGTCTAGTCAAAGCATATTTAACTTAAGTCTTAAATGTTTATAACGTTTAAATTAAAACAATAATAATGTTGACAAGGATTTTATTATCTATTCTAAAAGAACTTAAAAGAATCCAACTCAAGTTTATAACCTTTTAATAATAATGATACTTAAAAACAGTTTAGTCTGAAAAAAATGAAAAAAATTGAGGGTCTTATTTATCATCATGATTATCAGCGAAAGCAACTAAATAAATATTTCTTTTTTTTATTATTTACTAACTGAAATTATGTCTGTCGGCGAATACTTAACTTGAAACAACAACCAACCATTTTGAGGTCTTCTTGTTAATGAATACACAGACAAGCAGAGTAATGTAAATGTACACGACATAAATACTTTGAAGCACAACTGTTGCATGTAGTTGTCTTTTATTTTACATAAATGATGAAACTTATGTCTTCTTTATGCCTACTTTAGGTAGAAATATTTAAGAAAACTGCAAAGACTAGGAGAGCAGGAAAGCTAAAGTTTAAACGAAAAAATCTTGAATAAACTAAATTAATTATAATATTTAATTCTCCTTAAAAGTCCTTCAATTATGCCATAAATGCAAACATTTGCAATAAATTTTAAAGCTCGCAAAACTAACGAGTGTTTCAAGATTTTCGAGGTAAATAGAAAGTCGTGTTTTTTAATTATTATTTTAATTAAATCACATATTAAACACGATTTGAAAGACTATAGGATTGAAATGCTTTCATTGCGCCAAATATTTAACTAATCTGACTGGAGTAAAAAAAAGTTAATTAGAAATGTTTTGTTTTAAAATTATTTTTTTTTTTGTATAATTTTACAACAGAATTCACGCTTAGTCTCTAAAAGACTTACCTGCACTTCCTACTTCAGGATGTTTTTTTTTCACCGGTAAAAACTTGGGTCAAAATAAAATCACAGCAGCTCTTATTTTTTTAAGTTACGTATGCCACTTTTAAAGTGAATGGCTCAATTAAGTATCAGCATTACATTAAATTTAACATTTGCAATTTTATTAATAATTTATGTTTCTTTCTGAACATTTTATTAATATTTTTTAGTAAAATGCAGTCAATAGGTAATTACTCTTAATAACGAATTTATTGCGGGAGAGCTTTTAATTTTAATAACAATAAGATATGAAAAAGGCATTTTACACAAAAAAAAAAAAAAAAAAAACAGTTTCTGCGTTTTGGTAGAAAGTAGAACAAGTTATGTACAGAAAGAAGAATAGTGAGTAAATTAAAAAACACTAATTAACTTAAAAATTTGCAACTTTAGTGTACATATTTTCAGGAACATTAATCTTAACTCAATGAAGCCACTGACCTAAAAGTAAACGGAAACATGTTAGCTTAGCCTTAGTACTGAAAAACAGGAACTGTGGGAGCAAGCGTTTAAATGAAGTAGCCCAAATAAAATAAAAAACTTTTTCTAACCATGTTTTTTTTTTTTAAGTAATTTTAGAAAATTAGTAATGTAAAAGAAATTTCTTTAGAATGATGAACAGTTTAATTAATTAGAAAAAACTATCTTTAGCCTCGGATTTAACTGATATTTTAGGACTCAAAACACTTTCATGTGCCGAACGTATGGAAAGATAATCCTATTTGGCTAGGTTTTTCCTGCTAATGCCACTTATATTTACCAAACAAAAATAACAGTCGCCATGGTCATTTAAGAGATCATTGTAGATCACAGTAGTTTCGTACTCTAACATTTTTCGATTCTTATTTGTCAAAAAACGTAGAAACTAAACGCACATTTGCAGTTTTCGGAAATTCAAATCTTATTTTTCATTTCCAGTCTATGATCAAAGTAATTTTTGTAAGACTTGGTTCCAAATGCTTTCACATTTAAACGGTACTTTTTAATTATTTACCCTTCGCAATTGAAGCATAAATTATCAAGATCATTGGTGCAAACTCTTCTTGAAAGTACTTAGTACGTAAAGGAACTCTAAAATGTATTTAATGATTTACAAAATATTTTTTTTAGATATATTGTGCAATTTGCTTAAAAATTTACTATTTGTTTTAATTCTTTTTTAAGATTAATTAAATAAAAGCTTTTTCTTAATGCTAAAATATTAAAAGATTTTATTGAAAATTTTTTTCATTTAATTCATATAAAATAAAAATATTTTGTAATATTTTTCTTGTCCTTACAATTGGCACAATTTTAATTTGGTTTTTCTATTATTCCAAAAAATAGTATCTTACTTGCTTCCCATTTTCCTAATTAAAAAAATATAAACAAACAAAAGAAAGGAAAAACCAATTAAATATAACAGAATTGAAGTCTATGAAAGTAAATATTGTTTTTACGTTTATAGGAAATAGACTTTTGTTTTTATTAATAGAAAACAAGGCACCATACAGTGAAGGTAAAATCGTATTTTTCTCTGGTAATGTCATACGAATATTTCTAAATCTAGCAAATAGCAGTTTAAGAATAAGAAAGCGTACCTCAAAATATGGTAATGTAAAATAACTTTTGTTCAAAATACTTTATAAGTTTGGCCATAGTTGATTTTAAATTAAAATCTTTTAATAGTTAATTTATGCTGATGTTCTTATAGGTTATTTACTAAGAATCTAAATCAAAGTTTATAAAAAAAGTGTTATTTAAAAAAAGTGTAAAAGTCTGAACTTAAGCTGCTTCAGCTTACAGTGCGGGAAAATGAAAATATTAATTCCTTAGTTAAACTCTAACAGCCACCATAGAGATTAAAATTAATGCATATTTCACTTGTTCATATCGTAAATATGTAGAAATATGTTTGTAGGTAAGTTATTAGCTAAAATGCGTTACACTTATTTGTAAATCTTTAATATACATACATAAACATAATACATTTCATTAACCATCAAAATTAATCAGCTGCGCATATATTCACAATGGCTCAAGCCTTATGCAATACTCGATCAGCTTTAATAAAAAAAAGGAAACCATATGGAAATACTCAATTGCTAACACTCCTATTTGTTGTAAAAGTCTGTAAGCAACTCTCACCACAAAAAGTGGGAAAAGTTTGTATCTAAGAATGTCATTCCGTTTTTAATTTCTACAATATCCCCATATGCCTAGCGAAGTCGATTGAGTGATGTCTGTCTATGTTAGTGTTGAAATCAATTCTGCGAAGGTACTAGATGAGCTAGAAAAAATTTGAATACGCCAAAGAGTTGCTATGGAAAATTGGCAAAATCGATCAATGTCTTTCGTGGCAGTGAGCTAAACACCTGTCTCTAATTATTAAATATCATTTGGAACAATTATGTAACTTTAATATAAAAAAAAAAAAACAAATGTATGGAGCGACAGAGAATTAAAAAATAAGAAAAATAAATCGAGTGAAAAAATTGGTGCTTTCCTATATTTTCCCAATTATATTTTCAAAGCTTTTGAGGAGATCTTTCAGGAAATGCTAAAATTAAAAAATGCTTACATTATGTTTTTTTACGTGTAATTAAAAAAAGGTTTTATTCAAATGCGAAAGAAATTATAGTACAAAAAATTTCTTAATACAACCGCTGATTTCTTGCAGCAATTTATGTTCTATCAAATTGTGTTCAATATTAAACCAGCCTGCTTTTAATCTGCTGTATTTTAATTTATAATACTTTATAATTTACAGTAATAAACACCGCAATATGATAAAGTGCGAATTTAATGGCGGTTATAAAAATATGTTTTTTTATTTAATGTGAAAATTATCATAATGAAATCAGGGTAGATGACAAGTATTCACTAGATACACTGGGAATTAATTTTTTTGCATAAAAATACCTTTGAACAAAGAACACATTTTTTCTAAAACATTCACATACATAACATAAAAATAAAAACAAAATGTATCTTAACATTATTTATTTTCGTTTAAAAATAAATACGTTTGAATTTTTAATGCATTTTTAATGTCGTAGACAAAGAGTGTCCTAAAATGCGTCCAAGGCCTGTCTCATATTTATGATCCTGCAGTAGTAACGTGATTTATATATTTTTTCAAATTTTTAAATTTGCGGCTGAGGTCATAAGAAGATCAGTCTTCTTTTGAAAATATAAATCTTTCTCCTAAAATGGTTGTTCGTTGGACATTTCGCACATATTGTGTTGTTAAACATCATTATATTTTTATATGATTACTTGAAAACTATAACCATCGTAGCCGCATGCAAAATGGCAGAGTCCATATAAAGCCGAGAAGACAATTTCTTAGTGAAAATGTGTGCGTTCTAATTAATTTATATATTCCGTGATTTTTGTTATACCCTCTATGAACAATGTTGAACAATGCAATTACAATTAACCATAATATCAGCAAAATAAATAAAATTTCAACGGGGAGCTTAAACAGACACACAATAAAATTGTAAATGATCTGATATTAAAATTGCAACACAACCAAAAATTGCAAGGCTAAATAAAAAATACAAACAAAACAATAGAAAGTAAAATTCTACTGGAAAACTGAAAACAAAATTAATGGCACAATTATTTAAGTGAAGGGAAGAATAAAATAAATGAAAAAACAAAAGCGGACATGCCACATCAAGATTGCAGCACATTATTATTACTAAATAAATATTTAATATGTTGCAGCAATTGTTTAAAATAAATGCGCTATAAAATCCTTGCAAGCTTTTAAATTGGGTAATAAAAGGCCACAAGTATTTTAAAGGGGTGAAATTAAAAAACAATTTTGTTTTTAATTCCCAGAGCAGGTATTGATTGCACCATAGACAATTATTTTGTTTTTGGCCATTAGAAAAAACAAAAATTTAACTTTGTAGTTTATTCTTTAGTACATTTTAAAAAGCTAAAAAATAAACATCGCTGACTAGGCATTTTAGAAACTTTGTTCTACCTTATTTTTATAAATGCAGATGTACGTGATTCCTAAAAAAGTTGGTAAAAGCGATTGCATGCATTAAATTCAAGCAGCCATATGCATAACAAAAACTTAGAATGAGTTTGGCATAAGTGCAAAAATTGAGCAGGGTCTCAGTGTGTTTTGCCATAGCACCAGCGACTTCAATTCATTGTAGACAGTTATAGTAATCCATAACTGCATTCCAGGACTATTGTTAGTTTTAAATTGTGAGGAGGGCCTTGCAGAAACTTTGCTTAGTTTCAGGAGTTATGCTTACCTCATGCTAACCTCATGCTAACTTTTTGTTATGCATAAGGCCGAAAGAGTAGAGAAAATTCAAAGTTGCCACAGCAAGTAAGAAAGTATGTCCTTTATCTAAAAACGCAAGGAAAAAATTTATCTTTATTGGTAAGTTTTAAAATTCAAAAGTTCAGTTACTTTTCTTCATGCACATCATATTTCAACTGTTATTAGTTATTGATTATCCCTTAAAATAGCTACTGTCTGGGCAACTTTTAAGTGACGTATTTGTTTTTATGTGAAAGATATTTAAAACATAATAGTGAGATAATATATCATGACATTTTTGAATCGTATTTCTTAAATTAAGTTGAAAATCATGTAAAAAGTTAGACTTCTGTTGCAAACAAATAATTGGTTATTGGAAGGGTCTTAAAAATTGTTGTCTTAAAAATTGTTAGGTACTAAGGTAACTGAGTGTTCGTGACTAATTTATTTTTGCCTGATAAAAATTATTTTTCGTAAGAACGCATAAGCCTGTGTTACCAAAATATTTGTTGGTGAGATTACGTGATATAAAATAGTTAGGACTTTAAGAGAAATATTGCCAAGTATTGCAAAAATTAAGAGCGCTGGGCTATAATTAATTTTGGCCACGCAAATAGTAAAATTCCTATAATGCGTTGGTTAAAATTTTACACCCTACATAAAAGATGGAAAGAACCGACAAAATTTGCAAGAAAAGCTTTAACTCTTATATTCCTTAATACTTTTTCGAAATTCGTTTACTGGTGAAGACTTTCGAATATTCTTGTGCCCATCTACTGTTTACCAAACACAATGACCTAAAAGTCCTTTGGTATACAAATATAAAGGCACAATTTCAGAGATAGAGAAAAAAAATGATAAAAGTTAAACGCGTATAACTTTTAAGTAAATTATAAATTTATTGTATTTGCTTATTGTGTGCATTAATGCATTAATGAATATTTATTTACATTATTACCCTTAATTATATAAAGTTAAACATGTAGTTTTTTACATTTCATATAAAATTAAATTTATATCTGTGCATGTACATTGGGGTCCGCAGGGTAAAAAATTTATTTATTAAATATATTAAATAAAAAAAAAATCATTTTTTACCATTTTGTAATTAAATATTAAATAACAGCGAACATTAAAGAGATAGTATATAATCAAAGATTACTGAATGAGTTAAAAATTAATTTTTTTAGCTTAGGTTCATTTTTTAATTTTAATTTTAATTTCTGAAAATAAGTTTTTTTTTGCTTTATTTTTTTGGATTTAATACTTTTCTCTTAATTAAGTGATCCTGATCACGAACAGAAACAATATATTTTTTTCCATTAAAATGTTTTGCTAAAAGTCCATACTTTTTTATAATAAAACTCTAATTTATTTGTTAATTGGAAAAGTTGGTATCTATACGTATTTCGCTGGAGCTTTACCCAGCTTATTAAGAAACCTTTATTAAAATTTTAAGAGAAGCAAAAACCTTTCTCTTTAAGTAGAGTAACTTCATTAACATCGCATACAATTTCTTGTGGAAACAATTGGGCATTTTGTTGCATTTTTTTTCCCCCTTAGAAAATACATCTCGGCATGTAGCCAAAATTACGCGCAGGGCCATAAGAAAAAAAAATATGATTGTTTTTTGTTTTTCCATCCAGAAAAAGTTGTTTTAATTTATAATAATTCCTCTGTTAATATTTTTTTATCCGATATTGATGTAACACATCTTAAAAATTTTTAAAACCCAATTAGTGGACTAAAAAAATATAATTTTGATTTTGTTATCTGTTATGATATAAAAATAAGTAGTGAAAGTCCTAAAATGCTTTCAAAACTTAAATTTAAATCAATAAGGCTCATTGATTTTTAATTTTATCAAAACAAATTAAATATTGCACAACATTTAATTTGCTTTCAAAGCAAATATATATGCTACACTATCCAGTTCTTAAGTTTTAATGATGTTTGAAAGAGAATTTAACATCTAAAAATACAAATGCTTCGGCGTCTTGTCATTGGCTAAACTGAAACAACAAATTATTATAATTTTCTTTAATTTAATTTAAAAAATAAATCATTGCAACAGACTTGAATGCAGTGGAAAGTTTCAGCTATAAATGAAAAAAAAAACAATGCAAAAGTTGGTTTTTAACGCAAAATGATTGCATTTTTCCTAATTAAGTCATATTAACCATAAAAAAATAATTATCGTTTTTTTATTTATTACATTTACAAAGATAACCAGCAAAAAAGGATATGAAAAAGAAATAGGCAATTCATGGGATCTAGGTATTATAAACTGGTTTAGTTTAGGGGAAAACTCGTTATTTTTAATTAGCTGGTCATCGGCAAGCATGGGCTTACATTAAAACCAATGAAAATTCGATGATAAAGATACGTTTTTCATTAATTATTGTTTGTTATAATATGAAAATTTATTATTCGGAATCTTTTTTATAATAATTTACTTTCTTTTTTTATAAACTTTAATGAGTTTTTCATGAATTAAAAAGTTATTTTTTTACTAAAATAAACAAAGTTTTTAAAAAAGCATTATAAAGAATAAGTGCAGTAGAAGCAATAAAAACCCTGTGCTTTTTGAATAACTTCGTTGTTTATTTTTCGCTAGGTGCGAATTAATTTGTACACAAGTATTTTTAAAAAACTTTCATTCTGCATTATAAACTTCTTAAATTTAACATGGTTTAATGAACGTGTGCAACAGGCTAACACTACAAGTAAGAACAATTAAAAATAAATTATAATTTAAACCAAGAGAAAAAAGCCTTGAAAAATGTTTATTTCATACTTGAAGAGATATTAAGCTGTTTGATTTTAAATTGCTTCCTTTTAAGAACTTCCTGATTTTCTTCTGTAGGAGTTTATCTAAAAATATAAGAAGAAAATATTCAAGAATGAAAAAATTAAATTCTTTTCAATTTTTTTGTTTCAAATTATAATGAAGTTAAAGTGATTAACATTTTACAAAAATAAAAGAGGGAACATTAGCACTTTAAGTTAAGATGTTTCAAAACGGAAAGTAATTAAAGACAAAAGATGTTTTTGTTTCTTTATTAACAAAGATGAATATATTGTCAATGATAATGAACTTTAGCATTGTAAGATAGGGCAAGAACTTCCACAAAAGAAAAAAATAAATAAACGAAAGTGAACAAAAAAAAAAAAAAAAACCATTAACATTGACATTGACATTGAAAAAATTTAATAGCAAGTGCTCCGGCAAGAACAACGAATACCATTTTTTTAGCTCGTGTTTTTTTTTTTTTTTTTTTTTTTGAGAATTTATTACAATAAAACTTATACTATTTATTTTTTTTAATTAAAATAAATGTGAGGTCCCATATATTAAGTCATCAACTACAAATCGACAACCATTATCTGCAAGTAAATGCCTAAATATTGTTTGGACTTCAGCAATGTGTATCAGCTGCATGTTTTGCTCATTACTGATGAAAGGAAGGTAAGATATTGTCGTATTGGCAAGCATTCTCAATTGCAATAAAAATAGGTGTAAACTTATACATTAACTACTGTTATTGCCTTTTTGCAATTTTTATTACGCAACCCTGTAATATATTCAGCGTCTGGATTATACTAAAATATAAAATGATACGCAAGTGGAGCAACTTTATAAGCATAAATAAAGACATTTTAACACATTTTTTTATTACAGTAGAATCCCTGTAATATCACGAAAACCAATGCTCAAAACATGTTCAGTTCTTTAATTAAAGTTCTAAGTTTGTTAACTGCTATTATATCTCGTAGTGTGCTGTATCGATGCTTTTCTAATCCCTCTACAACTCTGGTGGAGATGAGGGAAGTTATGATAACATTTATAGTTAAAATTAAATTACAAAGCATTTTATTTTTATAAATTTCTTATAAAAATTAATCATGAAAAACGATATATTGGCAATTAATTTTAGTTCTTCCCAAGCTTCTAAATAATATGCTGCCTTCTTCTAAAAACAACAGTTCATATTACATTTAAATATGTTTAATTTAATGTTAAACATATAAATGTTTTTAAAATAAGGTGTATCAGATTTTACGAGTGCGTTTTTTTATCTACTTGGTATGCGGAATACCTATTTATTTTTAGCTGGGTTAAATTTTTTTTTATATCCCTCTCACATACCTAAAACTCTAGGGCCAAAATGTAACATGTCAAAAAAAAAAAAAAAGAAAAAAGCTTACAATTAATACTTCATATGCCATTAAACTTTACCATCTATCAATTTTATGGTTTGTAACCATTTTACGATTTCAGCACTCAATGTTAAATATACTCCACAAACACACATAAAAAATACTTTTTAAATATTTTGAACATTTATGTTTGTGCACAAAAACAATTTAAGTGAAGAGAGAATGAAACTGAACATAAGCATGTGATATTTTTAATATGCAAATTACTCTGTATTCATTTGTGTGTGTAGTGTATTTTGTTTACCTAAAAAAAATTTGTATTTTAATTTTAATGCTGAATTGTTTACAAAATTTAATTTTTTTTTTGTTTTTAGTAGTTTTATTTAACCATAAGATTTTATTTAATTGACAATTTAACACTGTAGTAGGGTCGTGCCCCCTAGATTTACATATATGAATGTAAAGAATTTTTGTTTTGTTTCATATAAAATAGTAAATGATTCTATAATAAAATAAAGATTTTATCATTAAGAGTAATTTTTTAAACCTAGAACCAAATGCGCACCGAATAGCTAGCACTAAGTAAATAAGCTTTTTTTATTTTGCCAGTTAAAACTCTTCCTATATTTTCTATATACTTCGACCATTTTCCTCTGTGAACTCAAAATGATTACAATAACTTTTCAAATAAAATTTTAATATACCAACATTAAAAACTGGTATAAGAAATACCGCATTTTAGACTAACAGTCGCATATTTGCCATTCTATAAATATGTAAACCACTTCCGAAAACATAAGTCTTTGAACCTTAAAGTTACTGGATGGATTTGAAAACAAAAAAAAAAAAAAAAAATGTGACTTACAACCTCTGTTCAAAGTTAGAATATTTTTTTTTTTCGTAAATATATGTATTTCAACATATCATTATGTATAAAACATGTTACTAAGGTATCAAAAAAATACATGTATTTAAAATAAATTTTAAGCTTACACCTTAAAATTTGGTTGTGGAAAAAAATATTTTTTTTTACACTTTAGTTTAGGAGAAATACCTATTAGAAGTTAAAAATTCCTTATCCAAATGGCAGGCAGTTCGCAATAAACTTTTAACTGGATCTTTTCTATGCATGCCATATTTTTGGAACATTTTGTTGTTGGTGTAAATAGTAATAGATATGGAATAAAAATACTTATTTTTGGAGTTTTTGTCTTTCTGTCTGTGTTCGCATTACTTGGATGGATTTGAATAAAGTTTTGTCTAAAGGTCTTTTAGAAACCTGATTTAAGTATAGAATAATTTTTCTTCAAAAAGAGACATTATGTAGAGAAATTATAGAACAAATGTGAAAGCACTCAGTTTTACTGGTATAATGTTACTAAAACAGTTGTCAGCAAATTTTATTTTAACAGAATAAGAATTTTCTTCACAATAAATATTAAAATAAATTTTTTTTTTAATTTTAGGAAAACTAGAAATGACACACTAACGAAGTCGTGGGTACTGCTAGTAATTTTGCACTTTGCATTGGTTGTAATTTTATATATGAAATATATTTGTTAGTTTGAAAAAAATATTTATTACATTTTTTGTGGTTGTTTTATTTTATGCTTAAATACATATTTGATTCTCCTGATGATGCTACACAAAGAAGTAGCGAATTTGAAAATAAAAAATTAAAAAAAGACCATTTGATTTACCTATTTATATGAAAAAGAATTCACTATAAAAATGCTAAAATATGATTTGTTATAATTGAGTTGTTATTATTTAACGAATTCACCTTTACTTATTAAAATTTACTGTAAAGGTTTTATAAAGTTTTAAAAGAGCTGAAAAACAAAATAACTTTAGGGAAAATAGATTAAATTTCATAAATTAAAATAAATTAAAATTAACTTATCAAAAGATTATTTTGTTGTTGGAAAGAGTCGTGTATATCAAAGTGTAAAGTAAAAACGGAAATCCAAATATTTTAAGATATTTTCTTAAAAAATATATGTATTATTGCCATCCATTTCTTGCATATCAGAGAGTTCGCTATCAGTCGTAGTAAATTTCAATTTAAGGTTCGATTGAGTTTGAATCCAATATTTCACCTATGTAAAGAAAGCTTGACTGCATCGTTTTAAACAAAAAAATACTATCCATTTGTGTGCAATTTTTCTTTCATTTGTTTGAAACTTTACAAAGCCAAATCACGAATAAATCTTATTTTCTCTTTTCCCAGATCTGCACCGTTGTTCCTGGGATTAAAACGAAATTTTAATTTCTGCTTTGCAACTCAAAGATATGACTGGATATTTCTTTATCTACAACTTTCGTGCTGGTAAGTGCCAGGCGTTTAGTTCCAAGTTAAATGTGATTTTAAATATATTAACAAGAAAATAGAAATTTTTTATGCTGGAGATATATTTAAAAAAATAGAATAAATACAAAAATATTAAGTTATTTTCAATGTGTAGTATCAACAAAAAATTTATATCATATAAAAACAATTTCTTTCTCGCCAACAAAAATACCAGCGAACTATTAACTAAAAACAGCAAAAAAGGAAATGTGGAAAGAACAAATTTTGCTAAAAGTAAAGGAAAGAAAACAGACGTTGTGGAATTACGCGTGTGTTTATAAAAGCATTAGAATGTCTGTTGTTACAAATTGTTTGTTTGATTTTTAGATGAAAAATTTACTTTTTCTAGTATTGTTTGTAAACCAAATAAAATAAAAGCGTGGACTTAACATTAAATTTGCATATTGTTTTTTTTAGCTGTTATTGCATTCAAAATGTAACAATTTTACTCCCCCTTTTTTGGAGATATTTAGAAAACATAGCATTATGACTGGTTATTTTATTATAATTTTTTTCTTCTGCTGCGCTAACGATCTCAAATTTATTGCAAGATAACCAGCAGAAATAAAAAAAATTTGCATGGATTTTCTCAAACAGCAGAATATTGCTAAAAAAAAAATGCAGCAGGATAAATATAATTGAAGAAAACCTATGTCACTAAATGTTTTTTCTAATTTTTTAGTTTTGTATGTAATGAGAATATAAAATTTATCTACAGTTCACAAAAAAATAGAAAATATTTTTTTTTAGCTGTGGAGATTTTTTATTTATTTTACGCACTGTCCCGTTGTTTTGTTAATAACCATTTTGTCTGGTTTTATTTACTCATTAAGTTCCTTCTGTTGAAAAATAAAGCATCTTAGAGATTAAAGATTTTTTTTCGTCCATCGCCACGGTTGATGGATCTTGGAGCTGCTGTTTTTGTACCCACACTTATTAGCCGTTGATGTTATGGCTGAGCATTTCTTACCTCGCTGCAGACTTTTTGGTAAAACTGGTGGCCTGTACCTGACGCCAACTCCAGCGTAACTTTAGCCGTTTCCTCAACCTTTTTACCCGTTGTATCTTGTTGTTGTTGCTGTTCAAACTAATATTCTTTTGGTTGGTGTTAGGTTTTACTGTTTTGGCACGTTGTGGCACCGCTTTATAACTGTTGTCAGCGGCGCTTTTACTTGCCGATATTTGATTTATTGGCTATTGTAAGGGCTGTAGTGGTGTTGCTATGGTTCGGCAGATTGCGGCGTTGAGGTTTGTTGCTTAGGTTTGTAGTTTTTGCCGTATTTGCAGAGTTGGTGTATTGACCTGAGTTTGAGTGGCGTACGGTGGCGGCATCTATCATGGAAAAGCTATGCCCATGGTGCTGGGCTTAGCTTCTCTTGTTGAAACTGCCTTTGTGGCTTCGGCTGGCCATAATGGGTTTTCTGATGGCTTCTGTTCTGACCACTTGCACAAGATGATATGTTTAACGCCAAGATTTAGTTTAGCCACTCGCTATGCAATCCTGCACTGGCCAATACACCAATTTTACCTACACAACGTTCACAATTAATCCTTGTGAATCTTCGGCAGCCTATACACTTTTTTTTTCTCAGTCGCGACACTAAAGGTAATTTTCACGGTTTCGTTATCTTATTTTATTTTCACCATTATCAGTAGTTTAATTGATTTAATCCTTATCTTAATTTATCTTTTTCTGCAGTGAGTCTTGCGCGGTAGGTCTTCTCAGCTTCAGTTTCTCAGTAGGAAAGACCGGAAATCGCCATTTCATTTGGTATATCAACGTTGACAAATCTTGGTCAAGCTCTCGGGTTGCATTTCGAGCGTAGTATTTTTTCTCGATGGTTGCCGTCCGTTTTGCATTGTCTTATGTGTTCACACAAAAAAAATTCTGTGTTGCCACGGGCGACACAGTACACACCCCCTGACTTAGTTTTGGGAAAATTTTATCATATTAGCTTATCATATTTGCTAATATGATAAAAATTTCATGGGCTAAGTCCGGTTGGGCGGCTCATGCCTTTATGTCCTTAGCGTGGTAAATTCCTAGGGACTTCCCTTGCAGCGTCTCCAGCTCATACAAATTGTTTCCTACGATCTTGGCAATACGACATTTCAGAAATTTTTTACATAGCTTGGCTGACAGTTGTTTTGAAAAATCTGATGGTTGGAAATTGCGGCGAAAAACTTCTTGGCCAATTCTAAATTTCGTTTCCCGGCAACGGTGATTATATCGTCGGGCATTCGTTTCATAGCTTTGGTGCGGAGTTTTTCTAACTTTGTCCCTGACGAGTTCCAGAAATTCGTGACGGTTCTCTATACGGTTCTCTGAATCATCTAACAAATCCAATTGACGTGCTAGTTTGTACGCGGATGCATGGGTAATCATGTTTGTTCCAAATAGTAAGAAGTATGGTGTTACGCCAATTGCTACATGAACCGTGGACCTTAACGCGCACTCAATTTCAGCTAAGTGAATATCCCATTCGTTGTGGTTATCTGTTAGCTATGTCCGAATAGCCGCCAAAACCGACTGGTTCACCCGCTCCGATGCGTTGGCTTGGGCGCATAATAAGCGGTTCGCATATGTCTAATTCCAAAACTATTTTTCATTTCCGCATAATCTTTGCTAATAAACTGCTGACCATTGTCGGATACAATCGTCTCCGGACATCCGAATTTATAAAATACCTCCTGGATAAGAAAATTTATCACATTCCTAGAATTTGCCTTAGACATTGCCTTGAGCAATACAAACTTGGAGAAGTAATCCAATACAATAAAAATGAAACAATTCCCCTTCTTTGATCTTACGTATGGGCCGAGAAAATCAATATAAATCCTTTGGAACGGTCTGCGCACATCGGGTTCCTTTCCCATAGGTGGACGTAAGATTTTATTGGCTGGTTTATTTTCCTTGCATGCATCGCATCTGCTGATATATTCATTGATTTGGGCATCCATATGTGGCCAATAATACCACTTTCGTATTCTCCTTATCGTTTAACCCACTCCGCCGTGTGAAGAAGTAGTGGACTGATCCATGTAGTTTAGATTTTTTCTGGATTTTGTGGTGATTTAAAGGTCTGTTGATTATGTTGTAGCCATAGTAAAGCTTATCAGTCTTTATTTTCAACTTTTTCAGGTACCTAATCACATCAAAACAATTCCATTTTTTACTTTTCATAATGACTTGATTTTTTTGCATTACGAGGGCGAACGAAAGAATATTTATATTTAACATCATAAAACTTCTGTAATGCAATGACTAATGTTACTTCAAATAACCCGTATTGAACTAATACCTATTTTAGAAAATTTTAAGAATAAACTTGATTTACCTCATTCGCCTTTTTTGCTTTTTTAACGCCTACAGCTTTAAATAATATGAAATTATTTGAAGACGACATTAAGTCTTTCAGTGTGATTTGAGTTTAGAATTTAGAAGTTATTATTTTCTTGCAGGAATAAAAAAGATTTTAAAGAAATAAACTGATTTTTAAATTACTTTTGCTACCAAAACTTTTTACTCCTTATTAACATGGAATTTGCCTTAGTGTCAAAGCTCCTTCATGCGAATAAATTTTTGGCTATTAATCGTGACAAAAATTTCATAAATAATAAGAGTAAAAATTGCTTTACACACATGTGGAAAAATATTTTATTTATATTTGTTACCTAACCCGATAGTAGTCGCCATTTCGATAAAATTTATTTAATTAAAAAAAATGAAAAGGAAGAGATTATATGGAAACACTTGCGAATTTAGGCAATAAAAAGATACATACTATTACTTTTTACTTTTTTATAATCGTGTATTTATTTGACATCTCTAAATTAGATAAAGTGGGAAAGCATAAGGTAACATTTTTATGTAAATCATAGTAAAACACACAAACTCATGCAATAAAAAATTTGTTTAGATATCAACTACAGATGCAACTAAGATGTAAATTTATAAAAAAAAGTTTTTGTAACTGTAACTGGTTGTTGTTTCATTACACTTTTGTAAAGAGTCAACCATTAGACTTCAAGTTTGTGATATTTACATGCTTGGACTGCCATTCACAACGCATTTAGTTTTTATAATTAAAATGTTTAATAAAGGCTTGTCAACTCTGGGTGGGTTTCATCTAAATATCTAGTTTTTGTAAAATAAACTAACATGGAATAATTAAAAATATAGATAAAACAAAAACACTATCATCCATTTAATGCTTCTATGTACTATATGAAATGATTTTTATAACTAAATAATATTTTTTATTAAACTTGTTTGTTGTTGTTGCTGCACATCTCTGTTTATTATGTTGTGACATATTCTTGCCATGAATCTAAATTGTTACAACACGATTAAATTGCTTTGCATTCTGCTAACATGGATTTTAAATAAATAATGAAGAATTCAAATGGCAGTTTTTATTTTTCCTTTTTTTAATAAATGAAATTTTGACCATGAACATTTTAATGGATTTTAACAAAATTTAAAAAAAAATATAAATATTCAAGCACATTTTTGTATTCGTAATTTAGTGAATTAGTCTGGTTAAATTAATTTTAAATATATTTGTTTTTTGGTTAGAAGTTATCGTAATAAACCTATTTTCCCCTACTGATCAAGTTATGCGTAATTAATTTAATTTTAAGCAAAGTGATCTTCATCACACCTGATTTCAAACCATTGTGCTTCATTTAGTGCTTTTTAAAACTAAACAAACTTTGTATATGTGATTCGCTAAATATGCGAAATACTCTTAACTTTAGAAAACGAGAAATCAACATCATCACACATAGTAGTATAACTGCTATTCTTCCAGATGGTATTATTATACAAGCAGACTTACTAATTTGTTTGAAAAGGAATTCGAGTTATCTTTATTAAAATCCTTTTCTTACAAAATAATCCATCATGCTCGCTCTGGTAATTTAGGACTATTTGTTTTTAAAATTTCTTTTTAATATAAAAAATGCAATGAGAGTTTTTTATTTAATATTTCTAAGATTTTCTACTCCTCAAATTTACTTTAAGTTTTCTTAAGCAACAACTTATTACCACTATGTCCGCAATAGTTCTAGTTATTTGTCTTTTTGTAAAGGATTTCCTTTTATTACTATTATTTGCCATCAGTATCATTATCAGCACTGTCATCATTATAATCATTAAAGAAAAGTAAAGAAACACAAAATATTTGTGTAGTACGGATAATAGCAGTCAGTCATCATTGGCAGCAGAAGATGAAGTCAAAATCAAATATGAAAAGAAAAAGTGCAGAAAATCCAAAAAAATACAATAAAAATTCTTTTTCTCGCTGTATGCCTTAAGATTTTAGTGTTTGCTTGTAAGAGATTTTGTTTTGTGTTTTTTATAGTTAGTACTTTAATGACTTTGCTTATGGCTTAAAATTGTTGCAATAATTGTAAAAATAATAGCTGACAGATCAAAGCCATTGTCGGTGGCTTAATATATAGTTTTAATGATAACTGCGCCCACTACCATTGTTGCTGCTTTTAACGACGTTGAAGATTACTAAGATAAAATAAAAAAATACACTCTTTTTTTGATTCTTTTAGTGATTACTTTATTTTTAAAAGTTACAACCAAACAAGCAAAATAAAATAGTTGAAGAAAAAGGTGTAGATAAAATTCTAAATCACTAAACTAACTACTAACTTTTTGTTTTAATAATATTATTTCCTGTTTCCTGAAGATGCCACCCGACGGTTTGTCGAAATATTTAAATAAAAAGAAAAAATAATAAACAATATTTTTATTTTTATTCTAAAATTGACCTAGTGCGTGTTTCATTATAAAATAAAATTTAATCTTGGTTCGTGTTGATTTTATTAGTTTCGTATGACTGAATTTATATTTTTTATTTTTACTTTCTTTTATAAGATTCTCTTTTTAAGTTGTAAGACCGCAAAACATTTTGGCTTATTCTACTGATGGGTTTCCTATAAAGTAATTTTAGAAAATAAATTATACTGAAGAAATTTCTGTTCTTTTTTCGTTACTGAAAAGGCTGTTAATGTAATAGAAATATTTTTAATTTTACAGAACTGTTGCTAATTTCTTTAGTATTTTATATTTAAATTAAAGCATTTTATTAAGCAGTATCTTTTCGTTCATAATAGCTATAAGAAAAGAGTTTATTATATTTTGCAAATTCTAGTTTATTTATTAATCTGTGTATATTTTTCTTAATTCTATAATGGTGAACTGTACACTCATGCGTTTTCTCGTCGACTGTGTCTCTCGTGTTCATCTACTTCTTGTTAACAGTATGCTGTCATTCTTCTCATAAATTATATGCTTACATACCGATGAAATTTGGTTTAGCATAAATGATAATTTCTTGATTTTTCCAATTTTATTTCAGTCCAGCTCTACCTTGCATATTTTCGAATTTTTCAGTGGAAACGTTTTTGCTTATAAACATGTTTCCAATAAACTTACAGAGTGTAAGACGAAATTATATCACCTGATGCTGAATATGAATATTGCTAAAAGCTCTTAAAGTATTGAAGTATATGCCTCCGATTTTTTCTCAATATGTAATAGGAAAAAAATATCCATTAAACTACGAATAAATATGAGCTTTTGTTGAACTATGATTTAATGAAAGAATTCTATTGAGTTAAGAGATAGACAAATAGACTGCTTTTATTGTTGTATTTTCAGCTTAGAACTAAGATTTAATTAACTTAAAAATATATTTAAATTAATATGGTTTAATTGCGCACATGCTGTGTGTGGTTATTGTTTTTTATTACTAACAAACGCTCACTTACATAAACCCATGTATAAAATAAAATCAAGGATGAATATAAATGACTTTATTTTATAAAAACGGATACTTAAATTTGTTTTCACCTTAACTTTACCTAAGTAATCTTCTTTTCAAATTTTCTTTGTTCTTTTCTTGGGTTTGCTAAAAAACCCTAACAAACACCTGCATTAAATAACAGGTAAAAAATGATGACTACCCCAATACGTATAATAGCTAGCATCACAGAAAACGGAGTTTAAAAGCTGCCGCCATATCGACAGATTTCATTTCATTTTACAAAATCTTTTTTACAGATATCGCACGAATAGCTAAGAGCTTAAATAATAAATATAGAAATGCTAGAATATTAAAATCTTTGTAAATATTTTTTCTTTTATTTTATTGTTAACAGTTTAAAGTAATTAAAAATAAAGCTCTTAGCAAAATAAAAAGCAAGAGAAATACATAAAATTAATGTCGTGCCAAACTTTTACCGGAAGTGGCGTAAATCATGCATTTTACATATATTTCTAATAATGCTTTAATTTGTAAATTTATACCTCGAAAAAAATACAGCGCTTTTTGCCAATTAAATACTACTTTTAGGAAGATAAGTTTTTTAAAGCCGATAAATTTATTTAAAAAAAGCAAATAATATCATGTTTAAGGAGAATAAAATATAACGGTTAACTATCCTCCATTTTTAAGACCTAAAGCTGCAATATATGATACAAATTTATTGCCGTAAAATTAAACACTAACAAACTAAATTCTAATACTAACAAAGAACAACAATTTAACTTAATGAAAAAACTGAAAAATATTATCCCTTGCTAATGAAACGTACTCTTATTTGTTAACATAGGAAATAAACTGTACAACAAAAAAAAAAAAAAAAAAAAAGACTTGTTTATCAATAAATTCCGCATTCATAGAGACCCAAACAGGTAAACAAGTTACAAATCAAGCATTAAGGAAGATAAACAAAGACAATAAGTAGCTGGCGTATTAGGTATTGTAAGCTCTTGTATCTCTCTACCAGCAAAGGATGATTCTTATTTGTAGAATGAGTATCAATTCTTTATCATAAAAATACAAACGAGTAAAAACTGAGAATTTGTATTATAATATGCTTATTAAAAATCCAATTTTAAGAATATATCTTAGTCATTGATCAATCATATAAATGAATTTTTATGCTATCCACAATACCGTTTGTATAATCACATAAAGTTGTCATAATAATTCTTGAAGTAAATTTTACTCTGCCTTGATTTTTTTTTAAATTCATTTTTATTTTAAAATATTCGTAAGATGGTATATTTTATGTGATTATTGCATTAAATCTGGCGTACATCTTCAAAAAATAGTTTAAAAAACTAAAATAAAAAGTTATAATTATAAGAGCTGGCACAGAAGTAATGTTATGTTATAATATGTATTGTATACAATTTTCGTGTATTCAACAATTTGGGTTCTGCTTGCATGAAAAATTTAATTAACAAAATTTATGTTTTTCAAACGATGAACTTTAGAAATGATGCAGAATCTTAAATTACTTTTCGTAATTTTCGTACATGGCTATTATTGTCGATTTTTCTTCCATTTCTTCGTTAAAAAAATTTAACAATGCACATAAAACAGAACACAGAAAATTTTTTTAAAGGTAATCCTACCACTGCTTAGCGACATTTTTCTGCACTTTTTATTTCAAACATAAAATTAATTAATTTTTATCTAAATTATATATTAAGGTTTACTGATTAAAACTGAATAATCAGAAGAATATCGGAACGAAATACTTTTCTCACCAAGAATCAATTTCTGTGTGTAAAACAAAAATTTAAGGAACTATTTTTTAAAACCTTAATTGCTAACACTAACAGATATTAATAAAATAATAAAGACTTAAATTAAAGGTTGTTCCCATTGATGACATTATTTGACTTATATGACCATGTCTTATAGTCAGCCACTTAAAATAATTTAGAATTTGTACAATACAAGGCAATAATAAGAATATATTTTAATAAATAAAAATTTAAAAGGTTTCTCCATAGAAGATGTAATTTATGTATATAGACTTATCTATTGAACCGTTAAAAATCGACCGAAGCAATTTAAATTAAACGAAGAATAAGACAGACTGTTTTGAAGATTTATTTTTTACAAAAATTTTTTTCAAATTTATTTTTTAATTGAATTAAAGTCTCAGCAGAATTTTCCTACTATCGTTAAAAGTTTGCCGCAAAAATAAAGGATATTAAACAAAAATATTTTTTATTATAGCTTATGCTAAACAATTTAATAAAATTTAATAAGCAAATAAACTAATTAAAATAAATAACTTAATGCTTTAGGATTGTTGTAATAAAATGCTAACATATTTTTTTTACATAAGTGTCTTAGGTCCAGACATTTATTGTTTAAATATCAAGAAAAAAATTAATAATTCTCCATTAAGTTTAAGTGCCTTTACGTTTTTTATATTATTTACTGTCATTCTGTAATATAAAAGACATGCCAAAAACTAAATGACGTTAATAAATTTACAAGAGTTTTTATAATTAAACTAATAATTCAGTTAATATATTAAGAAAAATATATAAACATTTTTCAAGTAGTGTAACAAAGAAAAAATCGCATTGTATAATTTTTAACATCTTAAATACTTGAAGGCGCAGCTACAGCGAACAATGTTTATTGATTGTTCAAAATATTATTTTTTAATAACCTTTGAATTATAGATAACGCCATTATTGTGTGCCTGCTTGTATAGAAACGAAGAAGAAATCCTGAAATAAATTCTCATTGGAGTCAATATGTAATAAAATTATCGATTAAATAAAGTGAAAGTTAAACTCGGCGAACAAAAAAATTGTCTAATTACGAATCTGGAAGAGTTTGCTTTTGTTGTTGTTGGTCTTGATATAAAAGAAATTAAATTTAAAATTTTACACCTTAGGTTTTTAGGAAGCCCCGGTGTGAATAATAACTTTGCCTGCATGCTCCGTCGACTTAACTTTTAATTTGACTTCCAAATTCGAGCTTAAAATAGTTTCTTATGAGGACACATTCTAACAAAAGCAGGTTTTCTATTTGATATCAGTGCTTCTTTCGAAGCTCTATTAAAATAAAATATAAGTTTTCTTTAAAAATATTAAAAAAGTATTAAGAAACAATTTAAATAAAAAAATAGCTTAGATTAGTTGCCAAATTAAAAAACTTAAAATCCAAGCGTTTTTATATTCGTCATAAGCCTGGCAGACTGTACTCTCAAAAGGCATTGCTTGTATGTAGGAAGATATTCACTAATGTATGACATTGTGTTAATGTCTACTGAAGATGCAAGTATTTGTTTTCTTGAATGTGTTTGAATTTTTAACTATGTTTTCCTAACGTTTAAAAGTCAAGTTCTTTGCTACGAAAGCAGTCATTATAATAGTGCTGGATAGCAATGCACACACACATAGTGAGTGATACAAAATGTGATGTAATTCTTAAAGAAAAGAGTTTTCAACTCCAAACAACAAAAATGTGACAACTGAGAGTTGATAGATAGAAAGAAGGAAGATTTAAACAAAATTCTTCCGATTGTTAAAATTTTTAAACTCGATAGCTTATAGAAATATCTAATAATTTTTTAACGAAAATTATTTGCTT
This sequence comes from Cistogaster globosa, assembly GCA_937654795.1. NCBI lineage: Eukaryota > Metazoa > Arthropoda > Insecta > Diptera > Tachinidae > Cistogaster > Cistogaster globosa. The sequence continues at coordinate 115,177,424 of OW569405.1, read as the reverse complement.
CTGTTTCATAATACATCTTTTAGACATCAGCAGACCACAGTTCTGTGGTTGATCAATAAGAAGCTGGTGCTGTTGTACTTAGACTTGTGTATTTTTTCAATGTAGGATGAATATGGAAGCAGATCGCTTTATAAAAATATGCATTTTCGACCAGCTTTTAGACTGGTATATGATGTATCAATTACTATAGCAGTCAGTTCCTAGACTTATGTTTTCACACTCCCTCTCTCTCTATCTCCCTTTCTTCTTAGTAATTTATTTTTATGTGGTTATATGAGATGATGGGTATGAAAAAAAAAAAAAACGATTGTATCCAGTGAGTTAAGAGAAAAATTTTATGCTGCACACAAAAAATGTAACCATTATTATGAAAAATGCCCATAAAAAATTTCTGTAAAAAAAGTTTTTATTTCAGATTGGTAGCTTATTTCTGTTCTGCACTCTTCATTATTTAATTAAATTATCTGGGATAAAAAGTCGAGAAATTTAAGCTTTAAATGAAATTTGTTTAACTATTGGAATACACTGCATTTTTATGTAAACAGATTAAAAAGTTATTTACGAAATGGAAATTAAAAATAAAAAGAATTAGATTGCTATGTACGTTGTGTTGAATATTATATACATTTCACCATCAGGACTTTAAACATTTTCTTATTGCTTTACAAATTGTTAAAGACCTAAATAAATCAAAATTAAATTTTTATGGTTTTTCTCATTCAGTTTTGTTGGGTTTAATTTCAGTAAATTACGAGTTTCCAATTTTATATCTTTTAGCAAATTCTTATGATTAAATTCAAATTCTTGTGCAAACTGGATTATTAAGCCATTTTTCTGCGGTTTGTTTTTAGATTTTTAGTTGGAACTCCAATCTTTTAATCAAAATTCGCTTAGACACCTACAATATTATCAATATTATAATCCGTGTTGTAGGGTTCATTAGGATGCTGTGTCAAGAGACCGCCATAGTCTTTCTCTTTTAAATACAAAGAAAAAACTGTTTAAACATTTAATCCGTTTTCTTATAATACTTTTTTTATTATTTACATAAAAGTTAAATTTTTACTGTCAGTAGAAGCATTTTTAATGGCTTTTGTGTGCATAATTAAACTATCATATCAGGGTAGGAGATTTAGTTGCTTAAGTGTTACTTTAGCAGAGGCAGTAATTTCTTGAAATTGTACGAAATTCATTTTTATAGAAAATAAGGAAGAAAAGCTGGGAAAAAGACGTTTATAATACAATGTTAGCAAAATTGCTTTATTGTTATAAAAATAAAATAAAAAAATTTTTATGCAATAAAATATGTTACTGACAATATTACCGAATTTGAGTTTTAGTTATGATAATGAGAAAATGTATAAAACACGATTAAATTTTTAAAAATTTAGCTGAAGTCAGCTAAAAAAGATGATTAAATATTTATTTATATAAATTTCTTAGTAAAGTGTTATTGAGATGATTGGGTATAACCTTTACTAAAGGTTCGAGGTATTACATTTGTTCCTTAAACTAACATACTGGAAGTTAAAGAAAATGCTAGAACGAAAGCTGCAGGTGGGCTAGTTCAACTCAGCTGTTGACGGGAGCTTATAAGATCATAATTTTTTAACTGAAGCGAAGTATGGCGAAATAAATAAAATAAAATAACATAACAATAGAAATAGAATTCAGGACAAACACTTTCTTAGCAGGACCACAGTTAACTGAACTATAACTATTTCTTTTTGCTGGAATGGAGCCGATAGAGCTTTGTGTCTCAGAGTAAGTGAAGTAGAAAAATAACTTTTAGTTAAAAATTGTAGATTTTAACATGCATCCGACATATAAGAAAAATGTTGATATATAAAACTGTGAAGTATGATATTGCTTTAGAAAACAGAAGGAAAATTATGGCTGCATTCATTTGGCATAAATCCCTAAGAAGATAGCGATTCAAAAGATTACACCTATTAAACCATTAATGTCGAAAAATTAAACAAACTAAGTGCAGTTTCATAAAGTGATCGGTAACGATTTGAAAAACAACACAGTGTTTTAATGATCGGTATACAAAAATCTTTAAATGTTCCCTTTTATTCGTATTTATAAAAAACCATTCCTTCTTAATTGATCATATAAAGAAAGTATCAAAAATACCAAAACAGATCTAAATAATAGTGTATCAATACATTTTGTATTGACAGCTGATTGACTTTGAATTACTGTTTTATTTTTAGCACTCTTGTGTTCTGAAATTAATTTTTTGGGGTAAAAATTTAGTTTTTATAAATTTTTTCTTTTTTCTTATATAAATTCACTTCTATAGATTCCATAGGTGATTACAGATTTTATTTATTTGAGCTCAAGGGCGCGTGGGTAACGAGAAACCCAAGTTTTAAATATAAAAAAGTGTGTTTTATAAAAATACGTTGCTGAATCCAAATACTTCTATGAACAATTGTTTCAGTTTTTACGCACTTAATATCGGACTAACTTTTGGGTAATTTATTACTCACAATTACAGATTTATATAAGAAAATTTAATGAGATAAATATGTAATTCTTCTGAAAAGAAATACAACTGAAAACTCTGATGTTCAGTGAATCAACGAATGCATAAAATTCAATTAAAGATTCAAAGTTGTTAACATTATGTTGTTTTGCATAAAATATAATATGAAAAAACATCAGTACTCTGTGAAGTCATTTGGTTATATAAATTACTTGTGGTAAAATAACAATTTCCCAAATAACAATATTTTCTTGTATGAATTATCCTTTATATGATTGTGAACAGACAACGTTATTTTTGTTTTAGTTCTCATATAATATAAAAATGCAATAAGGCATGGGAACATTTAAGTGACAATTATTTAAAATATTTTTTAATAGTTTTCCCTTAACATAAAATTTTACATCAACCCGGATAAATTTGTAAATTAATTTCATTACTTCATAAATAATATACATATTTACGAATAAAGTTAAACTTGTATGCTTCTGATTATACGTTCAACAGGTTAAACACAAAAGGATTTTAAGTTATTCAGCTCTTTTAAACCATATGAAATGCAATTTTATGTAATAAACAAATTTTTTATTGCAATTTTATTAATTATTAATTATTATTTAAAACTTTTAATTGTTGTTTATTTTGCTTTTGTTCTTATTCAACGACATGAAATTTAAACAATTAAAATATTAAACTAATTTAGCGAATTTGAACATCTTAATAACAACTAATTATATCAGAGTGAATATTGAAATTGTGTTTTCAAAAAACAAATTTACACAAATAAAAGTGTTTGAAAAACCCAACCAAATTTATATCAAGTATAAAATAAAAATTTTCACTATAACGGAATCTAAATAAAATTTTTGTTACACTACGCTGTTGGCTTAAGACTTGTATTTTACATGAAAGTTTTAACAACTAAACCATGTTCTATTGCGATAAGAGGCTTAAAGTGTTACAACATTTACTATTCATTTATTCTCTTTTATTCTACTTTTATTTGGGGTGTAAAGTTTTTTTTTTTTTTTTTTAATTTTTGTTATATTATTTTAAGTCAGTTGTTGTGATAGAAAGCAAACCCATTTGCCAGCTCCATGGCTGTTTATTGAAAGTTTTAAACTATTCATTAGTTATGAGCAAGAGGATTGTGATGGTTGCTTGTTGGTGAATGCGATGTAGATAAGAGTTTCAGTAGTATTGGCAATTTAAAACTTATACTGCTGTTGATTTACATAAAGAGGATCAAGCAAAAAGTTTAACAAACTTTTTTGTTGCAAACCAAAAAAATAGAGTCAGATTCCAAAACATTAATAAACAAATAGAAAAGTAATCTGCTACGATTTAATCCTCTCTATCTATCTAATTTTTTTCAATCAATTTCCTACAGGTGAAAGATCAACTGCTTTTATTTGATTCTGCTTTTCCTTTCTCTCTACTTAAAAAGTAAAAGATTTTAAAAAATTTATGTAGAAAAACTGGCGGATAGCGAATATCCTACTTTTATTTTTTTGTAATTTTTTTATGTTTGTTGGCAGGAATGATCATTTTTTGTTACCTAAAGATACAGTACAACTAAAAATTATATGTTTTATATAGAACTTCCTCCAAAAATTCTGCTTTAAATTTTTAATATTGTTAAAAAAAATTAGCTGAAATGCAAATCAATATCCAATCTGTTTCTATTGTTAAATACTTAAAATAAAATAATATAAAATATTTATAGGGATGAACGGAATATATAAAATATATTTTTGAGAACTTCTTAAAAAGAGTTTGTGCATGAAGATTAGTCACATATAAAAGAAGCAGAACAAACTCCGCCTATTAGTAGATAAAAACATAAATTTTAATATATTTTTTCAAGAAATTTTTATTTTTGATTTTTTATTACTTTACGTTTAATGTTTAAAATATATTTCCTATTTGTGTTAACATTTCTAAAAAAATTTGAATGTATTAAAGCAGGTATCTTATTTTTAATTATTAAAGGAAAAAGTATTTCATATTAAACAAAGGTGCTTATGGATCTCCGTCCAGCAGATTTTACGCGATGCAAACGCAGAGTGGCTGATAGACAAAAATTTCAAGAAAAGATGTTTTGTAGTCCATATCGATTACTATCTATACCAACACTAAAATTTTCATAAAATATTTCATGTACAAAAATGAACGAACCCGTCATGACTTGTCCCTTTATCACAATAAAAAATAACAATGTTTATTAATATCTATAAATAACAAAAAAGGTCAAAAATATTAAGTCTTTGCCGAAACACCCCTGAATTTTTAGTATTTGATAAGTGTTTTCTTTTTTTTAAATGTTTTTGATTATTTTCCTAAAATGATGCATTTTAAAGTTACATTATCGGATTATATTGTTTTATCAGTTCGAAGTTTTTAAATACCTGAGGTATTTTGTCTCCTAAGAACTATTTTTTTACAGTTAAAATTTTGTATAGAGAAGGTAAATCAATTGAAAAAAGTTTGCCTAATTTATTAATTTTCTTGTAACTTAAAATTTTGACTCTGTGGTACTAACACATTTTGATTTATTTATAGGCTATTTTCATAATATTTAAATGCATGACTTATTCGCAAATATTTAAATTTTAAGTAAAAATTTTGCCGCTTAAATGGCGAATTTAATTTTTATTTGCAAATAGCTTACACACAAAAACAATTCCTAATCAATAACACTATTCGCAAGTAAGGTTTAAAATTCGGCCACTTTTTTATCTTTGAAATTGCTTTTGGCAAGCAGGCAACTTAAAAATAACAATTTTAAAAAGTAAAATGGCGAGAGAAAATTGTTGTTCTAAAAATGAAAAACTTTATACAAAATATTATGGAATAAAAAAACTTATGTGAAAAATGTTATTGCGGGTATAATTATAAAATGCTAAAAATGTTTCGGTTAAAACTTAAATATATAATAGCTATCCTCCTCTGTACCCTGCCTTATTAATAGTGAGTTAAATATTAAAAATAATTTTTACTTGCAAATAACATGCGTATAAACGTAGTGTAAGTACTCATGAAGTCTTTTGATGAAAAAAAATAAATTTCTGTTTAAATAAAAATCCTTGTCAAAAAAGTATTAAAAATATTATTAAGGCACCTTTTATTTAAGACCTTAATATTGTACTGTCAATACAAATATGATATTTAATATTGGAAAAATACCCTAAAGAACCTATCACAAAGATCTTAAAACCATTTTTATACTACTTCGTAGCTATTTTTTTTTTTGTCGCTTAAACATTTAAAAAATCACATTATGTTTCTGCAAATTATTTAAACGCACACAAATTCATGTTATTATTATTTATTCCTTAATTCTTTCACAAAATTTGTATTCATTTTTTTTGCAACGCCCTGGGTTATGTGAGTGTTTTTAGGACAATGTCGTAAGGCCTAAAATTTATGCTTCTGTTTGATTGTTGCTTAAGCAAATATTGTCACGTTTTTTGAAGTGCGTGTATAACTACAAAAAGGAAATAAAAGGAAATTATATTTATTGTTCATTAATCACTGTTAAGCCAACAGACGGACGCACTTCTAATCCCTATTTTACTGTATATGACAGAAGTTTATATTTTGAATATGAATAAAATTTTGTGAAAACGTTTTTTTATTTAAGTTAAATTTTAACTAGAGTTTCCCAAAAATATATTTCAAATGCTGTTTGCATGTGAATTAAGAAAATTTCAAAATAAGGTAAAATTTTTTAAATTCTTTTAACAGCCCTTAAGGCATTTTTTCTCAAATTAACTGTTATTAAATTCCTGTTTTTCCTTTACATTTAACTGTGTTTAATTTCCGTTAGTAAAATTTTGATTTTGGATTTTGTTTATTTTAATTGCATATATTTTTTTTTATTGAATTTTTTGTTTAACATAAAATCCAAAGCTTAATGTTTTAATAAAATTAACTTTATTTAACCAATTAATTATTTTATTATTAATGATAAAATTTTTAATTCTATTTTGGCATCTTGTTGACTAAAACCGATTGAAAGCAGTTAACAATTAAATATGGAAAAAAATCTTAAAAGGTCTTTCTCAAATATTAATAAACAGCAACCATTTATATGAAAAATTTTTTGGTTTATCTTACAACATTTCCTAAAAGCTTAAAGGGTTATTTTTTATTAAATATTTTTAATTTTCATTGCTAACTCAAACCCAGTTAAAGTAGAAATTACAAAACCTGTGATGAGGGATAGAAATTTGACAAAATTAAGGGCCTTGAGTCATTCAATACTGTACTTATTTAACCAGTGATAATTAAATTAGATGTGGGAATAAAGAAGAAGTCCTATTCGTGGATGTTATTGTCAAAAAATCAACAAAATTATAAACTCAGGGTCTATAAAATGTTTCACTTTTTTCCACATCCAAAAAAGCACGCATATGCTACAGTAGTCATTTGATCTTTGATGGGTGAGTTAGCTAATAGATATTTTTAAGAATTTTTGATATGATGTTTTTCAAAATGAAAATGAAATTTTTATTCCATTTTTATTTATTCGAAATATTAAAGAAAAAAACTAATTAAGAATTTATAAAATGCAATATGAGGCATTTTAAAGTAATAAGCAAAAATAAGATATTCAAATATATCAGGCTCCAGAAATGAGAAAAGAGCCTTTAAAAGATCCGCATTTGTATTAAAGCATGATATTTGTCTTAAATGTTGCAATCTTAATTGTTTTGTATACGTGTTTTTCGATTAAGCTGCTTTCTCTAATAATTCACTTATTGACACTTATAAATAATTGATCGCCTCAGCACTATGGACCAAAATTTTGTATACCGATGGAGAAAGTAAATACCAGGGATATTTTTCAACAAGTCTTCTGCCTGTCTCTTCAGCATATTTCAAATCAAAAACTTATAGTTTGAATAATTGTGGCATACATTTAAAAATACCCTTATAAATTTCTATAATTTTTGATGAAAGATCAACACATTAAAAAAATCTTTAAAGAAATTGTACAAAAAAAAATTGGTTTTATTAATATTTTACACTGAATGATTATGTAAATCACATTTATATGCGAATTTATGTAAAAACCCGCGACCACAATTTAAAGAGGGGAAAAATCCACAAATAGATGTACAAAATGTTATGACTTCTAAATGAAGTTCTAAATAAAAAAGTAATTTTCAAGAATAGTGTGTTTAGAAAGATCAAAAAAATATTCTTTAAGGAATTGTTAATGTACCTACTTCAGCCCAGTAGAAATTATTGTATAGAAGCACACTTTAATTTTGAATGTTATGATTGTTTTTTAAATGCGACGAATCGGTATGCATCACCTCTTAATAAAAAAGAGTAAAATATGTGTTCAGTAACGAATGGGTTCCTTAGGCAAGAACATAAAACGATACGTATGAATTGATATCTTTCTCTATTAAAAACCTTAAAAACTGATTTCGAAAAAGGTTTTGTTAAAATAAAAATTAAAAAGAATTTTTAATACGTCAATAAATTAAGGGTCCTAATTAATATAATTAAAACTTAGAACGCTTATTTTATCTACTACCTAATGGTTGTATTAGGGCTTGAACCACTATTTGAATTTTTCATTCTAACAGCGCTTAATCATTTTATTTGCTGTTTTCATATGTAAGCGATTCTGTTTGCTACTCAAAAACTCTTACATTTTTCAAAATCATGGCCATAATGAGAGCTTAAATTTAGTTTTTATTTTTTACAAAAAACTGAAAAATATACATAGTACAGCTTTAACTTTTATAAAAGACTAAAATAATTATGAATAGGCAAATGCCTGACACAGGATTTCGTTGAAGGAAATCGCCTACAGGAAAAGGCTGATACAGGTTAAATAATTACATATATTTCCCCTAACCTGGGTATAAGTTATTACTTTCATTTATTTTTATAAGTCCTTCTTTTTGAGTTTTTCGCTTTCTTAAAAATAAAATATTTTTTTTGCGTTAAAACTAAATGTAGGGGAAAACATAAATTCCAAAAAAAAAAAAAGAAAAAACAAATTTCTTCTGCTTAACATAACACTATTACGCTGCCAAAATTATTTTTAAAGCTTTAAAAACAATTCATTACATTTGTAACATTACGCAATTTTTCAAGCCGACTATACACACTTCATAAAAAAAGCAGTAGAAGAAATCTTCAGTCATTTGTTCTTCGTATTATCGGCAAAGTGGCACAAAATGTCATTAACATGTACAAAAGAAAGACAAATTATAAGTTTGTATTGTACTCCCTTTCTATTTGTTAACAAAAGATTAAAGCAAATAATATTTCATCTTTATACTAAAAAAAAATAAAAACACAAATAATAAAAATTATATTCCTGGCTTAAATACAGTCATATAGGATGCCTTGTTTATGTTTAAGCAAATTTTGTTACGTGTCTGTGAATAGAGTAGTTAATTGTGAGTATGCGTAGATGAATTTTTACATTTCTGCCGGTATTACCAACAGGTAGACGGGGTGTTTGTACTGAAATTATATTAAATGCTTTTAAAAATAACAAACACAAACATGGACTCGTGCTGAACGCTTTTACATATCGTCGGTCACAGGTTAGAAGCTCTTAACATACTTTTTGTACTTTTCAAAACACAAACGTTATTACTCCGTTGCTAAGCCGTGTTAGAAGTAAATAAAAAAACCAAAATTATTAGGAGATATTTTTTATTAAAAAAAATTAATTGAAAAATAATAATAACTGGATTCGATTCATTTGCGAGTTAAGAGTTGTCAACCTGTGACCGACGATGTATGTAATAAAAACGTTTACAGAATCCTTTCATTAGAAAAAGCATATAAATTATATAAATATAAATTTTTTGGTAGAAGAAACATTTGTGTAAACAGAAGATATAAACTATAATGGGGTATGGCCAAGTGTTAAGCTAATAAATAACGCAAAAAACTTTAGTAAGATGAAGTTCTAAAAAAAACCTTCAATAGTAAATAAATAGTACGTGACTAAAAAATATTGTTTTATGAAATTATTTATTTAAAATAAAAAAATCATACAACCGGCTTCAAAATTAATTTAACTTAATTATTAATTATTTAATTAAATTAATTTAATTTAATTTAATTTAATTAAATTAATTTAATTCTTATTTTTTAAATAACATCTTAAGCACAAGGGAATATTACGAAACGGCAAGGCATCACTATAAACTGATTATTTCGCTCACTATTTTATTTTAACAATAAACATTTTTTTTTTCATATAAAATAACTTTCAAACCTATTGTAACAAACATAGACATTCATACTTAGGCGCCTGAAATAATCTCTAGCAGAAACCGGGTATTAAGTAATAAATATAACGATAAGACAAAGAAACTTAATTACCGAATTCAAGTTTTTTATTTGTTTACTGTATTTTAAGCAATTATTTTTATTTTTATCTTGTTTTTAAAATCTCCTCATTTTTTTTATATTATTAAATTTACTTTCTACTTTCTACCATGTTATTTCTTGTTATTTTTATAGCATTATTATTGATATTATTGTACAAATGTAATTAAATTACTTTAATCTAACATTTTTTGTGTATTCTGTTTCCTTTTTTTATTGCATTAGAAAAAAAGACGTAAACAATTGTTTAAATATTTTTATTATTATTATTTTTATTTACAGAAATTTCTTATTTCAACACACTTAGATTTTTTTGAACTAAAATCTTACCATTCAGGAATAAGAACTTCATATCAATACTTAAAAAATAAAATAAACCGTTTTACTAAAAAGTTAGCAAATTTTCTATGCACAACATGAAACTGATTTAAGGTAAGTAATCAATATAATGTGTGAAATATCTCATTGTAAAAGATATGCTTGATTTTTTTTAATATTAAATACCATACAAATTATAAGAAAACTCAGCTTTAATATTAAACATATTAATTTTTGCTATTAAAATAAAAGGATTTTATTCCTTGCAGAATTGCTAATAGAGCTTTTATTTACGGGAGACAAACCTTCAAGTCATATTTAATAAACATCCATTGGATCATAGCGGTTGATAGATGGGCTTAAAAGTGCTTATCAATGCAAAAATTGGGTGGCTAATCAATCCCAAAAGCCAATAGTGAGTTCATGTTTTATTTGATGGAGCCAGTTAAAAACATTTTATTATTTATAAGAAGGTTTAGCAAAAATTATTCTTTATCAATATTTTTAACATTATCCACAATTAATTTCGAAACACTTTACTACATACAGCGGCTATAAATGTTTATGCACTGTGTTAAATAAAATTTTTTCCAAAGTGTTATCACTATACGTTTATCATTCAATACAAAAATAACGTTAAATTTTTGTACAAGTTTATATAGTGGATACAAAAATATCTAAGCTTAAATTAACTGCCTTTTGTTATTTAAAAATAGAACCATCAACATGAAATCACCCTTTTATTTAAGGAGATATTTCTTAGACTTATTGCTATAGTAAATATATTTTTACATACGCTGTTCATATCTGAACTTACAGCTTTAAAAATAACATTTTTAATCAGGCAACTTTCGGAACAGCCTTCAATTTGTAGTAGTTGATGTTAAAAATGCTTTAGGCAACGGGAAAGACATTTGAAAAAAATAAACAAACATTTATTTACTTAACAATTTTAATATCTATTTACTGCATTACACTGTCTATTTACTTTAGAATGGAATGTGTTTATGTTTGTCTTCAATGTTAAATATTTAAATAATAGATTTAATGAATACAATTTAATTATAAACATTAAACCCCAAAGGAATTTTCTATCAACTTTATTTTTTTACATACAACCTCATGTTCTTAATTAAATTATATTTCTTGTCAAAGGAATATCAAAGATGTTTTACGTGCTGCTCAACGAACAAATTTGTATTTTTCTATTATTGTTTAAAAGATAACATGTTTATTTGATTTAATACTTTCATCTAAACATTTCATTTCATTGACATTCAGAATGTTTAAACTTTTACCATTAATACTGTACATATTTTTACACACAATATTGGTTTTATGCTGAAAAATAAATTCTTACAGCTCAGTTTAAAAAATAATACTAGACTGGGCTAAAACTCAAGAAAATGAAAACGTTTTACTAATTATTAGTTTTATATTAAATTATATTTTTAACTGCAATTATATTAAATACATTTAAGTTTTCTCTTATCTCGACTGATTATGAAATGTTTTAAAGATTTTTTTGATTCCTTTAAAGTATGTAGAATAAATTCAGTTTTGGCTATTAGCAGTCTAAATAATTATTATATAATAAAACTGTAATGAGATCATTTCTAATATGAAATATTTTTTTTAAATTTTGTTGCTGGTCTAAATAGTAATCGATGTGGAATAGATCACATTATTTCTTGAAAGTTTTGTTTGGCTGTAAACGAATCACGTAAAAACTGCTACACGGATTTGAAAAAATTTAATTAGGGAACCTCTCAGAACTATGGTTCAAATATAGAATCCTTTTTTACTTTTTTACATAAATCATTTCTTAGAGAAAATAATGATACAAATATTAAAGCAACCAATTTTACTCGTATAATGGTACTAAAGCTGTAATTGTATCATTCTATAAAAATCCGCAAGTCTTTCATGCACTGAAATAGCAATTTGTGAATTAATTCTTTTCACACAAAAACATGAATTAAATAAAACTTGAGTTAATTCAAATGAATTTGTAATAATAAATTGCAATTATTTTCTAACTCAAATCTATTTGTAAAATGAATTGCAAAATTCAAATTAATTTGTTAAATTGAATTTCAATTCATTTGAATTGAATCAAAGCTAGTAAGTTGTTTCCTAAATTAAGAATTTTAGGAATTTTTATTTGCGACTATAAAAAGCAAATTCGATTTATACCTTTTTTAAGTGTTAACTAACTAACTAACTAACTAGTCATAGTTAAATTATTAAATAAAAAATTTGAAAAGTAGAGTTAAATTTCGATATAATTTATCTTTTCATATCTTCAAGTTTTTTGTGCTTAAAAGTAAGACATTTCTGCATTTATATTTTAAGCCTCTTTATTAACCGTTTTGTACGTTGTTCCCCCTTTTTACAGCGAAAAAGAAATTCAACTTTTAAAACTCTTTTCCTTTAAATTTTAACAAACTGTGCAATTTGATAAATAAGTAAAGAAATACAAGTAAAAAAGCGGTATTCATTTGCAACATGATAAAAAAATGTTAATCTTGTAAACGCCATGACAGCGGAAATGTGTAACAGAAGTAGACCAAAAATTTGTTAGTAATGGTGACTCTTATTTACAACTCTTATACTAACACATGAGTGTGTCTCAATTTGGCGTAGAGTGTAAATGATACATTAAATACAGAGATATGTAGTTTACCACACCCCAGTTATTCAAAGGCAGAATATATTTTATTGCATAGTTTTTAGAATATTAACAACGAGTATTAAATGATTGTCATTTGTCGGATTAACAAAAAAAAAAAAAAAAAAAAGCAAACATATTCAACTCAAATATTACCCTAAGCAACTCCTCACTTTGCAAATTCCTGATAAAAAATGTGTGTGGCTTAAATTTTTTATAATATACTCAAACAAGTAACAGAACGCTCATATGCAAAAGTCTTTTATTTCGCATGTTAAAGACAACCAATGTTACCAGAGGAAGATTTGCCGTTTTTAATTAAATATAAAAAAACTATTTGAAATAATTTTTTTTGCAGAAGTTATAAAATATAACAAAATAAGCATCCCTGATTAGACTTCCAGTAATATTGCTTTACCATTACTTTATAAATCCAAATATATGTGGATCTTAAATAACTTTAAATACCGACTCCGTTTAGTAGTTAAAAGTGAAAAATTATTATAACCTCAATAGGAAGTAAACATAAATCTGATGTGTTTGTTTTTTAAGACAAATGTGGGATGGAAATTCGAGGGTTTTTCCTAGTTAGCACGCAATGTTATTAATGCAATTATTTTATTACTTCAAAAAAAAAAAAAAAAAAATAAGTAATATATCTTTTTCAAAACGTTCTAAAATTGTTTAATTTTAAAAACTAACAAAATTGTTCCCTTTATAATTATGAAATAAAAAAAATCTTAAACGAAACGTGCGTGTTTTCAAGGGTCCTTAATGTAGCCTGTTTACTAATTTTAGAAACTTCATTCAACATTTAATAAATTATTGTATAGATTTCCAAAAACAATTCTGCGTCTTTTTACCCTAATAAAATTTAAGTATGAGTCATACGAAAATTTTATTTAATTTTTTGACAAAATGTAGAAATAATGTACTTAGTTCAAAACAAGATTTTATTTTAAATATAAACCACAATGTTAATATTTTCACACGTACAAGGGTTAAGTTGGAAACATTGATGAACTAAAATGTAGACTTTGCTTTTCTCTTTGAAACTAAATTACCTTGACTAGAGTCTTATTTAAAATAATTCCTTTGATTATAATTTTATAATAAATACGCTAAGAACTTCACAATTTTCTTTCGGCTTATACTAAAATATTTTTTATTTTGAGTTTAAGTATAAATTTATTAAATTTATTATTATAAATACATATGAATAAAATAAAAAATGATTTTTCGTGATTATAAAAGCTTTAATACATAAAATTACACAAGTTTAAATTCAATTTGCTTTTTAGTTAATTTAATATGGTATTTTTGAATTCATTTTCATTTTTCTTTTACATATCCATTTTTTTATTTTTGGCATCAAATTTCAGTTTATTATGATAAACAATAATTTATGAGGATACAATTCGAGCCAAAAACTAAATAATCTATTAAGTTTGAAGATAATAATATTTTATGTGTATTATACTACAATTACATAAAATAACACAAGCAAATTATGGCTACAAAATTTTGTTGTGTAGTTTTGAGGTAATTTTCATTATGATTTCACTACATCAATTAAATTTACTTCAAATTTAATATTTTAAAATAAGTAACTTATGTTATATGAACAACTTAGCAGCAGATACTTGATATTGAGATACAATTAAATTAAATTAACGTATTGCATGTAGAAAAAATGGACACTTTATGTATAGAAATCTTATGTGACTGCTTCAATTTCAATCCCTGGAACTGCTCTACTTATTACACTGAAGACATATACATTTAGTTTTCTTGCTAACCGACTTGTTGGGCGTAAACACATACACTTTTTTCGCTGCACTTACGTACAAACATATAAAAAACATGCCAGATCTTTTACTGTTATAACTAGTTGTTTTAGCCTATATAAAAATCTCAGTTGCGGTTGGTATGGCATTATTAAACAAAACGTTATATACAGATATTTGTTGCTTAATAGTATTGCAGAGAAAATTATAATGAACAGCATCAAATCAAATGATAATTTGCGAGAAAGAAGCTATTTCACTATGACTTTTTGATGCTATACTTTATTTATTTATGAATATCTTGTTTTTTTTTATCTTTTGAAGTGCTTCTCTTCAATATAAATAACAATTTTTTTTAAAGCCGTTTAAGAATTGATATATGATAGATGGGTTTGCAAAATAGTGACGTATTTAATACTAAAACTTCCGTGCACTTTTTATGTACATTATAAAATTTTGTGCTTATATTCGAAACATAGTTTAAAATAATGTTTTTGAATACTACAAAACTGAGTACCGCATAAAGTTAAATTCAGTGCGTAATGCAGCTATAAAATTATGTAAGTAATGTAGTTTTTAACATGCAACAGTTTTGTATCTTCTATAGCAAAATTTTCGAAACTATGTCTGATTGATTGGCCCATTTAAATTTTCTCTAGCTTATCTAGTTCCCTGACAAAATTGATTTATACAGGAACACAGACGGACAGACAGATATCGCTCATTTAACTCCGCTATGTATTAGAATTCAGAAGATGTATACTTTGTGAGGTGAATGAATATTGTAGAAATTGCAAAAGGTATAAAAACAAAAACAAAATTAAATATGCACTGTTCTCAACACCGAACGTATTATTGACTCATTAATACTGTCAGAAAAGCAAAAATTATCTTTGGATGGTCAGTGTCGAGTTTTTTAACAATCGTTTTAAATTAGTTGCTTTTATTCTTCGAATATATCTTAAAAAGGAATAAAAAATATTAAAGTAGATGAAGCTGGAAAACCATTCATATAGTATATGTGTATGATCCAATGTTCAACTATTCTTAGCAAATATCTGAAACTCATTAAACATTTTAAAGGAAATTTGAACGAAAATTTTTGCTACTTTTTATATGTATTGAAACTTAAGTAAAATAAAGAAAGCGATAGCAAAAAACTACAGTAGCAAAACTCTTAATGAATAAGTAGAAAAAACTAAAAACCCCAAATGCGTTACTTAAGCTTTATAAAGTGCAAAAAATGTGTGTTTTGAATATTAAATTAGTTTCAAAAGAAGA
This sequence comes from Cistogaster globosa, assembly GCA_937654795.1. Taxonomy (NCBI): domain Eukaryota; kingdom Metazoa; phylum Arthropoda; class Insecta; order Diptera; family Tachinidae; genus Cistogaster; species Cistogaster globosa. The sequence continues at coordinate 115,161,499 of OW569405.1, read as the reverse complement.
ATGTGTCCATATATTTTTCAAATTACACGTAGACACATATAAACCACGAATTTTTATTAAACCAACATGATAAAAATTAGAAAACAAATATAAAATAATAAAATAGAAAAGGAAATAATTTTATAGGGATGCCCATTTTGCATTCCTTTGTGTAGTACTAGTATCCAAACACGTTTTAGTTTTATCGATAAAGAAGCAGATAACAAATGAACAAAATGAATTCAGGTGTTTTACCAGAAAATAATAAGAATTCTTTTACTTGCAAAAACCACCAATGCCATAATCACACAGAAAAACAACCTTAACTATATATAATCATTTTCAAAGTACAAAATATTTTTCCTATTTAATTATCCAGGACACGTCTTTCTTAAAATTTATCAAAGGGTGGGAGCCAGTGTAGAAATTAATAAAGGAATCGATTTTGAAATACGTCACAAGGTTCAACATTTTAAAAAAAGAAAAAAAAACACAAAAACTATAGGAAATACTCAAACTTCCTAGACAAATGTTTCAAGAAAGTTCTACATAATTAAAATTAAGTATGAAAACGTGTTTTGTAAGATGATTTTTAAAATATAAATAAAATAAATAAAATATATTTATTGATTTTTGTATTACACTCAACAATTCTCATCACTATGCATCTTAAAAAAATAATCTTCCTGACGAAGATAAACAAATGCTTTTGTTTAAAGAAAATGTGGTTAGCCGATAGGTTGAAGTCTTATGAAACATATTTAACAAGCTCTGATGAATAATCTAAAGTTTTTCATTTCATTTGCTTTGTAATTAAGCGTTTGTATTTTTTTTTCTCTTGGAAAATATATTAAATTTTATCGATCATATATATAAATGTTAATGTTTTTTGACCTTTTATTATATTTAATTTTATTTTATAATGAAACAAGCACTAGGTCAGTTTTAGAATAAAAATAAAAATATTGTTTATTATTTTATATTTTTTTCTTTCAATATTTCGCCACACCGTTGGGTGGCATCTTCAGGAAACAGGAAATAGTATTATTAAACAAATTGTATGCTTTTCAAAAACAAAAACATTAGTTCAATTGAAAAAATTTGTCAAATTAACTCAAAAAAATTTTCAAAAAACAAAGACAAAAAATTCAAACATTTTAAAATATACATACTCATAAACGTTCAATACTCAAAAAACACACATTCAAATTTTAAATTTCAAAAAATAAAAAATACATAAAACATTAAAAACATAAACAATTATACAAATACAAACACATAAATTTACTTAATGAAAATGTTACAAACAACTAAGTTAAGATACATTATAATGTTCACTATTTTTTATGCACTAAATGTCTGTAACACTGCGCAACATTATCAGTATCAGTATATAAAGTTTATTCTTTTTGTTGTTGGCACTTTAATTATTTGTAACATCTCCAACATATATCGACGTTAATAATTATTTTCTATATTTAAAACTGATGCATTTTCAAAATTAGGAAGATGATTTAATCTGGCACAATGGGAAGATAATGCAGTTTTTTGTGAATTATGAATGTCTCTATATCTCTGATCAGACTTATGTCCAGCTATTCTAGTTTTTAATTTATTTTTAGTTGTACCTATATATACATTATTACAATCTTCATTATCATCACCATTACAAGGTATTTTGTATACTACATTTGACATGTCCCATTTTTGTATTCTATCTTTCGTTTTACTAAACAATCTATTTAAAGTATTATAAGTTTTGTATGCCATTTTATATTTTTCAGAATCAAAAATTTTTGATTTTTCTATCCTTTCTGCTATTTCTGGTACGTAAATTAAAGACTTGTAAACTTTTGTTGTTGTCACATTTCTTTTGTTACTTGCTCTTCCGTATATAAATTGTTTAAATAATCTTTTTATTACTTGCATTGGAAAATTATTATCGCTTAAAATCTTTACAACTCTATCCTTATTTCTTTTGTGAAACTCCTTATCACTTATCTTAAATACTTTTTCTATTAAATTCCTGCCCGTATTAATAATTATTCTCTTGTTATGTTTTGAATAGAAATTAATAATTCTTCCGGAAGCTGTCGGCCTTTGATACCAGTCCATTTTTAATTTGTTACCTCTTCTAATTACCAAAGTATCTAAATAATGTAGTTTAAAATCACATTCTATTTCTAATGTAAATTGTGTACAAATATTAAATTTATTAAATGTTTCCAACATTTTCTTAATTCCAGATTCAGAAATAATACAGAATAAATCATCTACATATTTAGTCATTAATCTTGGCTTAATACTAAGTTCTTCAATGCACACGTCTAATAACTTCTCCATAACAATATCCGCCACAATTGGAGATGCTGGGGATCCCATTGGAAGTCCTTTTTGTTGCAAAAATATGTTTTCCTTATATTGAAAATATCTATTATCTTCTATACAAAACTTTAAAATCCGTAAAAATAAACATTTCTCCATTCTTGTATGTCCTTGTATCACGTCCCATTTTTCTTCTATTATATTTATCGCTAGGTCAACAGGTATACTCGGAAATAATGATACTACATCAAATGAAACTAATTTTTCGTCATTCTGAATATACTGGTTGTTTATCCTTTCTTTAAACTCTATTGAATTCTTAACATTATATTTAGAGTTTTCGCCACCCAACGGTGTGGCGAAATATTGAAAGAAAAATATATAAAATAATAAACAATATTTTTATTTTTATTCTAAAACTGACTTAGTGCTTGTTTCATTATAAAATAAAATTAGATCAAATATATATTTTTTCGCCTACAGAACAAAAATTAAAGTATATAATTACAATTTTTTCGTGATATTATTGCACAATAAGTAAGTTTAAAAACTTTACACCATTTTTAAATTTTTTTTACTGTTTCATATGTTTATGGTAAATGTTATTATTATTATTATTATTATTATTATTATTATTATTATTATTATTATTATTATTATTATCATTATTATTATTATAATTATTATAAATTTCTCGTTATTACATTAAAATGATTGTTAAACGGTGCTACAATTACAAAATAATAAAACAATTAGGTCCCTCAGCGGAATAATGAAACAATTATAATTAATGAAAATCTTTCACCAACCTGATCTTATATATTTTTCATATATAAGATATATTAAAAAAATTATAATAATAATGAAATGGTGATAAAATTATTAGCGAAGCAACATATGAACTTATTGCAGTTCAACAGAACATGCATGGCCATGTCTACTATCCAGGAATAATATTATTTCTTATATTATTGATATTAAAGAACTATTTATTTATTTATATGTTTTTTTATTTTATTATATTTTTTATTATTTATATTTTAATTTATTGCGTCCGGTTTTTCTTCAGTTTCTCTGTCCTCTAATTATGAATAGAATTAAAAATACATTCATTAAAAATATTAATATATCGTTTGTATAGCGTGTACAATCATACTATTGCAGAATTAAGGACTGTTTTATATAAAATTCTCTTAAATAATTTTCTCCGGTTACATGTGTTATGTTGTGACAGCAAATGAATTCTTTGGTGATCTCCAAAAAGCAGTCACACCACACTGATAATAGTACTCGAAGTGGAAGATATAATACTTCACCGGTGTTTAATCATTGGCAGAATTTCAGGCTGGAAAATTTTATTTAAAATAGACAGATATTATAAGGGTCATAGTTCAAGTTGCTTTGAAAAAGTTTTATAACAAAAATTATTTCTTCCTGTCATACGTTTGTGGTAAAAATATGACCCTGTTTTCATTGTCAGTTTAAAAATTTTAAAATTACCTTAGTGTGATTACGAAGACAGCTGTTTAAAGAGTGTGCTTAATTCTGAATCAATATCCATGCTGATGATGATATTATATCCAGTCTCCATTTTCCAGATGATTTTTTAATGAAAATCGCTTAAAAAAAATACGACTCCAGGCTTCAAATATCAGTTTTAGAAGTAAAATGTAGGTTTTAGGTGCCTTAGGGCCTACGCCTAAAAATCAGCCACAATTACTACAGTGGATTTAAAAAACTCTATAGAATTTTTTTTTAAATAATAAAAAATAAGAACTTTAAAAATTTTGAAATGAATGTTAAGCAATAAAGCTTGCCTTCACCTAAGGTGATCAATTAGGGTGAATTTTAATTATATAAATGTGAGTTAAGCTCGACAACTTTCTATTTTTTTTTAATAAAAATTTAAAAAGAAGCAGCAGAACATTCTGCATTGTATGTGTAGCTTAAGCAACTTGTGGAAGAATATCAGCGTATGTATTTGTAATATTGCAGTTTTATGTGGTTGGTTATTTATATAAAAGTGTGTTTACTGTTTGCTGTCGATGTTTTGAAGAAAATAAGAACAGTTTTTTGTAAACAACAATCATTTTTAAATATTGTGAATAGTTACTTACATTAACTGAAATTAAAGGCTTATGATTAATTATTGCTTCTTGTTTTTTGTTTAAACTACTTTTTTTTCTATCTTGTAAGGTATTTTTTATTCCCTTAAGCCTAAAGTAAACTTTGTATAGTATAGCAACTTGTGGAAGAATATCAGCGTATGTATTTGTAATATTGCAGTTTTATGTGGTTGGTTATTTATATAAAAGTGTGTTTACTGTTTGCTGTCGATGTTTTGAAGAAAATAAGAACAGTTTTTTGTAAACAACAATCATTTTTAAATATTGTGAATAGTTACTTACATTAACTGAAATTAAAGGCTTATGATTAATTATTGCTTCTTGTTTTTTGTTTAAACTACTTTTTTTTCTATCTTGTAAGGTATTTTTTATTCCCTTAAGCCTAAAGTAAACTTTGTATAGTATACTTGTGTTATCAAAAGAAGGTATGAATTTATTTGCTACAATTAAGGTAAAAAAATACAATTTCATTTAAAAGTTTTACAAAAAATCTTGTTAAATTTTTTATTTAATGAAAAATTTTCTTTCAACAAATTTTTATTTTACAATAAAGTTTCATCTTAGTAAAATAATTTTTTACGTTAAAATAAAACGAAAACAATGTATTGGAGCGAATTTAGGTGTAACACTTACATCGGATAAGCGCGTCCTCTAAGTAACACAGTTTTGTATTTGCAAGAGCAACTCAATGAAATAGTAATATAAATGAATAAATAGAAATTACTTTACCTTACGTGGGTACTTAAAAAAATCCCAAAAACATTTATGGTCAAGAAACTACAAAATTCTTATTTTGGGATTTGGGGAAATTTGTGCGGTAATTTTGGGGAAATTGGGATTTCTCTTCCCTTAGCGTCGCAGATTGGCTAACTGGTTGATTTTCGTAATGCTTCGTATTTCTTTTTTTATATAGATATATATAAATTTAGAGTCATCTCAATATTTTCCTTACCTGTGAAACTACGTTTTTTTATTTGTCTTTCCATTTTTATCACAAGTGTATAAAATCACCCTACTAATGAAAAAGAAGTAATAGCACTCTTACTTCTTTTTCAGCTATGAAGAATCTCATATACCCTTTTCCCTTTATCCTATACAAGACTCCATGCACGTATATGCATAAATACATATTCACATGTATGAAAACTCGTGATCTGATCCTTATATAAGTCAATGGTGAATAAGTACTAAGTGGAGAAGAGCTCACCAATTTTTCTTACATTTTTTATTCATTTTATTTTCAGACGCAACCACCTGCAGAAATGCAAATGATGTAAAAAAAAGTATTAAAAATTAGAGGTAGGCAGTCGTTGTTTCAAAGAACATGGACCGATTTTGATGACTTTGAAAAAAAATTTTTAAAACTTTGTCTGATCTATAAGTCTCATCTAATGCCTTGTTGATTTTGATTTCAACACGAACACACTAACAGACGGGCCTCGCTAAATCGAATTCAGAATATAGATACTCTCTGAGGTTGGAAGTGGATATCGTAGTAATTAAAAACAGAAAGACGTAAATAAAACTTTACTAGGTTGAATGTTATGTGATTCTTTATGTGTATAAAGTCAAGGTGACTTATATATTTCTTAATTTAAAGGGTTAATGTCCTTCCCTTTTTTGTATTTTTAATTTTAATATTCTTTTAATTAAATTTTTTTACTTTTTTATAGACATTCAAATATGAAAATGTTATTTTTAATAAAAAAAACAAAAAGCTCGAAGAGAAGTCGTAAATATCTGCAAACTTAATAAAAATATAAATTGTTGTTCTACCCTAGGGGACTTTAAATATTGTGCATCTTTTGGTAACGATGGAAAATAAACAAGACAAAATTAATAAAAATATTCTTTAAATAAAAGAGTTTGTTCGAATAGATAATAAAATACAAGACTACAAAAATATTTTTATATGATTTTTTTCGGTTTTTGTTAGATTCTTTTTATTATCAATATTTTATGAAGAAGAGTATGTTTTATGCCTTTTAGCAATGCAGATAATCGTAAGTTTTTTATCGTTGTATATTGACACTCAATTTTTTTTAGGGTGCCGTTGGCATATAAAATAAAATTTTTTTAAAACTCTTTTTTTCTTATAAATAAAATAAGGAAGTTGCTCCTCAATTTCTTTTTTTTTTAATAATTTTTTCCATTGAATTCGTATTGAACATAAAATGTAGTGACAATTTGAAGTATATTTATGTTCATTTTTAATGCATTTCTGCCTAAAGAAGATTAACAAAAACTAAAAATTAAAAAGCCAAACTATAAGTAGGAAATATGAATATATCTTATTATAAAAAATTCATATATATTATTTAAATAACATTTAAAACGATTTTAGAAATCCGTGTTAGAATTTTCTTATAAGGTTCATATATTTTGAAAACCAGTAATATTATAGTGAGATATATTCCCTTGTAGTTATTGTAAGTTATTGACAAGCTATTCTCACTCTGAAGCATATATTAGAAAATTTCATTGGTTTTAATGCTACCCAAACCATAGACTACGTAACATAACACATCGATTGCTTTATTATTTTTTTTTATTAGAAAAACTATTTTTTGTTTGTTTTTGAAATATGTAAGGTTGAAAAAAATTTCTATTGAATATTTTGTTGCTGTGTTATTTTATGTTAATATAAATATTTGATTTTCCTGATGATGCTACACAAACAGGTAGTGAAATATCGAAAATAAAAAATAAGAAAGACCATCTGCTTAAAAAATTTAAAAAAGAGTAATTAATTAATAGGTTAAATTAAAACTATGTTAATATGTAGAAAAAACAAAGAAAAAAATAAAAACAGTTACTCTAGATTCCTGCATTTTTGCATGAGAGATTTTTCGAGTTCTTATAATTATGCTGCGTTACAGATTTAATATTTTTGTCCATGAATAAAGGATTCTTAAGATCTCTATAGAAAATTTCGGTTAATTGCACTGAAACGCTTTACGAATAGAAACGAAATGGATACTCGTATGGATATGTTTTCCCCGCAGTAATGAATTTAAGTTTTTAGTAATGAAAATATCAGGAAATATTTTTAAAAAGGAAATAAGCACAATTAATTCAAAGTAACATAAATATGTATTAGAACTATTGTAATCGATATTTACGAGCGTTAATCTATTTATGATAAGTTACAGCAAGTGTCAAAAGTGAATGTTGCACGCCAGTTTATTTGACACTTTAGAAATTTCTATCGGGTCAAAGAAATGGCCGAGATGTAGTTTCATTTATAAGCAACTGTAAAATTGAGCATTCATATCCTTCCTGCCACTTTTATAAAATGTACAAAAGTTTACCTATTTTTGAACTATACTTTCAACTGATGTTGAGTATGTAAGATCTGTTTAATTAACTGCAATATCTAAAATTGATCTTGCATTAACTTTACCTTTAAAGGGTATAAATAAACCAAAAAATTGTAGTTTTTTTTTTAATTTAATGGGAATTTTTATTGCTTCTCTTGCACTTATATTCTATTACGTGTTTTGACTAAGTGTTTTGAGTTCAGTTAACTCTTTAACTCATGAAAAATTTATAAAAATTCATAAAAATTCTGTTATTAAAAACTGTGACTAAAACTGAATAAGGTAAAATGAAACGTACTAACCGTCACAAAAAAATTTTAATAAATTGTGTTCCATTTCATTACAAAAAAAAAAAATATTATTGAAAACTATTTCAGCTTAAAATATTTACTATTTGCTTCCTTTTTATATCAATTTCTTTTCCCTTAACTGAACGAGTTTGTTTTAAGTTAAACCTACGTATTACCAACTTTTTAGCATGTCTTTATTTTTTGCTGAGAATAATTACAAATTTATTATTTTTTAAATTACAATTTCTAACTTATACATTTTGCTTTAAATGATAAATTAACTAATAAAAAAATAAATTTCAATACTGCACTACAAATATATATTGCAAACAGATATAATCGCTAATTAAAATCACTCATACGCCATGTGCTTAAAAGCTTATGAGCACAATTTTCATTTTACAAATGTCTTAAAAATTTATCACTTTTTGCAGCACATCTTATAATACATGTAATTTTATTTATATTTCTGAAGCTCATCTGTTCACTTTGCTATTTCTTTTATTGTTGTGTAAAACTTATATTCTATAAAGTTTTGCTTATTTACATTCAGTTTTATTGTGTTACATTTGTGCACGGCATAACACGCTTATTTAACATAAAGTATACTTGTTTATTGTGGTAGATTATCGAGGTATTATTTACTTGCTTTATGCATACAATATATATATTAAACAGATAAAGCCAAAGCTTCATGCAGCAATTTTATACATTGCATTTCGAAAAAGCGAAAAATTCAATTTAGTGAAAATATTTTATAAAGAAATTTTAGGTATTTCTAACATCTCTATATGTAGTCAACTCTACATCTGTAAACTTTTTTCATTGTGTGATGTTGTGCAGCAACTGTTAAGCATGTTTGTCTTCCTAGTTAGAAGAAACAGCAACACTAAATGATTGTAATTGTTTCGTAGTTTATTTTTGAATGCGAATCTCTAATAAAATATAAGTTAATTATTAAATGAAGTTGCACTAACATAAATAAAATAAAAGCATCAGAATGTATTTAGTATTGCAAGGATAATAATTCTTATATGCTCAGACGAACAAATTTAATAAACCCTCTAGAATAAGGAAAAAGTATGCACTAGATTGAACGAAATTTTTAATTGAAATAATTTTGTATTTAAATACTTCTTCTTCTTTTCTTTCTAATTAAATATGTAATTAACTAAATTAATTATATAATTGAAAAAAAATTATATTAGTTTTAAACAAAATTAATAATTGAAACATTCAATCAACATTCTATCTGAAAATCAATAAAACGTTTAATAGGCGCAAACAATTTTTTGTGAAGGGAAAATCATCTATTTTAAAAAAAATGTACCTAAATCATGCATTTCCTAAGTTAAGGGTTGTATGGTTAGAATCCACTGATGAGCTTTATGACAGTAGCGAAATGGACATATGAGTATGCTTTCCCCGCAGCAATATATGAGAATATTATGAAATACTTATATTTGAAGTTTATGCCTTCACGATTAAAATAAATTAATATAACTATTAATTTTAAGAAAATTAAAAATGATACGCAGATGCAGAAAAAAATTATTGAATTGTGTATAATTAATTAAAACGCACTCTGTCTTACAAACCTTATTGAAATATAAATAAATTCATTTTGTATTAATTAGAAAAGTCATAAAAAATAATTTCATAGCCTGCAGTTGTCATAAAACGTTTAGAAATTTTTCAATAACAAGATAATAGTTGAACAAATATAAATTGCTCTTAGCTTATTCAGTAATACATCTTTGAACAGTTACCAAGTCAAGTATTTTCTATCAAATTTTATAGGAAAGCCAATCAAAATCGCTTTTGAAATCTACAAAAAAGTTAGTGCTTTTCTAGAATTTCCGTTTAAATTTTAGACATGTGCAGTGAACCTTCAGAACTAATAAACGATCAGTTTCGAAATGTCTCCTCTTCATACTTATTTTCCTTTCTCATGATATCTCTTACACGATGAATACAAAGACTAAGGTTTTTCACATAAAAATATATATTTCAACTTACTTTTTTCTGATCAAAGTAATTTATATTTACGAAGTAACCGAAGCTAATTTTATTTTAAATTTGAATCAAGTGTGAATTAAAATTTACATTGATTTAGAAGAGCAAATAAGAGAAGAATTTAGTTTGCTTCTTTACTGATCAAATCCACATATTTCAATATTGTCGAAGATGAATTTTTATGCTAAATTATTTTTTTTTTTTTTAGATAAATATTTAATTTTAATAGCAAAGTCACTCTGAAACTAAAATTGGACTGAGTAAAAATTGTTAAAATAATTTGCTACATTGAATAAATATTAAACAAACTATTAATTTTAATTAAAATTATTTAAATAGTTCAAAATAAAAATTTATTATTCGGATTATTTCTTATGTTTATTTATTTTAATTGTGCTTGATTCCTTTAAATATAAATATTTCATGATATTCTAATGAAATATTTATTTTTTAAACTACAAAATAAAATGTACTACTGCAGAGAAAGCATATCAAGGATTGTGATTACTTTTTATAGAGACATTAATTTGGAAGATATATCTGACCCTTTTAAAATTAATTTAAATAAAAATTTTGTTTCTAGCTTGAAACCGATGATTTTTTTTTCTTTAATTTTTTTTTTTAAATCTTTGCATAACATTTCCAACAAACTGCAAATTTTATTACATTTCAAACTGGTCTGTTAGTATTTACATAATGAAACGTAACTAATGTCGCCTCAAAATTTTTTAGTCTTTTTAACTTCTTTGAAATTACTCTAACCCACAATTCATAAAAACTATATTTATTGTTAAAATATATCAAAGAAAAAATAAAAGATAATAAAACGCAACATATTTTATAAAGTAAGTCAGAAAACTTTTTCAATTAAAAAAAATATATTTACAAATAAATACAGAAATAAATAAAGATTCAATTACAAGTTACAGTTTGCTGGTTTACAAGCTCAGAAAAAAAAACGAAGAGGAATGGTTCAAGATTTTATACTTTATAACAATAAAATAGAAATGAAGTAGAAAACCATGGTGCAACAATGCAGTTAATTATACAAAGAATAGTTTCTGCGGTTTATGGTCTGGCAGGATGTTATTTTGGCCAAACTTAAGGAAAGAAATTATGGCAAATTCTTAAAGAAACTAATAAATCCTCTGAGAACAACTTGTTCTCAATAAATAAATTCTTTGGGGCGTTTATGTTATTTATTTCAAATTATATTATTATATTGAAAATAGAAAAAAAAACAAGAATATCCGATACTAGTAATACTGCACAAAAATTTTAAATTTGAAATTTATCTTCATGAGCATGAGGTTATCCATAAATTTATTTGATTATTTTCATTGTATAAAATAAGAAAAAATTCTTCAATAACTTATTTACATGGAAAATATTTTAAATCATAAAATTGAAAAAATAAATACAAAATACATGTTCAGGAGTGACAAGCAAATCTTGCAATAAATTCTCCATTTTAAAGTTTAAGGAAAGATAACAGAAAGTAGGGAAATATTAAATGAAATAACACAGAGTAGTTGAGCTGACTTAAATTTTTAATTACTTTATTAATTGTTACTAAACAACCCTACGTAAATCGACTGATAATAATTTTGATAAGATAAATTTCTCGTTTTAGTTAAAGAAACTACTTTTACAATGACTTAAGTGATGCATGGAGTAGGAACCAATTCATCCGAAAGAAATTTATAGAATGGAAGGTAGAGAAAGTATAATTTTTGATATTTCAGAAACTTTTAAAGTGTCAAAAGTGATCCTGCAAGACAACTAAAACCCAAACGAACTATGTGGTTAGACAATTAATAATCGCTGCAATATGTTGTGGAACACACTTGCCAATCGACCTCTAAACTTTGGGCACTAAATGAAGAGCACAGGAGAAAACAGTTTTAAAGAAACTTTCTCTGATATTGTTCAAGCACATATCAAAGATCAAAGAGGTAAAACAGGATAAATATTTAAAAAAAAATTGTTTAATAACTTTCATTCAAAGACTTACTTTGTAAAAATCGTAGGAAAACAAATATTAATGTTACAAAATGCTCATGCAAAAAAAGTTTCTTAATTGCAGAAGAATTCTTCTGTAAACGAAGATAGGGTAAGTATATCATGGCATGCCAAGGCTTGTTATGAAAAATAAAGCAAAAATTTTAAAGAACTTTTCCAAGTTTACTATAACCGATTGAAGACTTGATGTATACGTCTGGCATGCCAACTACCATCTGCGTCCCCCCAAATACATTGTTGATGAAACAGCTTTTTATTATTAATAACGAAGGCCCCCCTAATTTAGACACCTAGGTACTCAAATTTTTAGGAAATGTCATAAAAAATTTATTTTTAACGCAATTGTTCAGTTTTTCTAAATTTGATTAGATCTTGAAAATATTAAAAAGGCTTATACCGTTTTTTCAGGTTATTCTCTAAAAAGGTGGTTCTTTTATTTCGCGTATGTAAATATAATTCACTTCGGTACTAGCAAACGTTCTTGAATTAAAAAAAACCTGTGGCAAATGCAAAATAATTATAGTGGTATTTGAATCAAAATTTGTAAATTATTTTTACAGGGCCCCGCTCACAAAATCGTAAACGGATTTTTAATTCTCCAGGTTTTGGCTACATACTCTAAGAAAGACTTGAGAGACCAGTAATTAGCAAAGGCAAGGAAGCCTTAAAGAAAATCAAACAGTAAAATCTTAAAGAAAATCAAACAGTATTGTATGCCTTAAGATTAAATGGTTGTGTTATATAAACACTTTTTCACCTTAAATTCCTTCCAGCTGTATCTGTAAGAAAGAAGTAGCTTTTTTAAATTATTTAATGAACAGTATTTTTCCGATTTCAGACTAGGCAAGTAAATTCAAACAATCCTTTAATAAAGACCGACGCTTTAAATAATGTTGATGATCTTCATGGTCGAGTGCAGTTTAGCTCAAAGCAGGTTATCATTGCAGTACGATACTTTCTTAAATATTGAGTTACATTTTACCGCTGCTATTCCATAATCAAATGCCGTCCTTTAATCATTTAAACAAAATTGTTTTTTACAACATTATTTTCGTAAAGAGCACATTTATTTGTGGTCGATTGGGCAGTGAATCACATTTGATTGCTACGGCATTTGGTTTGCATATGTGTGAGCCCACTTTTAATTAACTGAAAAAAATTTAATAAAATATAAGAATTTTACTATTGACCGTTTAAAGTTTTTGTTTCTAAAATTAATATGAATAATTTCATCACATAAAAACTCACTAGCATGAATAAAATCATAAATAATAAGAAATCCTTTACATCTGCTTACTATTACAATGACTCCTTTGTCCTCTGTAATACCACGGTATTGCCTGATTATACTTTTATTCTTATTTAATCAATCTTTGCACGAATTTTTTGTAAAAAGTCTGAACGTCCTGTATTCTTGAGAACTTCTTAATATACAAAAAATTTTTTTGGTATTCATAAATTTAATAGAGAGAAATCTTTATTTAAATTGCTTTGGTACTTTAAGAACACTTTTATTGTCATTGTATTGTGAAAGGATAAAAGAAAATAACAAAACAAATAAAGAAACTACGACGTGACACCGTCAACACTAATATCCAAAAGCAATCAATTGAGAAATTGTCAAGTCATAGCTAAAGCTGCAAGTACAATTAAGGATAAAAATACAGATAAATAAATACAAACGTAATTGTTTGATTGTTTGCATAAGTGTTAAAGAATAAGAAGGGCCATTAAGCAATCACCGGAAATCGAAATGTTAAACACTGCTTTTTTATTACAACTTTCTTAAATTCACTTGCTGTTTTAAGCAAATTTACATTGAAAAGAAATACAAAAACAGATTCTGCATTTTTCTTTGTTTGGAAAAGAGAATTTTCTTAGATGAAATTTTCAAAATCTTAAGAAAGTGCTTCTTTAGCTAAGACGTAGTCACAACAAATAAAAATTATGGTGGGTCTATTCATTTGATCGATAGTATATATGTACGTAATGCATTAAATCTTGGAAATACTTTTTATTAACTGGATATAAAATAATAGTTCAGATATGCCTATACTTTGTATATCAGGCAGGGATGCCTTTGGAAATTTTTAAAGAGTCGCTGAAAAATGTCGCTTTAAAATATAAATATAATAATTAAAAAAATAAAATAATAAAAAAAAATACTTTGTCTTTCTTCCTGTATGAGAACCTATTCTCCTTAATATCACCGCGTAATAATACGTTTCTTGAAAGACTAAAGCTTTTTCTGTGACTTTGGACTTTAATTTGTAACTCATTTTCAACTTTTTTTTCTGTTTTTACAAAAAAACATCGCCATATCAGCTAAGTAAATGAGATTCCCACAAAAAGTCACAGACTACAAAAAAAAAGGTCAAATGGCGACTTTAATCGATGAATGCCTACGCTGTCATCAGTTTTATACTATTATCTAACATATGCCCACATAACGTAAAAAAAACGCTTTGGCTCTTTTATAATGCAGACATGTGTGTGAGTGAGCTTAAGTTTTTAAAAGTATTTTTATGCCAAATCCGTTCATTCAGCAGGAATTGCTGAACAGCCAAAATATTTTAACACTTTTTGTTTTTGTATTCCAATCACAGTTTATTCTTTTGTGGTAAGAATTAAAGCAATCTTTTTTTTAAATTATATATTTTGTTATTATTTGGAGTTTATATTTTCTTTAATGTCACATGATTTTTTTATATGTATATTTTATTGTAATTTACTGCCGCAAAAAATAGAAATGAATAACCTCATGATTATAAAAACAAAAAAAAAAAAAAAAAAATGATATATTCGACTATGCTGAATCTTATATACCCTTCATCATTTACACATGTTAATCTAAGTTAGTGAAGTAACTCCACAGAACAATCAATATTGGGGTGACGGAAAACAAAAATTAAAAAAAAAATTTGTTGTCAACCTGTGACCGACGATGTATAGTTTTATATCGGCTTTTAATGGGCTAAAAATTTCAAAAAATTTCATTTTTTCCTAAAAAACATCATTAAAAGCTTTTAAAAGAAACCCACAAAAAATACGGTGCACAATCGTATTCGTCTGTGAAAAGCTTAGAGGCCTATAACTCGGAAAACACTGGCGGGCGTCGATTTTTTTACTTGATTTTTTTTAATTAAGGTACTGTATTAACTTTTTTTTTTAAAGTGTTTTAGAAAAATTAAAGGCAGGCGTGGTGTTTTGTCTGTTGATTCGAAGAACATTGACCGGTATCAGATAAAACATTTTAGTTTCTTATTGGTGTTATAATTTGTATACGATAATATTGTATCGAAAAATGCCTTCCTTTTATGTTTTAACAAACGTTAATTTTTGATTTAGTAATAAATATATTCAATGTTTTCTTTTATATTGTCAATATAAAGTTTTTTTAACCAGCTTTAGGAGATTAATACCATTTTTTATCTAACTTTTTCATAATTTATAGAACTCAAAATGACTTTGTCGCCTTTTAGCAAATTATCTAACAAGCTTTGAAATAATAAAAAATTTAGTGCCTTTACAATTTTTTTCAAACACATAAATTTATTTTTAAGTTTAGATTATTCTATTTTCTTTCGCTTAACTTTAGCTTATCTCACACAAAAAGCTCTAATTTATGTGAGTTTAGTTGCAAAGGTAACTTTAAGTGACAATAAATTTCAATAGAAATAATAATAATGCAAACAAATTTATTTGAAGTGAGACTAAAAGCAGTGAGTAACAATTTTTTTAAGATAATAAAAAATTTTTAAAAGAATCCAAAAGATAATAAACAAAGTAAAGAAGTTCATAAAAAACAAATAAAAATTTTCAATTATATGTGCTTACGGAAAAGGTAATGGGAACTTCCAAATACACCCTTAGATGCCGAACATTTATTTGCAGCATTTCCTAATGTGTGATTGTTTGAGAGTATTTTGCATGAAATATTACTGAAAGGAAATGTTTTTTATAATTCATTGACAAGTATGAAACATCAATATGCAGATGCTGTTCATTATGTACAAAGATAAATTTTCAACTTTAAAAAAAAAACAAAAAAAGTCATTTATTAGTTGTAAAAAATTACAACATAAAATGTTCTTCTCTTCCTAGCAAATGCCACATGTAAAAAAATATATTTTCAAATTTATTCATTAATGATTTAGCTGTCCTTATTAAGTTTGAGTCAACGGACTTACGTCTGATGAACAATTCGTAGTGCTAAGCGGGATTCGTCGACCTAGTTGTTTTTATACTACAAATTATAATTTTAAATAAGAAGTTTTTTATAAAAACAAAAATGTGGTACAAAAAAGGTCCCTAAGAAGAATAAGAAAGTTAATAAATTTAAATAATTGAACTACAAGTTATTTTACAATAATATAGGTCCCAAATAACTAAGATTGGGCTACATGGAAAAGGCTTAGAAATTGCATTTCGTTTACCATTTCATATACTATTTTTGTTTTTTAATTTTTTTTTTTTTTTTTTTTTTTTTTTTGTTAGTTACATAACTCAGCTCATCTAACAATTTTTTTTTCATTTCAACGTCAAAATTTATTCTATCATGTCTATCGAAATTGCAATTTTCAATAACATGCGAGTTAAAACGTCTAGATTAATTTAAGATGCAAACATCTGGCAAATTATATACATGTGAGAATGAGCCAACTCAAGCACAACAATAAAAACTAAAATGAACAAGGTGTTTATTTATCAAAAGTAAATTATATGTGCGAATATCGTAGAGATCTTAAATAATAGTTTCACTAAATAATTTTCTTTATCTTTTCCTTAGTTTTAAGATACATTCATACATTAAAAAACCTACCAAGAAATAATAAAAATAAAAAACGAATTTTATATTTATTTCCCAAGGTAAGATATTTTGTTTTTTTTTTTTTTTTTTCAAAAAAGTCATGTTTATAAGTTTAAATTCAGAAGAGTAATAATTAATTAATAATAAATATTTTATGCGAATGTCAGAAAAATTTTATAAAAAAATTAAAATAGTAAAAAGAGAACATGGAAATCGAAGCAAATTATATTGTTATGATTTTTGTTTCTAAAAACAGGTTTTTGTTATTAAAGTATAAATTTTAATATAAGACAAAAATATACAAGTGTCAGCAATTTATAAAGTATTTCCACAAAAACTTCTTAACATCCTGTGTCAACAATTTATAACAAGTTTCCACACAAAGTATTTACCATCCTCTTTAATGTAACAACCTTAGGTAATTATAGTAATTAATTAAAAGAAAATAAATACATAACAAAAAAGTGTCTGCTGTAAAGCTCTCCTGTCTCTTTTTATTTTTGCCACACCTTCTTGTAAAGGTATAGTGTTGTAACAATATTTACTGTTTCCTGTTATTGCTCTTATTAGTTTTATTTTTTCCATATTAAAACAAAAACAGCAACTTTAGTTGTGAGGTATTGTATCCAAATACGGTCTAGTGCCCGTAAGTATTGTTTGAGAAGTAAGTAGTGCTGCAACAATACTCGTAGTAAACAAGTCAGAATTGTGGTATTTAACCAAAACCATATTTGTACTTCTGACAAAATTGTTTAAAGTTCTTTCTTGTAAAGTAAATGCGTTTATATAAATTAAAATATACTTTTAAACACATTTGCATATATTCAATGGTATTTCCTACACTAAACATTATATTATATTTAAAGTAAAAATGTGTTTAAAAGAACACACAGAAGTAAGAATGTGTTAAACGTATAATGCCTTGTCCTCTTAATCTGCTATTTTAAATGTAGCTATTCTTTAATAATTGGTCGCGCAATATATGAAAGGAAGTCTTGAGAAAATGGTTATTTTTTAATTTTTTGTAGTGGCAAGTGTTAATTTAATAAGTATTAAAATATAGGTGCGTAGTAGGAATATTGTTTTATATGAAAAATCTTCTAACGAACAACTCCGCGAACGAGTAACTTGTGAAAGATCATCCAGATTACGCCGCAAAATAATGACAAACAATTTAAGCTTAAGATTACGTATTTCGTACTTTATTAAAAAAATTTTTGTTATTTTTCCTTACGATAAAAAATTATCCATAAAAAAGCAGATATTTGTCATATACGTATCTGATAGAATCCGATCTTTTAAAAAGTGTTTGTTTCTTAACATAAATCGTTTTAAAAAATTTATATTCATACTATATTAATAATTTTTATTTTTAGTTTATTTTAGATATTTATAAACTATTTAAATTTAATTTTACATCCTTCTTTTACATTAATTTAAATTTGTGTTCCCTTAAACTTACTCCCTTTATTTCTAACCCTACAGGTATTGTATATTCCCAGCAAAAAATAAGGCATTACCTTAAAAAGTACTTGCAATATAATTACTTACTTTAGTGATTACCAAATTTTGTCACGCTTACAAAGGACATTATACTAGTTCGCAAATAATGGAAGTAGAAATAAAACTAGTTCTTTAAATCAAAAAGAATACCTTAGAATTCGTACTAATGATTATAGTAAATGTGATCAATTCTCAATAATTGATTATAAAAGCATCAAGCCTTGTTAAAATCATTAGGTTGGTAATCTAGGTGGTGGTAGTCCTTCCGGCAAAAATCCTTAATTCCACACTCGATTACCTTTTCTGAAATTTTTTGTTGGACTGTTTTGCTTCTAAAAGCCTTAAAAACGAAAAAAATTACAATTTGAAATGTCTGTTAATTAAAATAAGAGATGAATAATAAATAATTATTTATCTTACATTTTATGCGGGTTCTGAAAACCCGTTAGTTTGCGGTTTATAGGTCAACTTAAATTTTATTTCTTAGTATATATTACTTTAAGTTTATGCTTTTGGCTTAAAACCAACCTTAAGTTTGTTTGTATTCAAAATTTTTTATGTTAAAATTTTTGTGTAGAGCTTAAATTTCTTTGTTTACATTTTTTCCAGCATTTATTTGGCAAAGCAAAGCTTTTAGATTAAATTTGTAAATTGTAAATGTATTTACAGTTTCGTTGCCAAAAAAAAAAAAAAAATATCAATGCAAAATTATATCAGAAATTAAGTGCATTTTTTATAGACTTTTTTTAGTTAAATAGACAAAACAAAAACTTAAATTTCTAAAATAACATAGAAAGCATTCGATTTGCATAAATAAAATATGACTTCTCCTCAATAGTGTTATAAATAATTTACTTGTTTGTTGAAATTTTTTGACGAATTCCTAAATTCAGCCAAAATATTTAAGTTTTATCGTATTGCATTACAAACAGCATTTAGCTGTTGCGTAAGTTATGGTGGAAAATTTGACCTCTAAGAATATGCTTAATTTGGTACTGCCATGAGAAATTCGTTCTTACTCTACAATCCATAATATAATTCGGAATTTTTTTAAGGATGTTTTATCTTTTATTTAATTATGTACTTTAATAAAAATAATCTTAAAAGGAATGGATAATAATTCCGGAAATGACTATTGATATATTCTTTTAAAAAATTTGATAAAATGTATAATTTGCGATTGAAAAATTACATAATTAAGTTAAGAAAAATCTTAGCAGCTGTGGTACTTGAGGAGAGCGAAATTAATGTAATTACTAACGGAGCTATTTGTAACATTTTTCTATATCAAACGTAATCTTTAATAATTTTATTATGAATTTCTCAAAAAATTGTACTTTGCTTACAGATTTGCTTACTCATAGTTTCACACCGGCATAAATCCTCAAGCGGAATCCATCTTCCTAAGGTTTTAAAAAAATTCTCACATAATAATTTTCATAGCATTCTTTATTTTTTTAAATAGTTTTTACAGCTTAAAATTATTTTAATATATATGCGAGTGTAAAAATAATTTCTATGAAAGAATGATATCTCTAGTTTCACAAAGCACACACATATACATAAGGCTTAGTGTTACATTATTGCCAGGGTGTTGGTCCATTTAGTTTTGTATACACAGACACATGTATTTATTTTGTGGTGCTGTCCATATATTTGCACGTCCCTGCATTTTTAATGCAAAATAAGTGACAAAGATGTGAATTTATAAACGATAAAAATCATACGTCGTGAAGGTTATGGATTAAATAACTTTTATGAAATTGAATATCTTTACAAAAAATTAAGTTAAAATATGTTTGTGTATAAATACTAAGAAATAACTACAACAACTCTTTAACTTAAACTTGTTTTCTGGACTTGTTGCTACACCGGATTTATTTAAAAAAAAATATTTTTGTTAATTCACATTTTATTATTTTTGTTTTTTTTTTTACTTTAGGTTACACGTAAATTTAAATATTATAACACAAGAATAGATCAATTTTTTATTTTCAAAAAAAAAAAAAAATTGACATAAAATATGTTCTTCATGACCACTTTCAAACTTTTTTATCTAATAATTTCAAAACATACTTGTTGAAACAATAGTAACTTTCTTTAGCCACGCAAAAAATGAAGTTTTGCTTCAAACAGGATATTTTTTTTTTTAATTTGGAGTTTTAAGTTTTAAATTGTTAGTTAAAAAAATAAATAATGATCTGAATGTTTAACATTCCAACCAAATAAATTCGTTACTTTGAATTTGCGTAGAAAAATAGAATTTCAAATCATAATTCTTCTAGTTTATTTTTAGATCACTTAAGTTTCTTTGATTTTTTCGATTTATGCAATAGACGAATCCACCGATATTTCACTAAATATGAAATCACTTAAAAAATTATTTTTGATTTTTTAATTGTTTTTCCAACTTTAAATTTGTGTTTTTAGAATTGTGTCTCCAATTCACTTTTAAATTGCTACAATCAGTTTTTGTAATAATTTAAGGAATCCAAATATTTTTAAAATAATGATAAGGTAACGGTGGTGGAGTTGTATTAAGCGCACCATAATCCATTGATTTACTTGTACTAAAAAAATTAAAAATTTTTTTATTGAAATTACTAGTTAGTTGATTCAATTATTTAAATGCATAATTAGTTTATTAATATTTGTTTTTGTTTTTTTTTTTTAATACCCCAGATTAGCACTTAGGGGATGACTCCAGCAATACTTTGTCTAGAAAATTTTATAATGGGAATGGGGATAAAGGAAGTAGTATTTGTGGACATTCCAACAATGAAAAGGACAATAAAGATCTCTGCAGGAATACAATTCAATATATGAATTTTTCGGCTTACAGACGAACTATCTCTGCAATTCATAGTGTTCTCTGGCCATTTGACCACAAATGGAGGAGCTTTTATTGAAGTTTGCTTATCTGATTAGAACACATTCTATTTAGTATCAAAAAAACAGCGAAACACAACCTATATTGCGTCAATGTTCAAGAGAGTCAATAGAGTTTGAAAACTTACTGTCACCTATGAGCCTCTTGGAAAACAAAAAAAACAGACTTTGAACACTAGTCCATACGTGAGAATTGTATTCCATTCTCAGCCGGATGTAGCTGGTGTAAATAAAAAGCAGATCAAATAAAGTAAAATATATTTTTCACCATTTAAAAAAACCGAGGTATAATTAATATTACTGGCCACGCTATCACAGTTTGCATACGCGTACATACATCATAACACCTTATCTGATTATTACGGCTTATATGCAGCTTATGTGAATGTTTGTAAAATTTTAATTTTTTGCGTTATTCGCAACTTGCAAGATTCTTCTCCAGATAAAAAAAATAAAGAAGCGAAATATACCCCTCTGTGTCATATTTTTAAAAGTTCTGCAAAATTTCGAAACACAATTAAATCTTTAATTAAACTAAAAACTCTCCAATTACAGTTTCAATTTGGAAAGTAAAAGAGAACTTTTATCACAATTACAGTGAAATATATGAATCTAAATTATGATGATTACAAATTTTTATTTAGATATCTCAATTTGCTAGTTTCAAAACTTAATTAAGTCTTATTTCGTATTGTATTTTCATACACGCAAAAGGGAGTTTATACGAGTATGTTTTACATTAACATGTATTTGTAATATCATCAATATTAAGATTAATTTCCCACATGAATCTGTTATCAGGTTCATCTGCCAGTGTTTTTACTTTTGAGTAATTTAATCTGCTTTGCTTTTTAGCTAATTATTACTCCCTTAGCGTGTTGGTTACATCTTTGTGTTTATCAATTTAACAATGTATTTGTGTGTTTATATCAATATTGCTGTACGTATGCATGTGTGTGTAAATAGTTGCTCTGTAAAACAAATGGTTATGGTTTATTTCAGCTCACATTTGTTAAATACAAACATACTAATACACTTGTAACTGTAAAATTGAAACAAGATGAAATAATTTGAACGTTTGCGCTTGTACCCCCCAAAATGCTGACTTAGTTTGTTTTGTTTCTTTTTTAAGGTTGAACACTTTTAATTTATTAAATCAATTGCGATGTAGACAGATCTACATGATTATTTTCAAAGCTCAATTTTTAGCCCTGTATAAAGCTTTAGCCCAAGACAAGCAAATAAAACTAACCTCTCCCATCTCCTAAGCCTTGTCATCTGCTGATCTCGAGGCAAGCTGAAAAGGCGTAGGTTATGACAAAATAATTTAGCGATAGACAAGAAGGCCTACTTTCCTCTCAAGGCCCTTTTAACAACTCTCTGATATCATGTTAACATGCCAATTACTCTCAAAATTATCATAGATGATCTCCAGGAACTTAAGCCTGTTCACAGTCCCAATCAATTCTCGTCGCATGTTAGATCTACAATTTGGGTAAATAAATTTTTTTTTTCAGTAAACATTATGGTCGCCGTCTTCATAATATTTAAGTTAAGACCACATTTTGTAAAATATTTCGAAAGAACTGTTCATTCAATTGGTTGTTAATAGACCTTGCTTCGGCACCAGATGAGGCAAACAGAAAATCATCGGCATAAAAAAGTAAATATCCTCCCGTCAGGGCCTAACAAGCGTATCCTGTAAGTTTGCTTCCTTAGGAAATTGCCTAACATACTTCAAATTCCATATTCATTATTTTTAATAGAAGCTCTTCATTCCAAACAATGTCAAAAGCCTTTGCTATTGTATGACATCTTCTCTTCAATCCCTAGTAGTGAAGTCTGTTAGCACTTTCAGTACGTGCGTTGTCATCCTCTTCCAAATACAAATTGGTTATATTTCCAAATCTTCATGTCACTACTTTTTGCCAGAAGAAAAAACTAAAAAAACTTTCCAAAGACAGATAGCGGGGAAAAGTTCTGTAACTTCTATTTGCACTATGATTCCTTCTGTTTCACAATAAATTAACTACTTAACAACGTAATTCAAAGACAGACATAAAATACTGAGTTTAAATTTAATTGCTAAAATAAAAGAAATATTTGAAAAAGTCTGCAAATAGATAAATAATTTAGAAAATAACTCGAGCTAAAACATTTTTAAACATATTTTTTTTACTAAGTTTTTTGCTCAAGTAAATAATCATAT
This sequence comes from Cistogaster globosa, assembly GCA_937654795.1. NCBI lineage: Eukaryota > Metazoa > Arthropoda > Insecta > Diptera > Tachinidae > Cistogaster > Cistogaster globosa. The sequence goes on along the minus strand of OW569405.1, from coordinate 115,138,010 downwards.
ATTAGGTCAGTACTCGCAGAAAATAATTTGGTTCTTAAATGTTTTTAAAGTAAAATTGACGGATATTTTTTATATAAATTTTATTAACAAATTTATTCATATAAATGCTACATAAAATAAATTTCTGTAAATCTCAAAAGTATTTATGATAATTAATTTTTGTAATTCGTAGCATTAAAACATTTTATGGTACCTGTGGTCACGTTTTCTTAAAGAAATATTTTAATGTTATAAATTCTTCAAAAATACTTTATGTCATATGAAAATATGTAAACATAAATACAAAAGATATGTTTTCAATAACATTAAAATCTACATAAATATTTTATAATTCGTAGCCAAAACACATTACGATAAAATTAAAAAACAACACTCATACATACAAACAACAGAAAACGTTAGTTAGTTAGTTAGAAATAAATAAATTATTTAATATGTTAATATAATAATATTTTATTATTACAACATGTAATGCATTTGGTTGTAAATTGCTTTATCTATAGAAAACAAACACAAATAACGATTTAAACTTTCTAAACATGTTTTCCTTCATGTACATTTCAATTTTATAAAACTCATATTTATACAATTAAGAAATCTTATTATAATTATTATAAAAATAAATATTTAATTCGGTTTTTATCATTTCGTCAATAAAAAAAATCCCTCTAAATAAATTAAAATTTTTACCTTTATAAGAATATTTTACTTTGCTAATACGATAGTGTATTTTCATATATAAATAATCATGTAACAGTTAAGTTATAATAAATATAATGCAATCGGTAAACTACCTATTTATAGTGAAGCGTATGCAGTAGAATTTGTGTGTCCCGGTTAATGTTTTTTTCTGACTAACATTTGTACTTTTATGGCAATAAAGTAAATGTTTAGCAAATAAATTAAAATACGAGATATTTTATACAAATAAAGTGCATTAGTCACATAAAAAAATTATAATATCTAGTTTTATTTTAAACTTGAAGTTCTAGTTATTGTTATTAAAAATAATATTTACAAATAAATATTAAAAAAAAAATCACCACTTTGTGAGAAATATTTTTCATTGTGTTAATTGTAAATTTTAAAATAACTTTTATTTATTTAATTAATTTATTTTAAAATAATTTCTTTCTTATTAAAACTTATTTACTGCAAAATTATTTAAAGGCAATTGTGAATAATTATAAAATATATACAACTGAATTATAATGTAAACACAAAACTTGACCTTCTTTAAAAATTATATAAACAAATATAATATAAGAAATAAAAACCAATATCTTTTTATTACAAACACATGATATTTAATACAATTTCGATAGTTTTATGAGAAACGTAAAACATTTGGAATTATGTGTTGTAATGACTTTTTGGAGGTTTTAAATTAATATTAATTATAATAATCAGTATAAAAATGGTAAATAAATTTATTCAAAACACAGAAATATATTATTGTACGTAAATAATATATTTTATTTCGAGTTGTTTTAAATAAAAAAAGTAAAAAATCATTAGTACAAAAAAAAAATAATTTAATAACGAATAAAATACATAAATAAATTATTTTATAAGAAATTGGCAATAGCTATTGAGAAAAAAAATTATATTAAATTTTTTATGTGTTATTGGAAATCATATACGATTTTTCTTAAGTTAAAAACCGCAGTTCTAGTAGTTTAAGGCATAATTTAAAAACTTTATCTATTGTAAATAATTTTTTGTTAATTTTTGCAGCTCTTATACTTGATGTTTGAACTATAATACTGTTACATCAAATGAATTATCTTAATCCGGCTTAAGTTCACGTGTATTTGAATTTTTAAATTTATTAAGAAATAAAAATTATTTACAAATTTTTGTGTGAATTTTCAAAGAAAACAGGTAAAATTAGACAATAGTAAAATGTAATATAGAATTTTCAGTCATTCGATATCAGGATTCTTTCTGCCTTTCCACATCGTAAACATCATTTAATTTAGCATATAATCTTTAAATCTAGAATTATGTTAAACAACTCATGGTCAAAAAAATATTAATTTAGGAAGTCGAAGTGCACACGCAACTCTTAACTATGTTACTGCTTTTGCTTTTGTTAAATGTGTGAGTTTGTTTGATTGTATATATATATATACTTAATTTTCTTTATTTTACTTCAATAGCCTGTTTATGTTACTTGTTCTGTGGCTCTAGCTAAATTTATACCCACAATCTTTTAATTATTAAACATGCGGTTTTTATAAACTTACCCAACCATCCAAACCAAAAATTATTATTAATTAATTTATTTACAGAAATGATCCGATATAGTTTTATTAGATGTTTCTTTAAATACAAAGGAGAAGGCCATTTTTTTCACAAATAAATAATAAATTAATTAATTATTATTGAATTAATTTTTAATTAACTATTTTCTGTACGCATAAGAGGTCAGTATATTATTATCAAGTATTTTTTCCAAATGCTTTGTAAACCAATTTCTTTTTTTAAATGGTTGAATTACTTGATATATTCTTGCAATCTAGCAATGCTTGAAAGTTAAATAAATTACCTTGTTATTGCGAAATGCACAACCTGCAACATTAAAATATTGTTGCTATAATTCGTAACTTCTTTATTACTTTCTGGGCAAAAGCAAAGGCATTTTTTATGTATATTTTTATAAACAAACCCAGAAACTTAAATAATAAATTGTTGTAGAAAATATTTTATTGCTAAATTATAAAAGTTTTAGTGCACAGCCATTGTACTGAAAGGAACCTAATGATCCAAGGCCTATATTTCAACGTTTAAAAACAAATGGAAAGCAAGTATTTCTGTTACCTGCAAAAATATGTTTTTTCTTTACAAAAAAGAGTTAATATTTTATTGAAAGCTAAAGTAATGAAGAGCAAAAAAAATATTTATATGTTCATTTCTACGGACTAACACAATTGCAAATGTAATGCAGTATCTTTTGTGGCGCATATTTCAAAACAAATTTATATGCAAAAATTTAGAACAAAAATAAATAAAAAAATAAATAAACAGATATTTGTTCGGCTTTATTTTGCTTTTGTTTATAGTCTTGTAATATTTAAATCATACTTCGTGATCATATAAGCTTACAGTGTGAGATCTTTGCTTACAGTTTTCAATACATGATAATTAATGCGTTTGTGTCCCTGTTAGTAATGATTTTACAATTGCTTCTCCATGCACGTCCTTGCGGATTGATCGGGCATAAGAATATGAATGATGGTGAAAATTGAAACCTTTAAGGTACTTCATTATGTAACTGCAACGGAATACGATACTTTAAAAAAAGAGACAATTTTTTAAAATTATTTTTATATTATTTAAGATTTCTTTTTTATTTTTAAAGATCGTATTTTATTTAATTTTATAAGCTATTAATCTCTTTTTTATTTTCGTTATGTAAAGAAGAATAAGAACAGGAAAAAAACTACAACTAAAAACTAGAATTGCTCGCTATAAATCAGATCAAAAATAAAAAATATTAATGCAGAAAAACTGCTTTATCTTGTGGTTGTGCTAGATCAAGGTTTTGAAAATTTTAAAGTAATAAACACAAAATAAATTTGTAAATGTTCCGGAGTTTTTATGATAATGACCGTAAAAAATAGCAATTTTCAAGCATATTTTGGAGTGACTTCTTTTCGTTTTTGCAAAATTTATAGTTTAATTTATTGCTTAAGCTGTTTGTAAAGTATTTGTTTAGAAATAATTAATTTGCAGTACAAAAAAATGATGTTTACAAAGTAATAAATTTTTCATGTGAAAAAACTAGGCAACATGCAAAATAATCCTAAAATTTTTCTTCAAAAATAAAAGTAAACAAATCAATTAATAAAATCAAACATATATAGAGAAAGGCAACAAAAATATGTTTTGCATGAATTAATTTTTGTTTTGTTTTTATTTTTGACAGATAAATGCTCGAGTTTTTTTCACCAACAGTTGACATAAATTTAAATGAGCAAATTACTTTGGATACTGAATCTATCTGTTCATCTGTATTTTTGATATTCGAGAGTGAACATTGAAATTATTTTTAGTAGAAGCAATGAGCACAGACGTTTTAAAATATATTCAGAAAAAAACTCCAAAGCTTCAATCTTTGCTTGTGCTACATTCTTAAATTTTTATGTTGCCATCAAGTATTAGGCCTAGGACAAAAATATTTATTTCTTTTGGCTGAAAACATTTACACATTGTTGCATACTTTTGCTTGTCAAATCCACCCGCGTTACACATCAGACAAATGTCACAAGACCATATACTGATTTATTGTTTCACTATTCCATATTTTACAAAATCCAATTAATAGAAAATAATAGAATTCAGAAAGAAAAAAAAATGAGAAGTGAGAAACGGATATTAATGCTGGAGCCAAGTTGCAAAATAAAAATAATTTTTATTGTATTGATCTGCTTATTTAAAAATGATTAAGCAAATTTTTGGGTTTTTTATACAAATAAAGTAAAAAAAAAATATCAATTTGTTTTTTTTTTTTCTTATTTTGCCTTTGTTTTGTATAATTGTGGTACAAATATGTATAAGCATTGTTTAGAAAAAAAACTTCTTTTGATGTTTATAATTCAATATACAAAATATCTTGGAACGATATCATCCACATTTTATTTAGTACACACAGCTTTGAAAATTTTTCGAAATTGTAGTATTTTTAAATTGATTGATGATCAACCTGATAAAATCTTTCCAATGGTTGGAAGTTATTCTTTGGATAATTTTCGTGTATTTTTGTTTATACATAAATTTTTTTTCTTGCCTATGGAATTTTAGTGTGCATATGTTCTTAAATGGTATTTGATAGCATTTAATTTTCACTTCTTTTTCATTCCTCGTGACTACACAAATTTGCTTTTTTGTTATGTTTTAGTTGATGTTTGAGGGCATTCATTTAAAATTGTTTTTTTTTTTGTCAAACTCAAGCTTATTACGTTGCCTAGTAAACAAACTTAATGTTTTTATAAAAAAACACGAAAGGGAAATAATAATAATAAAAGGAAATATTAATAATTTCTGTTTATAAGAAAAACTAAATTCAATTAAAGCAGGGAATATATGTATATGTGCACTGTCAATGTAACACACAAATAACAAAAGGCTTAATGCTATGATTCTTACACTTTCCTGTTGTATTCTATTCACTGATCGGTTACTTGCATGACATCTATGACCGATTTATGTAAAATACTTATTTCTAAGATACCTAAGCATTAAAATAATGTAATGTAAGTTAAATAAAAAAAATAATAATAATATAAAACCAACTGAGTAAGGTAAATGTTCGTTAGTAAGTTAAATTAACTTTTGTTTTTAGTCTTTGTGTAACACAAACCTTGTCATGCATACTAGTAAACGAACAAACAGCAAGAGTTGAAGCTATAAATTATGCAAATAAATTGTTATAAAGAATGAGTTATACCTACTTGACTGGTTCATTTAAATCATATGGGTAGAAACTGTGAACAAATCTTTAGTGACATCAAAGAGATTTCGACGTTAAGCGGCAGATCAATGTAAGTAATATAGCACTTTCATTTTAAAGAAGCCCAAGAAATAATCTTTCGAAAAATAACTATAAAAAATTTTCTTATATAAATTATTTTAAAATAAAAATATTTTTTTTTATTTTCTTCATTTCTTTGACCTCTTTAAAACCAGGAAATGGTGTGGCGAAAATGTATAGTAAAAATTAAGAATAAAACATTATTTGTACTTTTAAATGGCTTAAATAAATTATGAAAGAAAATTTTTATATTCTTAATTTATTTATAATAAAATAATAAAGTGTTCAAAATAGTCATATTATTAATTGTCTCATTTTCACTGTTAGGATGAAGTAGTGATATCAAGAAAAGTAAAAACTCCGTCGCATAAGTTGATCACCATAACTTTTAAATCAACATCCTGCAGAGAAATAAATAAAATTCATATTTATTAACTAAATTTCTGAATAAATATAAGTAAAATCTAAAACCTAACACCAACATTAATTAAATCAATTAAAGTAGTAGTAAACTTAAAGTTTATCTCAAACAAATGTTTCGGGCTGAATACCCCGAACTGAAAATCTAACACATCAACAAAGTAACATAGTTAAAAAACTAAGTTCCATAACCGGAATTTTTTGCTTCTACACTCTTAATGTTTATTTGTGTCAATATTAAATAAATCAATTTAAATAATATGTATCAATGTTTTTTAAAGATCCATTCGCTTTTTTCCCAGATTATTTTTAGTTACAAAAAAACTGTAAAAGCAACAGCACTCCATTTAGTACCATACTTAATCAGAGGACCATTTATTTCAATATAATAAAAATTGAAAGCTTTTTTCAATTGAATTGCTTTCTCTTTTCACATGTGACTATACAATTTTTAGTAAAAAAACGAACTATTTAATACATCTAACTTTAACATACGTACATATATATAAAAGCTAATTTAAAATAATTAAGCATAGTGTATAGTTTAGGGTTTATGTGTCCAAGATAGTGATATTATCTTTAAATAGTGTGAATGGTCTTTCCGTTGTTATCGTTGTCATCATTATCATCATCTTCATCAAAATCACTTTTGTTTTTACTCTTGAGTTAAAAAAAATCAAAACGCATTATTGTTTTATTTTAAGCACTGTGGTGTTGGTTATCGTTGCTACGTGTAGCTCGCACCGGCTTATACACTTTGTAGATTATGTTTAATTTTTTTTCTTTCTTCATATCTTCATGTCCGCTTTTGCCTTAAATGCCATAAGCACGTTTTAAGTTTTAGTCTAATCGACACTGACGTCGACACATTGTCATTGCATTGATTTGGTTGGCATTTTAGACATCAGGTAAAAGAATCTTTTTTTTTGTTTCAATCAGAGATGGGCTACTAAAATAAATAATACCAAAATACATTTTTCTTTCGTCATAGAGTTTGACAAAATTGGGAATTTTTCCTTAAAGAAATTTTATTAAATAGGAAGTATTTAAAAAGCTTTATCAAAAGTTCAGATTAGTTGTTTTTCTCGTAGTTCTATAACTTTCCAAGTTCTCCATTTCGAACTAAGTTTTGGTAAATTTCGGTTTATCTATTTATCAAAAAAGAAAAGTTACTTAAAACTTAGTTTTTGTGTTAATTTGTATAGATATAAGGAAAAAATTAGGCAGAACTTTCTAGATGGCTACATCATCCGCTATCTATTTACCCAACTAATAAAAAATATTAAAATACGGGGAGTATTCATGATAAAACAATTCTCATTTAATTAGACATAATTCATACACAATCGTTTTTTTACTTTAGTTAGTTAGTTAGAAGTTGCAACCTCTCACGACGAAGCTCACTTGAGCACAATCGAATGGCCCGTTGTGTACCATAAGGAGGACGGCGCGACTCCCCTTACCCAGCCGAGAACCATGACGATTCCTGGATGAACTTCGCTATGTCCCCTATAGAGTGAGATTATAGCTACGTAAAAGTTCAGAAGAAAGGAGAGCCCTTATTATTCATCAACTATATTTGTCTTTGCTTTCTGCTAAACGTCTGTTTAATGACGAATGCGATTTTGCTTATTTTTTACCTTGTGTTTTCATGTACATGTTCTTTTACCATTATAGTACTAGTTGATGTAAATGAAGCATTAAGGCGCGGTGGCATGAATTTAATTTTGAATATAAGTCGAATTGATTTTATTAAAGTTAAAGTTTATTGAAGTTAATAATTTTTTTTACAAAAAAAGTTGTAAAAAACGTAAGTAGAACCGAATTACTGTTTCCGTTACAGATTTAATTTATTGCTGGTTTAAAGTTTTTCTTCGCCGTGACCTTAAAAAATATGTCTGCTCGTATATCGTGTTTTGATAAATCTTTTTTCCAGAAATGTGAGAGAGTTTTAGAATTTAATCATTACATCATTATAAGGCAACAAAAGCGAAAAATTAAAAAAAAAAATAATAAAAAATACATGAAGTAAGACAAAGTTTTTTTGTTTTTGTAACTATTATGACCGGTTAAATTTGTCTTTATCTGGATGTTTGTTATGTATGTTTATAGAAAATTGTTACGGTTGTCACTACTTATATTGTGTCTTGTTGTTCTTTGCTTAAATTCGTTCACTCCTTATGTTCTATTAAAATGTCTTGTAAGTAGATTTTGTTATTTTAACACAAAACACAAAACACAAATCGAATTTCTTAAACAATAAAACAAAGTTTTTAAAAGAGGGTTCAGATTCCGATCTTATTGAATTTTTTCAAAAGGGTTTGCTTTCTGAGAAGTTTTTCACATTTAAAAATAAAGATTTGTTTTTTTTTAATATTTGTAAAATACCTTAAATTAAATTTGCTTTATCTCAAACAAAGAGGGAAAAATCTTGGGGATATTCAATTATTTATATACCTATTACATTCCACAAGTCACAACATTGAATATTATTTAAATATCGATATTTGTTTTACTAATACAGAGATGAATATTTTACTCAGTTTTTTTAATTGACTCTATACTATGTAGGAAACCTTCTGAAAAAAAAATCCTTAGAGAATTATGAAGGTACTAATTCTAGTCGGCTTATGATCATTCATAAAGAATTACTGTATGTGTGGTCTTTACAAGTATCCTACTGACAAAGACTGAAACTGACAGAGACAAAAACATACACAACATATAAAAAATTACTAAATTACGGTTTAGAATTTACCTTTAAATTTTGATGACTAAATTATAACTTTTTTTTTTATAAAGAGAAGTAACACTTCAGGCCTATTAAATTAATATGTAACCGTGCTAAATGCTTTAGGAAAGGGATAGAGGCGAGAAAAGATTATGTGGTAAAAGTATAGCATTTATTAGCTATTTTACTTCGCCGGCGAATATGCGCTATGAAGAAGTACCGACGAAGGTGACTGCACGTTTTTATGTTTATTCTGAATATGTATTTATATCATTAAACAGAAAAAAACATTTTTATTTTTTGGTTGTCGCAGCTGTTGAACCCTGGCCAATCAGATTTGTAGTAATATGCTTACCACCTTGACCAGAGCAGCCTGTGTATGTCAGTATCATTCTAAAGAAATATGGATTTAGAAACAAGACGAAACTAAAATCCAGAGCTTAGCTTTGCTAATTTATCGATATTTCAAAGATCATTATTTGTCTCAAATCTTGTGATATATTTTAAAAAGCTTTCCTTGTGTTTTGAACCAATCGAGCAAATGTTAAAAATAAAAGTTTTATTGAAGATCAGAGTTATTTTATTAAATTTATATTTTTGTATTGATTAAAAAATTTCATTTTTTATCCTCATTATTATAAAAATTATTACGTATCGAAAAGTAAACTGATTGTAAAAAACGCATGTAACGATTTTCGGGTAATAAAAAATTGGTGTCGATAAAATAATTCGTCATATGTGAGTTTGACTCACGCGCGAATATTAAATCTTATTTTTATTAACTTGTTGCAGCAGGGATAGTGAAATATACTATAGGTAATTTTAAAATAAATAGCAATACGAAATTCACAGTATCAGCTTTTTACGGTTCAACGAAATAAGACCATAATGTGAAAATTGGGTTAGTAACGAAATACCCTTTGTTCTATTTTAGTTCATCCTCTTTATAAATCGAAAGAATCTTTCCCTATGGTTTTAAAAGGTACAGCCATATTCTTTACATTCAAATTTAACTGGAAATACTTTTTAACTTCTAAAGTCAAAGTTTTATTTCCTCCACCTGTTGCTATAGCATACTTTCAGGATACCCTTTAAATTTAATAAGCATTTTCTGTTCCAGGGTAAGACAGCTATTAAATACGAACAGACGTGATGAAGATGTTAAGGTTACGTTTATTGACTGAGCACGGAAACTTTAAAATGGCTTAGTCTTCTTGCTAGAAAGCACTAAGTCATTTATTTAAAGCTAAGCGAAAAAAATGGGATACGTCTAAGTTGGCACCCCTGTTTTTAAGATTAGAAAGAAAATAAAAATAAGTTTATTTTGTTTTTGTTGTACTTTACGTATGTATACTAGTGTATCAACAAGAGCAAAAATTTATATTACTTAAATATTGTTAGTGATTTTAATAATACTATTTTTTCACTTTGTGTTGTATGTAGTAGGTGATCGGTTTTTAAGTGTAGACATCAATATTTAGCCAGTTCAGAAGGTCTACAGGAAACCAAAAAAAAAAATCTGAAAAGTTATGATGAAAATATTTAGCAATAAAAAAAAGAATAAAGTAGAAAGAAATTGTTAACGGTAAAGGAGAAATAAAAGATTGATATAAATTCCGACTATATTTAATTCTGCTTTCAATTCATTTACATTTTCCTTCAGTATTTTCTATTTAGTTTTAATATTCAATACTAAATTGTTATCAAAAATATCATGACTGCGTTTTTAAATTTTTTGGTTTAACTATTAAATTAATTATATATGAAATAACTTATATTTACTGATTAATTAATGTTAATTGTGCTAAATACCTTCAAAAATAAACATTTCATAAACGTAAAGGAGTAATATAAAATTAACAAATTTCATAGGTATTTTAATACGATATAAATATAACGTTTATGTTGTATGAATATTTGATGTGTTATAAATATTCCATCTTTATATATTTTTAACAGTTTAGGTGGAAAATGAAGATCTGTTAAAAAACTGCTAAACTGAACCAGTGAAATATTATTATTTCTTGCAGCTTAGAAGAATTTTTAGTAATTTTGAAATTTAATTAAGAAAAAGAAATCCTTTTAAAGTGTCCTAAAAGCATCAATGAAAATATTTTAGATATAAATAACAAGAAAGTTTTTACGAGAAAATTGCTAGAAGATATAAAATACTTAATCATAGAAACCATTTAATTAAATAACATTCCTACACGCCATTAATAAGTAACTAAGACATAAATTTTATATCAATGAATATATGTTAAAGTGTCTACTAAATAATTTACAGTTTAAAATTTAATTTCATAGCGATATAAGTGAAAAAATGTATGTTAATAAGAAGTTTCCAATTCAGTATATATTTATATATACATTTAAGTTAATAATTTACAATAAATACATTTGCATCTAAAGTGATGTGTTGTAAAATGATTAGGAAACATTTTGCAAATTTACACATCCTTATTTTAATTCACCTAAATTAGCTATACGTTCATAGTATAGGTCTGTGCAAAATACAAAACATTGACTACCACTACTGCAGTATAGAATATATAGCACTATTGTACTTGTTGCTGTTTAAACTAGTTTTAAGTGTTGTCGAGCAACAAAAGCAGCAGCAATAGGACTCTCAATTTTCTGTAAAAGACTATCACAGATAGATACATATTTCATAAGAATCTGTTGCGACAAAACACATTATCAATCAAATGTTGCATTTTCATTAATTTTCTTTTGATAAGTCTTGTAGTTAAAGTGCTTAGAAAATATTCGCTTAAATAAAGTTTAATGAATTTAATTTCTTCTATGCTTTATAATATTTGGTTTTGTCGAATTTCATAACCGTTATATATTTCTGTAGTTAAAATTATTTATTTGTTGAAAATGTAAAAATATAAAAAAAAACGAATAATTATTAAATGTGTGATTAGCGGGAGCAATTAATTGCACTCTCCTCAAAACTTAAACAATTGAAAGTTGGATAAAGAATTTTAAACATCATTACTATAATGCATAAATAATTACGGAAAAAATAAATAAATAAAATTTTACCATTAAATTGAGTATTCTTTATTTTGAAGTAATTTTTAAGAAATATTAACGTTAAATGATATTAAAATTAAATAAATTATAAAAGAATTTTTTCCAGATCATTAAGTATATTAGGCGGTTCATTTAAAGTTAAATAAGAATTTTCATTGCTTCCCTTTAATATAAAAGCAGAGTTTCAGGGTTTATAGGTCACCTGTCATGAACAATTAATTTTACGTTTTGTTTTTAAGATAAGAGAAATAAAATTTGGTGATATCATTGTACAGAGTTTATTTGGCACACAAAACACGTAACTAAAATTATAATATTTTTTAAGGGTTTATTTTTTTTAATGAATGTTACTTTAGCGCTACGATGTTTCTTAGGCGATTCTGACAATAAATTAAATATAATTCTTACATATTGACCTGATTATAAAGAATATGTTTAAATAATTTATCACAGCTCTGGGTAACATTTTTTAATACTTTGGCAACTTAGTAGATATTATAAGCAGGACTTAATACAAATAAGTATATCACGTACGAGTTTACATCACGAAGGGGCTTATGGACTATTAGTTTTTAATATTATTTTTTAAAATTATTGCAGCAAATATAGTAGCACTTACTTAAAGTAAATTAAAAGTAGGGAAACGTAAAAAATTACATAACTATTGAGACAACTTTTATCTTTTGTACTTACAGCGATTTATTAATACATGCACTGCATGCACTTTTAGTCCCAAGTTAAAAAACTAAGGCCATATTTATAAAAACATATTACTATCGGGACACCTTTCAATGAATTTAGCAGATATAGTTGTATTTGAATACAGCTTTATCTTTAGGCCTACATCGGCTTTATTTATCAAAATCAGGAACTCAGTGGATCCCTCTTTACTTTTTTAATTTATTCTTCATACTTTTTTATATTTGTCATATTTGTACTTACTCCATATTAATTCTAAATGATTACCTTTTACCCAGCAAACATAAAGACATAATCTTAAAAAGTAGTTGGCATATAAAGGCTTACTTTCGTGATTGCCGTATTTTTTTACTCACAAAATACTCTACATTAGTTCTCAAACAAATGAAGGAACGAAAATTCCCATTCATTGTTAAAATCATTAGATTGGTAATCTAATTGGGAAGTCCTTTCTTAATAACACACTCTATTATCTGTTATGAAATTGTTTGCTGGGTATAGGTAAAAACCTAAAGCCATATACAATTAAATCATACTACTATAGGAACAACTTTTTATTTTAGTTTTGTTTTTAATTTTCTTGCTTGTGTTTTTAAAGGAAACATAAAAATTATCAAATTATTATTGCGATTCACAAACACGGTCACGTAAGTGAAAGTTTCTTTGCTATTGGCACATCCTTTAATTAAAAATTATAGTTTTTTCTTTCATTATTATAGCATAGTTTTATTGCCTGCCTATTAAACTTCATTATTATTATGAATATTAAGTCACTTCGGAGCATTCTTTAGCTTGATGTTATAGCGAAAAGGAAAATTAAAAAAGACTTCCTATAACGGTTCCAAAGAAAGAGGACAGTGACGGATGAACAGACTGCTTTGTTTGTGGAATCGAGAATAACTTTTCTGATAGTTTTTAATAATTAAAACTTAAATACAAACAGAAATATTTTTTTATTGACAACCGATTAATATTAAAAGACCAAAATAAAATTTGAGGCATAAAAACATATGCATACTTGAAATTTCCAAACAAAGGGAACAATTCTATGTCAGACTTAAATTCGACTTAAACACTGATGAATAACTTAAGTTCTTACTATAAATTATTTTTTGCTCTTTTCTAAAAAATATCGATTGCACTTTAAATCTACCATATTTAATGTGTATAAACGCTAGCATTTATGAACCCTCAAAATATTTTTTTCGTGTATGTAAATCTTTTGCAAGACTAAAAGTATTAAACTCATCTAACTCTGCACTTTAGTATGTAAAATAAAAGTTTGTAATAAACTGTGTCTGTGTGAGTATTTGAACCTGATGCATGTAAAATAAAAAGTAAATATTTCATGAATACTTTAAAAGATGTTTCATAAATGCAAATAAGTACAGATGAATTTTGTATTGGTTTGAAACATATTTTTAAAATATAAAAAATATTAATAAATTTAAAAACACACAAGCAGTCATATAAATACTAATAAATGCATACACAAGCCACAGTGGAGAAACCATAAAGGATTTAGAGTTCAGTTCAAAGATATAGTTGCGTTTCGTTAAGTAAAAAATTAAATTCTAAAATTTTTGCGTTCTATTGCTAATGGGATAATGAGATAAATTGATATGGAAACCATTCGATCAATAAAGATAATGATAAATGTCGTTAGTTTTAAGGCATTTAAATAGTGTTCTGTCCCACCGCAATTAAACAAAAGTAATTTAATAACAAAATACGAATTTTCCTTTATTTATATTGACCAGTTTTTGCTAGCAAAAATGAGAGACAAAAACTTTAAGAACATTTCAAGTCCTTCTTATTTCTCTGATATTTTTTCCTTCTTCGTTAATAATTTTATTTTCCAGAAGTAATTAGAAACGAATTTTTTAGCTGTCAAGTGGTAATTGAGTAAACATAATTTGATGTGTATGAACAGCAACGGTAATTACTCAATTTAAAGTTGAATTGAGTCAGTCATTCAGGTTAATGTTTAAATTATGTTAAAATAAAACTTGCTAAAAGTACAGATTATAATAAAATAAAAATATTTAAGTTTCAAACGAGTAGATTGAAATAAAATTTTCTTTTTGTACATTTTTTTATACGAATGTATGTTCCCAGCGGGTTTACCAAAAATTATTATAATTTTTAGCCTGTTTTAATTTTAATGTATGTAAAAGAAACAAAGTTTATGTTATTATCTTTTTTCATTTTTTGCAACAATGTAACTGCCCATAAATTTCATTACGTTGGCAGATTTGTTAAACAACGCATTCATTATAATTATGCTCATTAGAATAAACAAAATATTTTCGAAAGAGAAGAGAGCAAGGAGAGCAGCATGAATAATGGTGCAACTGGGCGTATAATTAATCGCCTGAATGCATCAACAAAAACGATATCTTTTTATCAACACAAAAATTTTTTGGCATTGCAATTTTAAAATAAGTAGATTTAGCAAGAGCAGATGTTAAAATAAAAAAAAAAAATAAAATTAATTTTAAAATTAAACAATGTGAATTAATAAATTTTGTAACCGGATTTCCTGGAAACCTTGTGTTACAAAAGTCGTTTGAAAATTATAAAAATATATATTCATATTAACATAGTTCTCACCAGCAAATAAATACTCACAGAAAGTTGATTGCATACTGAACAACAGTTGAAATAGTAGGCAAGAAAGGAATATAAATTCTTGCATACAGAGACTTAACCGCAAAAAAAATTATTGTATGTTTTCAGTTAAATAAAATGGTCTATAAATGAATCGCATACAGATTTATACGCATATTCTTAACACTGATCCACATATGTATGTAATGTTAACATATTGCATAAATGAATATTTCTGTGCATATTTGGAAAATTATTGCCCAATACAATAACTGCAAAATTGTCATTCATATAAAAATATGAATAATATTTGCAGTTTGATTTATATTAAGAACCACAAAATGGTTATTGTTACGATTGGAAAGTAATGCTTTTAAGTAAGAAAAGTTTTTTTTATTTGGCCGAAAGCAAAAAGCTGGTTAAATAGGAACAACGCGCATAATCTAGAATTCATAAAAAAAATTTTTTTTAATTTAATTTATTTTTAAATTATTTGAATTATTAAAAAAATGATAATGTTGCAAAATTCTATTAATTACTAGTATTTCGAACAAATTAATATAGTTTAAATAAGCAAAAAGCTTTAATAAGCAGTTTCTTAAGACCAAAAATTTTATTGTTGTATTTATCGGTTGTCTAGTAAAAGTAATTTTAATGGGAAAATATTATATAAAAACCATTGCAAATTTTAGATCTTCTTATTCTTAGTAAATATATTGTGATATCTCGAGTATTTTGTGTTAGTTTGGGTAGCATAAAAAACTAATCAAAATTCCTCTCAATCGCGATACATACTGCAGAGAAAAAGTTAACCCGTTATGATCTAGTAAGCTTCGCAAGAAATAAATATAGAACATATAATGTAACATATTTTTGTAGGGATTCTCCTATGATACCGTTGTTGGTCCATTTCACCAAAGAATGTTTTAAATGTTGCATATTTTATTTAAAAGCCCTAGGGTTCCGCAGCTCTGAAAATATGAGGCTTAGCAGGAATTATCAGATTACTTTTTTTTATAAAATAACTTTGCCTGAACCACGGTCAACTTTTTGTTTCATATAGAGCTACCTGACTGAACTAGATTTATTCCGTTGTATAAAAATTAATTAAAACAAATTTTCTTTAATAGCGATGTATATAAGTTCTAATCAGCTTGTTATAGAACTCGTTATTCGAATTCTTTTTATTTTATCTATTGCCAAAATAAACAAAACATATTAATTATAAAATTGATTCTTTCATTTTTCATTATTGTTCGTGTATTTAGCAGAGCCTGAACATACATTTTAAATCAAAAAGAATTCTTTTTTGACGTAAAATTAATACAAAGAGAAAACCAGTTTAGTAACTATTTTTAACCTTTAACCTAAAATAGAAACTTTTTATGAATTCAAACAAAAGAATATTTTTTCTTGATCAGAAAGCATCAAACACTTATAGTCTTCGTTTTTATCCTCTAACATCACAAAATTTTGCTTGCTATTCTCTTATAATTTTTGAAAATCTGTTAAGAATTTAAAATTGTATTAAATAATTATGATAAATGCTTTTTTTTAGCTAAATTGCAATACTTTCCATTCTAAGCGTACTTTAACAGAATCATTCAACTGAATAAATTCTTTAATATTACTAAATTTATTTTTTTTTCTAGAAATTTAAATCCAAAATCAAGCTTTAAAACATTCTCCCTTTTTTTTTTTGTCAAGAATAAAATACTTTTTCACTTTCATAAATTTACATGCCGGTACTTAAAATTAAATACGTATCAATAATTTTACTTAATAACAAATTTAATTGTCATTAAAAGCTCTTTTTCTGTAAATAAAATTATAAATTCTGAAGCAGAGAATGCAGTTTTAAAGCAAATAGAAACAAAAATGTTAAAAAAAACCACCTGCACTGCAGTTGAACAGGTTTGTGTATGTGAATCGAAGTAAGCGTGGCTTTTGAACTTGCGAATGCTGCATGTCTGCATATCTTTGAAGCACTACTGCTTCTACATTAAATGTCTCTTGCTACGATATGCCCATTTTCCAAAACCCTCCTATATTTTAAATCCACAATAGCATTTTCAATGGCATTTGAGTTCTATTCAACTGTTTTTCAATCGGTAAGTAATTCTTTCTGTAAGATATGTGGGTTAGGTTTAGAACTAATACATTAAAATGAAGTAGGATTGTGTTAAAGGGAGGTCAACCATGTTGTGAATTTATTTCCAAACATTAAACAGAATTTGCCATTGTTGCAGATATATTCTTAAAGTTTGTGGCAGTTTTTTTTTTTACTAAAGATTAAAGTAATTTATACATCAAAGCTATGCAGAGCTAAGTTAAACATAATTGCAGAATGATTGCTGGCTAAAAATAATTTTAAAAACAGTTTGATTTTGTGATAAAAATAATGTAACTTAACTCTAATTAATTACGTAAAAAATTGTTAAGTTTACAAAAAAAAATCTTTAACAATAATAAATAACAATGATTGTTACAAATAGAATAAAAATATTTCGCTCTCCGGAGTTCCTAGAGTTGTAGCAAGTGCAAGTAGACAATAATTATAACATTAAAACAGAAACGCTTTTCATCACAATAATGGCATCCATGTTGTTGTGGACTGCATGCTTATGCCAGCGACAGATCTAGCTACACAATTGCTTCTAGAGACTTGCACCCTTTTTCGCAAGCCACTCCTCTGAAAACAGTAAACGTGAACACTATATATTATTTTTTCCTTTAACGGGGTTTTTGCTGCTATGTATAGAGAATCAAAAAATAAGAAAAAAAATATTAAATGAAAGAATTGGCACTCGTCCATTATATTCTCAGTTATTGGCATCTTTTCATAGAAAAGTACAATTATCCACATATTTTATAAGATATCGATAAAAGTATCATTTAAAAGCTATTGAAGACAACTTTGAGAAAATAATAAAAAAAAATTAATATGCTTAACTTATCAATAGCTGATGACATTTATTCTTCATTTTTAACTGTCTGTTACCTTAATAATTGTTTTTTTGATTGCATTTACTTCATTAAGCTAGATTTACATACACGGTGAAGGGTATATAATTCGGCATTGCAGAATGTAGCACTTTAACTTGTAAAAATTTGTTTAACGAAATAACCTCAAAATACACTACGAGTAGAACGTAAAATTTAAAAGTTTATACGTTTCAGCTTTTCATATTTTACTTATTTCGTTTCACGACAGGACCTAATAACTAATAAAAATGTTCTAGTTATAAAGTTGTTTGGACCTCCAAAACATAACTTTTACCTGTTTGTTTATATCACACAAAAGCATGAATAATACTTAAAGCTGAAACATGCTTAAAACACCATGAATGTTGCTTTTAGTAGTAGTTCCCAATTATTTGCCTTTATGATAAAAGAGTCTCCTGATAGGCTTCAGCACAACGCATTAACAGGAGCTGTAAAATAATAAACAGAAAAAACAAACAGCAGCTAAAAGGTGCTATTTAAATTTTTTGGCAATTTTTGTTGAAGTGGTAATCGTAACAAATTGTTTTTCATTTCCACTAATATAAACCAGATAACTGAGTTGAATTTGCTAATAATTTTCCTGTAGTATACCACAGTTATGTGCCTCTCATCGCATGTTATTCTCTTTTTAAAACAGCCCTTACATATATTATCGTTAGTCATCTCTGTGCATTTATTCTTATATCTCTCTCTCTCTCTGTTTTTCTACAAGCACAAAATATATGTGGCTTATTTATCGCTTGGTTTACAAACAATATAAGTGAAAACAAAGCTATTTATTTCTCTGTCTGTATTAACTTCGTGTATATTGCACTTAGTTCGGTCGTATTGTTGTTACTGACCTAGTAACCGTATACAAGTTTACTGACTTTGATCCAAAACACTAACCATAAGATAACCTTAAATTTAAGAAGAACTTACATATATTACTGCCGCTTTTACTGCTAACTTTAAAAGTTGGGCAATACATTGTTAAATGTACTATAATGACCTACGAACATACATCAATAGCTGCAGGATTTGCGAGGTTGCAAATTAAGTAATAAATTAAATATTTTAAATTATACTGGAAGAAATTAATTAAATTAAATTAATTATAAACCTGTGTTTTTGTGTTTATTTCTATAAGTCTGATATAAAATAATATAGTATTTTTTAAATACTTAAAACTCTTTGTAAATGAAGAACATTATTAAATCTCGAAGAAGATTTGAAACAATTTGTATATAACGATTTTATTTTCGGCACAGTTTTAAGACTTTAAACTTTCATATTTTGAGTTCTAATTAACAGTGAATTTCTTTTAAATGCCATGCCACTTTTCTACACTTCAAAGTGCAATAACTTTCCGGCAAAAATATTAAGGAAAAGCAAAAGAATTTAACAATACCAAAAGCTACAATTGAAAACGAATAAATTTTGTTAAAAATGAAAATAACTAAATGCGTTTCTAACTCCAAAAAATGGGCATTGGTTTTGTCTTCTACGAGCAATTGTGTTTACAAATTTTTACCCACAATAAAACAAAAATTAAAATACTAGACAGCTTATCTCATCATAAAATCACTTTTATCGTTGAGCAAGAATGCATACAAAAATGTTACAATGAGTAATAACATAAACATTAATTTAACTCTATTAAAGCTTTACAATCCAACTAAAGAACCCTGGAAATTAAATAAATCGCGTTTCATGTAATAAAATGTATATTTAATTTAAGAGGTCCTTTTAAATATTACCAAACAAAAGGCTGTAAAGCGCCTAATTCTACGTTATTTTTATCGCCAACAAAATTTAGATACAGGTTTTTTGTCCATAAGAAGTTAAAAATTTATTGTTTGTTTTTAAGTAGAAATCTACAAAACCTACCACCTAAAGCATAAACTATAGAATAACAATTATAATGAAAATAATAGACATCTTAATAAAGTTTGCTCTATTCGGTATTAAAGATTATACATTAATGACCAAGGTTTCTGCTACTGCCCTATTCAAAAGAAATAGATCCCTTAAGAAAGAAGATAAAAAAAATAATAATTCGTCAGCCATTAAAAGTGAAATTGTTGTAGTTTAGTGAACTTTTCAGCTGTTTTGAGAAGTAATAAATGCACATAGAACTCCAGTTATATCTAAAGAATGCGGATTCCCCACCTATGAGATTATCATCATTCTTATACACCTTATCTCAACAACTTATTTATTCTTGTTAATTTTATTTTATTATACAGACGAAATTCTCATTCTATAGTAAAATATGCTTAACCAATCATTGAAATATTGCCTATAAATTAATTTTATTCCATTAAGGTTATATAACTTTACAATATTAACTTTCTTACAATAAATCCTACAACTCATTATTTTCTTCTAAAAAATTATAAATTTAGTTTAATAACGGAACTGTACTAGTTATCTCTTTTTCAATCTAATATATTAAACTATACTAATATTTCCAGGTTAACGTTACAATTCTTGGGAATGATGTGTTTTTAATGTAAGATGTTATCAAACTTCTTTAAACATACGGGTGGATTATGCCAACATATTACTGTGAAAAAATTAAAATTTTAATACATTTAAATGCCGTATTGATGAAAATCGTTACTTCTAATACCGCAACTCCTTTATAAAAATTATATGACTTAAAAAAAAAGTCATGACTTTTAAAATTTTTACAAGTACTAAAAGATGGCTTAGTTGTTGGAGATTTTGAGAAAAATAATTAGATCTTACAGTCAAATTGTACGCAGTTGCAACAACGATTTCTCACTACTAAACAGCTTCTTAGTAACTATAGTTTTTGCTTGGTAGAACCAGTTCCCTCTTATTCTTACTCGTTATAGCGCCTTTTATAGCGTACTTTTTTCTTCTTGAAATTTTTGCAGTTGTTGTCAGATATACGGTTCGTATAATTGGAAACTAATTTAATGTGGTAAATATTTAATATCATGATAACAAGTAGCATTTTAAAATTTTGTTAAAATAACTCTCTTATTAATATTAAAAAAATAGAGAAAAATTTGCAGCAAGGGAACAATGGGCTTGGTGCTTTCCATATAAAGTGAAAAGTTATCATTTGCAAGAGATTTATAAGAGAGAGAATGTTGAAATTTTTATTACAAAGAATAATCGAATAACTGCCTCCTTTGAAGGATTGGATGTGGGACGATTATTTCTATTTGGGAAGCGAAGGGAACCGGGAATAGCTCGCGTTCTAAAAAAAAGTAAAAATTCACAGTTTTAAAATAAAAAGTTTTAATAAATTCAATAATTTTTGGAAAAGAAAATCTTAGACAAAATATCAAAATGAAGAATTAAGAAAAAATGATTTTAACTTAAATTTATATTAAATTATAATTTGCCTGAATTTTGCATTTAAATATTTTTTCTTATAAATTGATAGACATCAAAAAACAGCTATGCTTACATATTGCTAAGGCATTCAGTTGAACTGTCATTTTAAATTTACAAATCCTTTAGGTGTTCCAATCCTAAACTATATCTTGTCTTTTTCTTGCACTTTTACAAAATTCAAAGAATCCCCTGTCGCTTTTACACAGTGTTGAATTGACATAAAGTTTGCTTTAGAATTTATTTTTCTTCTACACCTTTTTGATGTCCTTTTTGTTTCAAATACAAGTAATCAAAAACTAAGAAGAAAATAAATTTGTTTAAGTTTTTACTTTCACCTGCTTTCTGTTTCTTTTAATCGCATATCTTGAAAAATGTTCGTTTTTTATGTCAACTGATACAAGTGCTTATTTAGCATGTTCCACCTTTTTTTGATTTAGAAAAAAAAAAAAACATTTCTCGAATGCATGCATTATTGCTAAATTATATATTAATTCATCTTAAGTTCATGCATATTTTATTTTCTGATTCCTTTAAGAAAGAAATAGTTTTTTTTTTCAAATTTTTTCTGATAAACTTTCAAGCAAAATGAAAGTTGAAACTATCCACACAAAAAAACTTGAGGCGTTCTTTTTTACAATAATTAATTAAATATTGAAGTTTTAATAATAATATTGCTTTTTTTGTTATTCTGGATAGCTGTAGTATCTTGTAGTTTTTGGAGTCGAGGGTGTAATTGTCGCTAATTATGTTTATCTAGAACTTACGCAACAGGGGGCTGGAATACCAATTGTGCTTACAAAAATAAAACTTTTTTTTATATCAAAGTATTAAATGTTATCAGGATCACTATAAATTTGCATGTTTAAAATCTCATGACAGTAGAAACTTAAACACAGATGGAATTTTATTTTTCAGAATGTTTTTCTCGGAAGCCTAAAAAGTCGGTTGAGTTTGTATTCTAAAAAGTATAAAAAACTTGCGTTATTTTTATTCTAAAATACTGCTGAGTATATGGCTTATGAATTGTGTATAAAAGATTTATCGCATTTATCAGAGTTTGAGAACACGTTAACTGAAAGCTTACAAAATTTATCTTAAAATGTTTCAAGAAATATAAAACCAAAAAAGGAAATACAGAAAATTATTTATATAGATCTTCAATATTTTCTTCATTAATATTTATTAGTTGATATTAAACTTTTGGTGTAATTACCTAACAATATTAATATTAATTTCAAACTCGTAAATAGATTTTTTATTTAAGCAATTGCTCGAAAACTATTCATGACGTTTATAGCAGCAACAAAATGGGGCTAATTTGTACACTCTGTGTTTGATTTTTTAATCTTAAAAATAAAAATTTATATATTTGCACGTACAACAGTAAGAATTTTTTTAGGATCACAATAGGGAACATTTTTTGCAACCATTTAAAATCTGTTAAAGAACAGCATCAATGTATAAAGAAATAGAGATTGCAAAATAAAAAGAAAAAACTATTGTTTCAGGTAAATTTTCAACATATTGAAGAAATTAAAAAATTAATTTCAGTTTAAAAAAAAGTTTAAAACATCATTATTATCATTTTATTTTATCTCTTCAACACTTTACGCAAAGTTTTAACTTTCTTCTACCAAAACGAGTTGTGATAGAAAACAAGTAATGTTTTTCTTAACATTGTACCTTTTTTATTTGTTGTATAAAAGCATCTTAAATAAATTAATTTAAAATAAACGCAACGTTACCATGGCATCAACAGACATGATAAGGCGTTGTCTAGGAAATTTATAATTAATTACAAACGAAAGCATTTTAGTACCTTTTGCGATTAAAAAAAGTACAAAATAACATTTAATTAATGATTCTTTACAATAATTAAACTGAAATAAGAAACAATAGATAAAACTGATATTTTTGTAATTTAATGCAAAAGTGCAGCAAGTAATTGAGGCTAAATAGACATAATTTGGCTTAAGGTAATTTCAATATTGTCTACTGATGCAAGTAAAGCTTAAGCTTATATTCAACTACAAAGGAGAAAAAAATCAAGAAGCAAGCATTACTATTGCTTCTAAGTTTTAATATTGAATAATTTTTTATATCTATTAATATTATTCAAGAAGTTAAAAACAAATCCAGGCAAAAATATTACTATCTGTGATAACATCGATCTTCTTACTTAAAATTGCAATCTTTCTAGAAAAATTGTGAAATTGGCTTTTTTAATTCTAATGGCATCATAATTTGTGACCAAAAAGCAATTCAACAGAAAATTATAAATCCTATCAGTAACTAAAAATTTTGCGTCTCTCGCTTATTATATGAGAAAGCCATAAAGCGAAAAACAACGACATGGAAGCTTAAGCCTGTTAATCTAACACCTAAATTACTTCAAGTCCCAGGGAGGACAATAGAAATGGAGATCGATATCTTGTACTTAGTTGTCGATTAGAGAGACGCTTACGACTGCCAATTAACAACCCTAATCTAATCTAACAGGTCTGTTCTGCAAATCACAAACTTTTACTTTACTTTTACTTTTTAAAATCACAATTGTGATTTTATGGTGTTCTGCAAATCACAATAGTTATTACTTTTCGTTGTGCTTTTTGTTTTTCGAAAACACAAAAAATCAGCTGACTTTTGTTTCGATGTGTCGGCACTTTTTATGCATTGATAAATAATTTTGTGTTTTGTAAACAAAGTTTTTATTGAAAATAAAATTTCAACTTGTGTGTTATTTTTATGTTGTCCCCTATTCAAAATATTTAATGAATCGTTTCGTTGAATATTTTATTAAAGTACTTACATGTTTTTTAAGTTTTTGACTTGGAGCGCAATAAAACTTTTAAATAAGTCAATCAAATGAGAATTTGCCACAGGATGTTATTATTTTTTGTTGCCATTTGTTATTATTTTATGAGTTATCTTTTACAACTTAGGCAAACAATTAATAGTTAATAGCAACTTCCAGTATAACTTAACAAAAACAAATAATTTTTATTTAAAATAAGTTCTTTTTTTATAAAAATTAATACATTTTTTGTTAATAGAAATATTTTGCTACTCTGGCAAGTACAACGTATTTTCGAAGAACAAAAACAGCTGATCGCTAAAAATTAATTGCAAATCACAAAAGTAAATAACAAAATTTCTAGCAATAGAAGGTGCTTTTTTTTATGATTTCATCAGTTTTTTGAGCAATTATATCAGTTTTATTATTGCAATTAAGAAAAAATATATTAAGTTGATTGCTAAATTCATTTTATTTGATTTAGAAATAAAAACAAGTGCAAAATCAGGAAAGTGATTTCAGATCGACATACACTTAGCTGACTGGTTTCAAATCACAAAAGTTCAAAAAGTTTTGCACGCAGAACACCTTTTTTATGATTTCAAATCATTTTCACAAAAAGTGATTTCAAGAACAGGCCTGTAAGTTAGAACAATGTGTAAAGTTGAAGACCAATCTATGAAGAAATGTTAGCAAGAATAAGTTGGGAACAAACGAAGAATAATAAATAGTGGTGTGAATCAACAAAAAATATTTTTTTTTACAGGCTGGTATAATTAATGTGTGGTGGAGTCAAACACTACGGTACCGCCATTGGGAATGAAGGTAAAACAGTAAAAAAATGATCACATAGAAAAGCGAAGAAGTTAATGAAAATCTTCTTAGTAAACTTTTAAACCAGGCCGATGATCTTTAACGAACAGAGTAAAAAATGAGTGCAGAAGGTCGAAGCAATTAACAATCTATTCTAGATTTACAAGAATAGTACGACAGCTTATGAGTCAATTAAATAAAAGTAAAAAGTATTCTGCTTAGAAGTAGTAGTTAAGTTAAGAGCATAAAGTTGACTATTTTATACATTTTTTAAATAATGTAATTGAAAAAAAAATCCAATAACGCCTTTAAATTTTCCGTTGAGTGCTCCATAGAATCTTTGTGATATTTAAAAGTTTTTAACTTTAAACTTTAAAAATTGTGCTGATTATCCCGACCGAATTATTAAAATCACCGATATTGACTATTGAAGGTGAAAGCACGTTTCGATGGCCATTTCGCTACCGCTTACTTAGCTCTTCAGGAACCTTCTCACTTACATTTTAAATAAACTAAAGATTTTTGTCCAAACAATAAAGTAAAGACAAAAATCAAAGTTTAAGCAAAAACAACAATAATCAACATTGATTTTATTTTTCTTTATCCACAAAAGTTTTTATTTTAAAATTTAATGAAAAAATAAGAAATATTTCTTATGTTTCTAAAAAAGTTTAATTTAGGTCGAAATTTGGCCTCCTAAAGAACACTGTTTAATTAATTTGTTAAAGCCTTACAATTCAAGATAAAGAATGCAACCTTTCCTCCTACAATAGTTTTAGCTAATTTCTGTTGTAGACTTAACTGAGTATCTGTTGAGATTGAAAGTGCGTGACAATAACACTTTAGTAAAACAATGTGAAATAATAGAACAACTTTATCATTATATATGAAGCTTGCGCTGGCTACGAATTCTCAAGCGTGTCTTGTATAATTTTCTTAAAGCGTTAAAAATATTACACCTAAAAAACAAAAATTACAACTATGTTAGTACCGTTATACCGTAAATGTTCAGAGCTTTCACAACTGTATCACTATTTTCTCTACGATATGAAATATTTTTTACAAAAAAAAATTATTCTATATTTAAACCAAGGTTCTAAGGGACCCCTCAACAAAATTTTAATTAAACCCATTCTAGCGGTTTTTACCTAATGTGAACACAGACAAACAAGCGGGCAGACACAAATTCTAAAAAGAGGATTCTGTATACCATGTCGACTCAATTTACGCCAATAATAAAATGTTCAAGAATTATTTAATGTACATAAATGATATCGTTACAGTTTTATTATATGTTAGATATCAGACTCACTGTAAAATAGAAAATAAAAAATTAACAATATTTCATTCAGCTGGTTTGCTTTCATATCAATTGTGTTACAAATTATTGGTTTACAAAATTATATTGCCAGTTATAACAAATCTTTAGATTCATGGTAATAAAACTTGCAATAAATATATATTTATTTCTTTTATGCTTTTTATATTAAGTTTACTAATTTTAGTACAGAATAGATTCTCAATTTCTTGACATCAATTGCAACTTTAGTACTACTGGTTCTATTTCCTATGTATCTACAGCATTTATATCTTATCGCCATGTGTTCTTTTGTTTTATAATTTGTGCCAGCATGACTTGTGTTTCAAACAGTTTTCGTTTTAAAAGCGCAATATTTAATAGAAGATGATAGCAGTATGAAGGTATAAAACAGTTAAGAAATGGAGTTCAAGTGTCAATTGTTATTTAAAAAGTCGAATACTTAATAACCAATCGATAGGTTAAGATGCTGCTGCTTTTGTCATTTTTATATTTCTGCAATTTTAGATTTTCTTTTTCAACATTGCTCTGGTTGCTTTGTAAGAATGATAAAAAAAAAAATAAATTAAATTTCTGTCTTCCAAAGTATATTTTTTTGTGATTTTAAATTTTAAAACTAAAAGTGAAGACATTTTTAAATAAGAAAAGTTTAATACATATTTGAAAAAAAAAATATTTAACACAATTCTTTACTTTTTTAAGTATATTTAATAGGTTATTGTGTATTTTTTCCATAATTATAAGGTGCAGTATTTTAGTATTTGAAAAAAGTATCAATTTTTATTAGAACCAAGTTAAGTTGATAAGTTGGTTTTATTGAGACTTGCAAAATTATTATTACAGATTTATTAGAACCATATTTTTATCGTTGTTTAAAAATTTATCAAATATTTTTTTGAGTTTTTTAGAGAAGTGGAAAAGATATAGTAAATTACCATAATGGACTGCTTTTTTCGTCGCTTTACATCTTTAGCATTTTTCGTTCTCTTCTTCAGGTAAAGTAAAATAATAATCCCACTGTTCATTATTCAGTTGGATAAAACGAAACTCACACACCATCTATTAGCAAATTATAATCTCTATCTTAGGATAAAGCAAAATGCAAATGCTACATGAAATTTGTTGCACAACAAGACTTTATTCTGGTATCGCTTCAACGTGTAGTATATTATTAAACTTTCAGACAAAATGTGTGAAGTCTACAAATATCTCGTCTCAATGATGATTTTTTGAAGTCTCATAAATATATCAGTCATTATTTCATATTTTGTCTTAGGATTTAATAATCCAGAAGCATAAGAATCTCATCGTTAATTCCTCGATAAGCTTTGTTATAAGTTAAGTTGATGAAATTTTCATCCACAACGATTTTAATTTAAAAAAATGTTAAATCAGTCTGAGTAATCAGTGTGTCTTACATAAATAGCCATTAAATTCCTTAAGATCGTCTGTTAGCAAGCATTCAAAACTTGTTTTCTTTTCAAAATACCATATTATTACACACTCAGTCTTATTTACGAGGCACTATTACCCATTAGTATATATTAAGTGATAGACCATTAAATTTTTTTTATTTTATTTTACATCAAAATTTTTGAGAGAATTACCTGCTAACAAAATGCTTAATAGCACGTTCCATTAAAATTTATTGTATTCGTCACTGTATCTATTGTTCAAATAGAGGTTAAGATGTTAAAATTATAAGCAAACCTACTGTTGATGGTCTCTAATTAATCAAAGGACTGCTATAATATACAAACAGACATTAACACTAAAGAATAAACTTACCGTTTTACTTTAAAGCAGACAGGTAATTTTTCATTTTTCTGGCAAGTATTTTATTTTCAACAAAAAAGGTTATTTGTTTGTAGGTTCATATTTTTAGAAAGTACAAGTTCAATATCTAAAATCTAAAACGAATTGACAAATGATAAAGATAAAAAAGAGATAAAAAAGATTATTAAAAATGAGGTAAATTTTCTTTACAAAATATTTCTTTGAAATTTAAAATTTAAATTTAATACAAAATATTTCTTTTTTTTATAGAACTATAAGTGAAAGCGCTAACAATTATTCAGTTCATAAAATTAATAAAGTTATATCAATAAATATGATAAATATGTAAGTCAATTTTATATTATAAGTCTCTTGGTAAGTTTATTAATTATTCGGTTGTTTCATAATTTGTTTGCATGTTTTATTTTGCATCCACCAATAACATGAAAATAAATGTTTATTCAAGAGCAACTTTTCAAAGATATATATATAAGGCAGAAATTATTTACTTTTATAGTGAACATTTATTCTCTTCGCGCTTACGTTGCTTTAGTGAATTATTTTTAATCAAAAAAACTCGCATATTCGAACAAAATATGGCATCGCCGGTTTTAATTTAATTCCGTGGGTTCTTTCCCAAAAATTATGTGGCTTTTTTCACAAATATATTGAATGGGAATATATTAATCGATATTAAAAAAAATTCTATTGTAATAGTTTTTTTTTTGTTGTAATATTCAAATTCAACTCGGATAAATTTTAGTTCAAAATCTCGAGCACTTTTGGCAACAACCATTTGCTGTTCACTATCTTCCACTTGCAAAAAGTGTAGTAATGCTTCGCGTCCGACGAGTCATTTTCTTAATTTCATATTTTCTTTTATATCTTATAAAAAAAAAGGTGGATTAAGAAACACTTTTTTTGGAATTGACATCAAAAAATAACCAGCGAAAATAAGACCTAACAAATATTTATGTAAATAACATCACGTAAAACTTTATATTTTTAAAGAATATTTAAGTTAATGCCTTTTTTACAAATGGTGTTTACTGAAGTAAATTTCTGTTGCTTAAAATTTTTGTTTTTACTTTCCAAACTAAAATTTTGCAAAATTCAAGTTTATGTTTGATGAAAGAGGGTAAGCGTCAATGTGCATATGACTTAAAAAATATTCACAC
Organism: Cistogaster globosa; assembly: GCA_937654795.1. Lineage (NCBI taxonomy): Eukaryota > Metazoa > Arthropoda > Insecta > Diptera > Tachinidae > Cistogaster > Cistogaster globosa. Next base: position 115,108,733 of record OW569405.1, on the reverse strand, counting down.
TTTTCTTTTTTGTTGTTATTTTTACTCACGTTAATTAAATTGTTTGTAGTTTTCAAAATAACTTTGTAAAAAATAAGGGAACTTATGCCACTGAGAGTGCACTGATTTATTTTCTTTACCACACTATAATGTTCAAGTAGGCAATTAAAAAATTTCTTGCGTTAAAGAAAAGTTAGTTGTAAACGAAATATAATTTCTAATAAACTTAAGATATTAAAAAGAACATTGCCTTTGAGAACAAAACCGAAAAGTTTTTAGGCTAAGGTCGTTTTCTGGGTCGTTCTTAAAAAAAAAAATTTAACAAATAAACGAAGATATATATTTTTTGCGATGTCCGCTGAGAATGGTTTTTGTGTGCCCTAGGAAACTTAATGCTTCTTAACTTACGAAAAAAATATAAAAGTCTACCTCGTTCCTACCTAAAGCAATAATTAGAAAAATAAATAAGTATTTCCACAGAAGTTTTACTGTTTTAGCCAATACAACAATATATCAACCAGTGATATGTCCGCTGTATGGAAAATATTATTTAAAATTTGAGACTGTTCCCATAATATTTCCATTATAAAAACCTGAATGCACAACAGAAATATTGATGGTGTTAATGGGATAGCGGATGGGATATGAACTCATACACCAAACCAATAATAAGCTTAGTAAGCAATATGCAAAACATCTCAGCAACAGTATCATAAATGTCAATAAGGTTTTTAAAAAAGACGTTTTTTTAGTTTATATTAATTTAAAACTTGATTGATTTTTAACGTAATCAAATTAATTTTTTTCCTATCATTAATTAGCTGGAAAAAAGTCAAAAAAAGTTTATAATAACTAAAACCTTATAGCCTCAGTCATACATATAACATATATTAATTTATTAAACACATGTTTGCCTCAGGTAATTTTCAAAATTAAAAAGCTTAAAAAATGTAGAATAAATTGAAGTCAGATGCATAGTTTTGTTTTCATTTTTGAAAAATAAATTTTATTAATTTCCTATTTGTTTTTTTTTCGGAAATTGCCTTCATTTGCATCATATGTACACTGCAGCATACAATCGTTACTTTTAAGTGAAAAATAATCGCCCTAAACCATCTTCAGCATTAGCCAAAATAGCTATATTGGACTTCTAAATTGGAAAAACCCACGAACATTTCTGTTCAGTGAAGAAAGAGAAATAGCCAAAGGAGCTTTTAAATTGAAAAATTGATACAAAACAAAATTATTTCTTATATTTGTACATACACTATTAAATTTACAAGCAAAAATAACAAAAATATTGGCAATTAGAAAACCATGTGTAAATATTTTAATTTCCCTTTGACTTTAACAGCACCAAAAAAAAAAGAAAAATATTTTGAAATAGTTGGCTACGTCTTTTTTTTCTTAAAAATTAAATTTCAAAAAACTTAATTACTATTAGTAAAAGTCATTATTTAGTATTTTTAATTTTAAGTCCCCTTAAGGTGTTAACTTCTTGCTTGTTAACACTTTTCAAAATCTTTTAAAAATTATGTTACTACATTAAATTTCTTGCGTTACAAAAAATCGTTTCTTTTAATTTGAATTTTTTTTAGTTAATAGTATTTTAAACTAAAACCACTTGCATAAATTCCCTTGAACCCAAAAACTCACAAAAAAAAAATCAGCGTGTCTCAACAACTTTGTTAATGTAACGTGTGCATGGCTAGCATGGGCATGAGTATGTGAGTGTGTATATATTTTAAAACTCGTGTGGAAAACTTTTAGTTTTTTTTTCTTTTATTCTTAAATTTAAGTAGCAAAAAATAATTAAATGTGTATTTTTTTATAAGGAAGTCTACTTGGGTATACAATTATGCATGTGTGTAAGTAAAAGTATATAAATAAACAAGTTTATTGAGATATTCTAAAAGTAAAATGATGAAAATATAAAAAACAGAATAAAATTTAAGCTTGTTACCAACGTAGAGAAAAGTTCTTAATTAATTTATTGTAAAATGAATAATTAAAAGTAATTTAAAGAAGAATGCCAAATAATGATTTTTATTATTTCCATGGTATGCTTTCGAGAATATAAATTTAATTATCATTAATCTCAGCAACATAATGTGATACCAAAGCAAATGATAAAAATAAGTAAATAATGAGATCTTGTAAAAAACGACAAAAAAAAATATTGTTAAATGATTTTTTATTAAATCGCCAATCTAAAAAATTACGTTTTTTCCACACTGCATATCTTCTAAAATAAGTGTTTTTTGTATTTTCTTATTTATGTTAAATTTACCCAAATTTTAACTGTGTAGGAATTTTTTGTTAAATTGCCATTAGCCAATTTAAAAACCCAAGTTAACTTATGTAAATCAGTTTAGTTCTAAAAAATTTAGATTCCTTTAAATCAAATAAACAAAAATTTAAGCAAGTCAACAGATAAGTATTTACTTGAACATATTTGGGACTACATTCCTTATGCAGGGGGTGCGGATATTATGGCTGGCCGCTTTATTATTGGTTTCCTTTTTTAACCCCTTTCCGTCCTCAATGATTATTCGCAAGCTATTTGTAATTTACGAAAACCCTAACTCCATTCAGTCATGAGCTACTACCAGCCTAACGCTTGAGCTAAGAGATTAAGACTGTCGACTGATAATTGCCGGCCTTCTTCATCATCACGAAGTCCCTAGTAATTTATAGCACTTTTATACAAGGCCTAGGTCCATATACAGCAAGTTTCTGTCAGTGGTCCTAAGCCTTATGCAGATCAGTGCCGGCTTAAGGGTATTAACCCCCTCATCCCCATTTTGGCTAGATAATACTTGAACGTTCCAGCTTTAGGTATTTCTATCAAATCCATGTACGTTACTGGCCTTTTTGGCAAGGTGATATTTGATCACCATTTCTTTTAGGTTCAGTGAATCCAGCAACTGTAGGACCTTGGCATGAAGCCATTTCCCAGTGCTACTCTCGGTTTTGGTTAATAGAAATTAACAGCAGATTCCTTTTTTCCAGTCAATCCGCTGCTTTATTTCCAGCTTTAATCCACACATTTCCCTAGATATATCTGTTAAGTTTTAGGACAAATTCCAGCACCAGACAAAACTACACGCCTAATTGCTCCCAGCCTCTTTTAACCGACTGATTGCCAAGTAAAATGAGAAATTTCTCCTACATTCTTGGCTTGCGAACAAGTAAGCCAACGCATGCAGCAACCCAAGCAATTCTGCCGGGTAAACGGAGACGTACTCTCCCGAACGCATACTATGGTAGAAGTTCAGCTGGTTGTATAGAGACCATTTTGTACGACGCCTTAAGCAGCAAGTGTCCGATGTAGCATTTCGTTTTTTTTTTCCTTCTACTTATGCATTCCATCGGTTCTTACGATTTTTACAACCACTTGTACTAAGGTCGAAAATATTATTATGCCCGATATATAGCCAAAGCTGTGCAAAGGGCATCGTTCCTTTATGGGGTAAGTGTAGGTAGTTTTATGTATCGTTTTCCTTACTATAAGTTTCTACTGTTTTGATAAAAATTTTGTTAATTTAATAAAAATTTTCTTAATGCCTTAGCTATATTTAGCCAAATTACAAGATTTTATTTAACAATATTCTTTCCAAAAAGTGTCTGTTACATCTTGTATAAATTTATACCAAAATTAACTTGACTTAGCAATATTTTACCGTTAAAATTTTACTGAATTCTTTCCATTCAAACTTCGAATTAAAGGAAACCAAATAAATTCATAAGCACTTTTGCATCAGTGTTGTTTCTCTTTGAGTACTGTTACAAGTTAATTAAAATACATCAAAACCACAGAAGAAAAAAATATTACAGCAAAAATGATTTTGCTAATAGCCTAAAATACAAAAATGCTTTTTGGATTTTTCTGGTCATTACAGCAATAGATATATTTTTATTTCAAATTGTTATAATAAAGAAATACTCTATGTTCCTCATGTCATTATACTACACATTTATATTTTCATAAAATTGCACACAAGGAATTATTCCTCTATACTTTCCTTTTAATGCCAAACCATTTTATTTTGGTGGCGCTGTTTTGTTACTTACTTTTTTTCTATGCAAAGGCAATATTCAAATCAAGCCGCAATTGATCTCTACACACACAATTGTAAAATATTTGTGTGTGTTTCATCTCAGTTGTTTGTGATGTGTCTATGGGTTATAATGTACAATTTTTCAATTTTTCGTTGTGGGTTTTATTTAGCATAAAGCAAATGGTGCCAGACTTAGAATAACGAATGGTGTATTATTATTGTTAACACTGTGAAGCAATACTGGGGTACACAAGCAATTAAAAAACTCTGAAAAAGAAAAAGGTTCTATTATGGTATTTTGGTTATATTGCCTTTGAAAAATTAAGGATTTCTAAAAAATGGGCAAAGGAATTTTGTTAATCTCAATCTTGTTGCATACGAAAATTTTAATAGAAACAGTAAGAAATATTTTATTAATTATTTTTGTATAGATTCGAATTTGTCTTGGCTCATTTTAACGTCAGAAACTTAGACGAATAACACAAGAAATGTACGAAGTGGCTTGAATATAAGAACACTTTCTACAAACTTAATTTAGTAGTGTTTTGATAAAAAAACATAAATTGAATATGATTTAGAACAACAGTCTTCTGCAGCTAAATTTTACTTGAAAAACATAGGAAAATTATATTCACATTAATTGATCTACCAGTGTTCACAATAATTTGGGTAAAAATAGTTTCTCCTGCGGAAACATAGCTGTCATTAGTGTGGCAGAAAAGCCTTTAAGGTCAACTTGTCGCCGTTTCTAACAATTAAACATCTCACGAACAACTCTGATTCGAATTTTTACAAAAATTTGAATTAACATACTAACAAGGTTCAATTTGCTTAAGAGCTACTACTTACTACTTTATGCGTCATCAATGCGCCGAGTGGTTGATTAAATATACAGGAGTAAATAGTGACTTCATAAACAAAATCATCTTCAGCAACGAGGTACATTTTCACTTTGGTAGATTTATTAACATGCAGAATTGCCGCATTTAAGCAAGCCAAGGCAGCGTTATTAGTTCGTACTTCTGTAGAAATAAGAAGCCAAGCAGTTACCGTGATTGGTGTGTGCCATCGCAAGATGACACCGACTTCTTTTGACCAGAAATTAAAAATATGGATCTGGACGATATGTCTTCCCACACAGCCAACAAAACGGTGTCATTTTTGAGCAAGAAGTTTAACGGCCGTGTTATACCATGTCACGATGATGTTAATTGACACTTTGGAGATATTTAAAAATCAATAAGAAAAGAACAGTTTTCCAGGTAAAAAATGAGGTAATTATTCACATTAACGACATTTAACCTCAATTATATCAAAGAGTAAGCGGATAGAGGAATGTCATTGAAATCGGGGCAAGCCTTTGTTAAAGGTCCTTCTATCATATTAAAAAATATTAAGATAATTTTTTGAAAATATTAAAAATTAAAAAATATTTTTACTAATCCAAACGATGTTAAAAAGCTTCAGTTTTTTTAACAGAAAAAAAAGCCATATCAAATCTCTTGACTAGGTCAATTCGTCACTCATGCTTAAAGTACAATTAAAGGGGCTACACAACCGTGCACATGCCATCCATATAAACACTATAAAATTAATTAAAAAGAGGAGTTTTTTTTTTTTTATATGAAACCAAAATTTTTTGACCAATGTGGCCCACTAAAATTTTTAGCAGAAAATCTTAGCTAAATGGTGCTCCTTTTACAAGTACTTAATTTTTAACAAACTTCCGAGCCGAGAAATAGAGAAAAAATAAGCCTAATTTTTTTTAGAAAAATCTCTTCTTGTTAATAATTTATTAATACTTAAGTTTAATTCTCTGCTGAAATATTGTTTTTGTACGATTTTTAATATCGGAGCGGTTATGAGTTATAGAACACCTAATAATAACATCCTAGATATCGTACTAAAATATATTTTTGTTATTGCAGAAGTAAATAATATTTAAGCTTTTGCTGGTTTAGTGTCTGTAAACGTGTGCCATTGTGATTCTCGAATATTTTTATTTGACAATTAACGCCACTGCAAATTTGCATATGGCTGTTATCAGTGGCTTATTTTCGCCCACAAAAAACGTGAAAAACCTGAACAAAACATGCATAGACACACATCACATATATGCAGTTAAAATACTCTGACTTTTTAGCGGTTGTGGTTGCCAAAATTTTAAATTTTCCCAAAAAATAAGGTATTAAATTTATTTTAGGTCACTTTTTTTATAATATAAAATAGTTTTAAAATTGAAATAAAAGCTAAAATAAATTATAATATGAGGAAACAATTACACAAGTTGAAAATATGTAAAATGACAAAAAATTATTTTAATATGAAAATTTCTTATTCGGAATCTTTTGTATAATAATTTACTGCAATCGTGCTTGATTCCTTCAAATATAAATATTTCATGATATGTATGAGCATTAGCGAAACGGCCATATAGATATGCTTTCTCCGCAGTTTCATTTTGTAGTTTTAAATAATAAATATTTCATGAGAATACGATGAAATATTAATACTTAAAGGAATCAAGCACGATTAAAGTAAATTATTATTAAAAATTATTTTATATTTCATAGTATCTGGAGAAATCTATAAAAATAATTATCTTAAAAGTAAAAACTTGCAATAAAAATGCTTTGATAGTTATCTTCCGCTAGGTAAATAAATTTGAACTTAGAGGGAAAACAGCCCCATTTTTAATAAGAATTAAATTTAGAATATTCGTAAAGAAAATGTAGTTGACTTGTATGTTGTACATTGCAGTCATAGGAAGAGGGACAATCTATATTATTAGTGAATTCCACTAGGTGCATCCTACCAATATATTGTATTTAAAAATTATTGAGTGATATTCTATTACTCTTTACAGGGTGACGCACTCTTTTAATCAAAATAATTATAATATTTGTTTAAGTCTCATTTATTAATGAGGCTAATATTTTTACTAAGAAATATTATAATTTTTATATCTGTATCAGACGCGCCTTATAAAAAATATGGTACCATTTATATTTAATATATTTCAGTTTTTATAATAGCAAATTCTGATATCAATACCAATAATTATGGTAAAATAGCACTTTAATTAAAATTTATCAAGACAATTTTTATGTTTTCAATATTAAATCTATCTAAACTAAGAAGAAAACAAAACTATTGTCAATTTGCCAGACAATTATGTTTCCAACAAAGGTTGTGTATTTCACACCATAAAAATAACAGATAATAAAAATTTATGATGTATAAAAAGAAGAAAAAAGCCAATAAAAGATGAAATTTCAGCATTTAAAAGGGTCTCTATATTATTTTGAGGGGATTTGAAAATAAATTATAAAATATTACAGTAAAATATTGTTTAGCTTTGCAATCTTATAAGCAGGTTTTGAATTTAACGTTTTATTTTATAAAGATTATTGGATGTTTGATATTAATCTGATTTGCAAGTCTAAAATCAGATTAATGGAGCAATGTAACAGGAGTAGACTCTTTTTTATCAGATATATGTATGTAAAGTAGCGGAAGATGAAACGTTTTAAAACTGCCAGACCAGGACGTCCCAAGAGTTTGAAGTAACTCCAAGCAAAAAACGAGACGATAGACAATAAAAATATAAGAAAAACTTCAAGCGAAAAGTTGGCGCTTCTTAACTTTTCACAGAATAGAATATATCTAGAAAAAAAAGCTGAAAAATACAAGATATGAAACATTTTACACTGATGTAAAAAATTTATTATATTTTCAAATTTTTTAATTTTTAAGCAGTTATATATTGACCGATATCGGCTTTGGTATTTTGTAAAGTTTTTGACTTTTATAGCATTTTGACTTTTTAATTTAAAGATTCTGCATAATTAACGCTTAAATAAACTTTCAACCATTAAACTCATAATTTTAAATAACAGTTAAATTGCCTTAGGTTTTGGTTTTGAAGCAGATGCTTGTATTGAATAGCGCATATAAAACAAACACATTTTGTTTTATTTTTCCATTTATATTGGCGAAAGAGTTTGTATTAATTATTTAAAACTTGTGTTAGAAATATCTAAATTTAAACGGCCTTATCTTTACTCTGCTTTTTTTAAATTTTGGAAAACACACATTTGTAAATAAATTTATGTTTATTCTTTTTAATTTACAATTATCCACTTGTTTGTTACAAAAACAAAATAAAACCTAATTAAACATTGAAGCTAAAATTTCTTTTATAATTGTTGTTATTACATTTTAATTGAGAATAAACATAACAATGTATTTAAAAAAAATTTTATTGGTTTTGCTGTAAAGGCCGTAAGCAAAATTTAGATTTGTTTTTATTGAGCGTTCATGGAAGAGAAAGTGGCCTTAGGTGTGTTGCTGTAAAAGAGGAAATATAGCTTAAAAATTTTTATTACAAAATGATATATCTTTTTTTCTAGCAAGATAATAACCTGCAGCATTTATTCGTTAAAAGGCTCGCCATATTTAAAATTAGCGATATTAAGAATAATAATTATTGACAAAAGAGATCTTTAGAGTAAATAGCTTATCTAACAGAAAAACAAGCAGACTTGTAATTCAGAAGAAGCCAAAGTTTACGCTAGACATTAAAACCGTTGAACCATAGATGCTTATCATAGCTTTTACTAGCAAAACTCTTGATAGTACATTTGTATATTATACTTGACAAAATAAAGTTTAAAAAAGTAAAAGGTCTTAGCGAAGTTATTGTTTTTGTATATTTTTAAAATAACTTCTGATATTGCTTAAACATTTATCCCAAAATCCAATACCATGTATTGGCCATTCTGAAAATATGCTAAACCTATTAATTTTAGTTTTGTACCCGCTCTTAAAATAAAATGTACTCTTCGTAAGCCAATCAAGTTACTATTGAGACACCCGATAATTAATTTAATTTTCATTTTTAACTTGTCTTTTTATCAGAGAAGTGACAGTTGTCGAAAAATTTCAAAATTTCTCTCCAATAGTTTAAAAGGTAAGGCCACATTAAGAAAGGAATTTATTCACAAATATTTTTTTTATTTTGTTTTTTTAACCGACTTCAAAAAATTAGCAGGTTATTAATTTTACTGAATGTAGCATTTTTATGTAGGGCCTGCATAACTTAGTCATTTCAGAACTGATGTTTTTTTCTTTACTTGAAACGCTAAGACAGCTAAAATCTGTTTTAATGTTAGGTTTTTTGCAAGAATCATTCAACAAAACTTTTTATATTCGCAAAAAGTTTAGTCGGCAACGATATTTAAAGTACTAATTTGCAATCCAAGCTAAGGCGAATGTTTCTTTCATTGAGCCATTTTTAAAACCGACTTTTATATGCTTTTCAAATTTATTTGTCTATCGAGATATTTACGCAGGTATTTGACGTTATTATTTCGGTATATAAGCTCTATTTATTCTAGCAACTATTATCATAACTAGACAAAATAAGCTCTATTTATTCAATGCAGAGCGGGGCATCTCTGTGACAAGATGATACAATAGACAAATACCATTTTATATCTGAGCAGGTTTCAAGAATATTGTTTAATTTTTTTATTTTCTTGTTTTTTTTTAATACTTTTTACTATTTGTAATTATTTCCTGTCGTTGAACAATTAACACTACTTTTACTTTCTAACAACGAATAAAATTATATTTAAAAAGTACAACTTCAAATCGATTTAAAAATTTACAGACAATCGCATTACAACTCTTTTGCAATTTCATTAACTCTATAAACATTACTTTCTGTGTTTAAACTTGAAAATAAAAAAGTTATTTTTCTTTATTTTCTTTTCCCTTTGATAACTACTTTCTTTATCTTTAACATTACCAAATGAAAAACTCTAGAAATCAAACAACAAAATCTCATGATTTTTATCAGGACTAAAAGAAAACAAATTTTTTCAATTGCAAAGTAAAATGCTTCGGCAAGACGTAAACAGACATGCAATTGAAAAAAAAATTGCAATTCTACTATTGAAGTTCACGTTTGTTAATTTTTATACCCTTCATCACATGTGGAAAAAGAGAATAACTAAGCTTGTCATTCCGTTTGTAATTTCTACAATATCCGTTTCCGTACCCACAAAGTCCTTAGTGAAGCCGATTGATCGACGTTAACGTGTCCGTTTGTGTAGAAATCAACTTTGGTAAGATACTAGATAAGCTAGAAAAAATTTAAATATGCTAATCAATAAAATATTTTTTTTAAACCAGCAAGATTGGTCCATGACCTTTGAGACTGCGGGCAAAACGCCACGCCTGCCTCTAATTTTTCCATATCATTTGAAGCAATAGAGTAAGTTTAATTAAAAAATATATAAATGGGGAGATAGATAATCAAATAGTTAGAAAAATCCAGTGAGTTATGGGTCTCTGAACTTTTTATATAAAAATTGAGCACCATATTTCTTAAGGTATCAGTATGGGTATCAATTAATAGATCTTTAAGGAAATACTTAAAATAAAAAAAGGTTAACACATTTAGAGCCGGTAACACTTTTATGTAAAATTATATATAGTACTTTTTTATTTTGTTCATTAGAGTAACTTTACTAAACTAAATTTACATACAGGCCCAGCTTGTTTTATCTGTTCAGTTCTTACTATTATTAAACAAAAAGAATAACTTATGCACACAAAAAAGTAATATGATACACAAGACAAATTTCAATGATATGAAGAACTGAAGGAAATCATTGAGGAGATCTATTCAATACTTTGTAATTTGTTTGTTTTAAGTTAATTTAACTTTAAAAAAATACATTTTTCCTTGAATATGCGTACATTTTTAAAACTGTTCTTATTAAGCAACATTATCAATAAAATATTGATATTGGCATATTTCCTCAATATTCTTCAAGTTGTACAATAATACTAAAACTAAAAAAATTGAACTTATTCAGTCTGGCTTAAGTTCACGTTTTGGTCTTAAATCAAAATAAAAATGCATTTATAGCTAAACGGAGGGTTAGTGGGCGTTATTGGTGTTTGAGGAATTCGTTTGTCTTACACCGAAACTAAGATGTTTTCTTGTTTTATAGTCAAATTTGATAATATTCATAGATCCATCATGTTGTAATACGTCAAATTTATTGTTGCTATAGATTTTTTTTAAGCCAGCTCACTTTCCGCAATCCTTATAAAAGGTACAACCTCAATACATATAAATATATATATATATATATATATATATATATATATATATATATATATATATATATATATATATATAATACATGAGAAAACATAGTAAAAAATGATATATCGTCATTTTTTTAACATTTATTTCTACTTTGTTTGGAAAAATAAGTATAATAAATGTATGCGTATATCGAAATAAAAGTATAATATATGAACGAAACAGAAAATGAGAGTTCAAATAAAAGTTTATATTATCGAACTCTGTTTATTGTTAAGCTTTCTTCGCAGCACATACACTTAGTAGCTACGTAGGTATCAACAGTTAACAGTTATAATAAATATAGATTTTATAGCTGTATGTAGTCATACTTTAATGTTACAAATACGAATTGTGACTAGTGTTTGTTTAATACTGTTTTATATTTAAAACACACTCACTAAGACTCCATATGGCTCCAGAATAGACATAGTGTTTTCTTATACTGATTTTTAATCGTGTGATTTTTTGCATTTGTTTTTAAAAACAATAGCAGTGTATTGAAATTTATTTTTGGTTAACAGAGATCACACAGTAAGCTATTAAATCTAACCTTGAAAAAGTAAGTTATAATAAAATATTGCAAGTCTTGAAAGACAATATTAAGGAAGAAGTCACCAATTTAAAGTCTTATATTTTACAAACAGCAATTCAAAGTTCTATAAAACTGATTCAACTGTTAATTAACATAAGACATATGTTAACCTTTCGACTTAATGTCGTAAATAGTATGTTTGTACAAGAAGGATAATTTTTATATTTTTAATGTAATCGTAGCCAATTTATAATACGTAATGACATTATCTTTGTGCTATATGAGCGAACTCTAACGAAACTAAGGAAACAACAATAATATTAAATTAAAATATCTTTTCTTACTCGTGGTGATCAGTTTTAATACTGAAAAATTTTCTACGTCAGGAAGTCTAGTTTGGAAATATTTTTTTTTCTTATACCTAATACACACTAGCCTGAACATTGGACCTTTTTTCTTACACTTCGTTTTTTTATGTTATACTTGCGCTATGTTTATGTTTTTTATTTGTATTTTCTTTTTTCCGATTTTTTAATAAAGTTTTTCTTTAATTTTTTCGCCTGTTGTCAAACAAAAAAGCCTTGGTAACTAAGTAAATATTAAATGTTGGCTAAGATGGCCGAGGCGTTTTTGTTTCTTTATTAAAAATGATTTGCCTTTCAACACAGTTGAAAACAAACTGAAAAATTAACCTACAGATTAACATTAAGTCCCAGTATATTTAAATGCGGCTTTTTACGCACTTGCGATAAAAAGAAAACAAAATTATTTAAATGAATAAAAGCTTAATAAAATACAAACGGAAAAAACCCACCATTAAAAATTGTTGCTTGGAGGTAAAAAACTTAATCTATTTCTTATTGTTTATGTATTAGGTGAACTTTAGAAAGAGTTGCTTAAATTTATTTTTGCTTTTTCATTTAGTCTCTAAATAAAAACTTTCCCTTAAGAATAGGATTAGATACTTTTTTTAATATTTTAAATTATTATTTTTTTAATCTTTCAAAAAACTCTTATTTATATCCCTACAATTAAATTAATTTTTATTTTTATCCCCTATGACTGATATTGTGTTTCTCACTTATTTTTTTAGTTAGTTAGAGTACCGGTTACTCTTAATTTACCCTTTTAAAAATCCGGAGCAGCTATTCAAGCAAAATTGTATGTTTTTGGCGTTGGTCCTTTAGGCTTGATGTTAGGATCTTTGCTGCTACCAAAAAGACCTTTTTAATAACTCTGCCTTAACTTATGCATAATTTTCTTATACGATGAGAACCAAGAGTTCTTTGTATTTTCTGTTCAGTGCACTTAATCATCTAATCTACTAGAGTGTTGCTTCGCCAACATATACATCGCACACAGGAAAAAATCCTTATTTCATCGATATTCCGGCAGGTTTAGACTTCTGCTTTCTTTTCATATGCATTTTTAAAAAATTAACTACTGCGACCTGTCCAAGATAATTATTTTTGTTTTTTATTTAAGGTTCTGTTGGGATTTAACTCAGGTCCACCTGATTAATAATAAACCGGACACCTCTGAAAAAGCAACCAAAGGAGCTTATTTGTAAATAGACACTACATTTATTTGCGGTGGCAGAAGTAATGTAGGCCGCTCAGTTTAAAATTCTTACACACGCACAAAACAACAGAAAGAATTTTTAGACACAAAACGTAAAAAAAAAGTATTGAAATCAACTTTTCCAAGGCACTAGATGAGGGAGAGAAAATTAAAATACGCCAATCGATAAGACATAGTTTCGAAAATGTTGCTGTTGAAAATGCTTAAACCACAAGAGCTTTTGACATTTTTATATTAAATTATATCAATTTTAATAATATTTTTTTTTCTTATTTTTAATTCTATGTCGCCCAAATATTTTTTTATTGTAGTAACTTCACTAAACTAAACTCAGACACATGGTGGTGTGTACAGGATTCGGGATAGACTTGAACTTATTCCCATTGTTTGTTACTTCTTATAAAAACAGTAAAAAAATACTAGATATTTGACTTAAATATTTTATTCTTATCCTAATCTTATGCTCAAAAATTGTTAAAGATTTATGTGATTTTTTTAATTCATTTGCTTTAAAATAGTTTGTTGAAAAAAAAATCATTTAAATTATAATAAAATTTAAAAATATTTACAAATATCAAAATTTGTAAGAGTTTTTCGCTAAGTGTGTGCGTGTGTGCGTGTGTGAGTGTGTGTACATATAAGCCTTTGGTATTCATGTGGATTTGTGACATCACGAAAAATTATCTTCATGAATTATAACTGCAAAATTAATTTAGGAATAAAACATTAAAAATAAAATGGAAAAATGTGCATATATTTCAAGTTATTGAAAGGGATATCATAACTGAAGGCAACATTTCAAAGCAATACGAATACATTCAAACAAGCAATTTGGTTACAAAAGGGTGACATGGCAATTTTGTATAAATTTAAGCTTTTCAAGCATTTAAAAAATGAAATTGAAATTATAAATGAAGACGAATGAACCAGTGACAAAACAAAGAGTACCAAGAACTTCAAAGCTGTTACGAAGAAGAAAATTTCTAAAAATAAAACGCAATAAGTGGACGAAATAAATTTCGCTATAAATTTAAACTTTCTAATCTTTATGTACGAAACTAAATCTAAAGTAAAATTTTCTTAATTTGAGGAAAAAGAGTTTTTGTATAAGTATTTATTATTCTTAATTTAAGAACCACTAATAAAGCTGGTTTGATATTAGTTCTTCTTGTCTGCTGTGTTGATTTTGGAAATCAACACAGCAATATTGAAGCTTTATAGCTTCAATATTTCTAGTTACAGTTATGTATGTTGTCTGTTTAAATTACTCCTCAGTTCTTTTTAAATATTACTTAATGCCTTTATTTACACTGTTGTTTGAGATTTACGAGCTGCTCTATGTCAACGGCCATATTGCATTCGACGAATATTTTAACTAATACTCACTTCACTTTATCTTGTGTAAAACAAAATTATTGCCTCTAAATCTTTTATAATTAATTTAGAAATAAAATAAGAAGTCAGTTATGTTTTTTTATAAATATAATTAACACATAAATGCTCATAAATCTTATTTAAAATGTAATTGAAAACTCTTTATTATTACAGTCGCAAACAGTAAGTCATCTTTAAGTAAATTATTGTATGTTTAAGTTAAGGATTGTATTGGTAGAATTAAATTTTGTATGCCATAATTTAAACAAGTTTGGTCGCATTCATTATCTCCAAGAAAAGAAACATCTTAGTTGCCCACAAAATTTAAGCTTTTCTTAACAAACTCTGTATAACATAAGAAACCAGCGATATTTAAGAGTTACGAGGAGCTAAATTTACTTATAAAGACATGTTTTTGGGTTGTAATTTATTGGTCTCAACATTACGCGTGCTAATACTACAAGTAAGAAAATGTAAATGAATTCGGTAAAATGTTTGTTAAAATGTACATTAATTTATAGTTTAAAACATTTTATGTAATATTTTTTCGTTGATTTAAAAGCATTAATTTGCCTAGATACAACTAAATTAAAAAGCTTTTAGCATTTATAAACTTATGTAATGGAAAAATACCAAGCACTTAAAAGCTATAAAAATTTAATTAACACAAATAATTTTGCTACGTTTATCTTTATTGAATCTTTTATGCGCTTAAAAATTTGTTCGAAATTATTGACTTATTACATGTTGTTTTTCAATTATTATATAAATATTTTTTTCCTGGTTCTAAATATGATTTTAGATAAAATGTCATAAGTTTTAAGAGTTTTTAATTCAATTTTTTGGTTAATTACCCCGGCTTAGAAATTTTTGTCTCAAAGTTTGCAATGTAGCTTTCTAGACTAAATTTTTTTTCAATTCGGCCATATATCAGGTAATTGTAATTTCTGTTAATATAAGCTTCGCTAGAATCCAAAATCAAATTGAATTGATGGCTAATTAAAAAAAAAAAACTGATTAGATCGAAGTTGAATGTTGCGATGTCTAAGTTGCAATGTCAAAATCTATTTTTAATGCATGCGCCCTTTTTTTAGAAAGTGGCATAATTGACTATTACAAAAAAAAAAAAAAAAAATTGTGTTAAGATCTGCAGCGATTTGATGTTGACCGAAATTTTTACTAGGGTAAAAATAATCATCCTAAGATAAAAAGTTCAAATAAGTCTTCTCTATATTTAGCCTCAATTCTTTTAAAACTGTGGAAACACAATCAAATAAATATGTGCATCAGTTTAGTGCAGGGTGACTTATGCCACTTTCAAAATTATGCTCTAATAATGACAACAATTTCAGTTTTAAAAAATTCCTTAGTAGTCTATTTAGTTTTAAAAGTTCTAATGCATTTTGCATCAATATCGCATAAAAAAATAAAATTTTATAAAATAAAAAACAACCTTCAAAATAAGTTATAATTTTTTTTTAATCAAACTCGGGTGATGCTTTGAAAAGAAGTATACATATGTAAAATATATATATATATATATACATATATATATATATATATATATATATATATATATATATATATATATATATATATATATATATATATATATATATATATATATATATAATAATTTACTATTATCTTGTCTAAATCAAAAGTGAAAATTTTAACTTAGAAAAATTCAATAGAAATTTTAAATATTTTCGTTGTAAAACTGCGTTATAATTTTTCAGAATTTTCGTTAAAATATTTTTGATTTCGTTAATGATGAAATCTGTTATTTTTATGAATCAATATTTAATTGATTCAAAAGAGGAAAGAAAAATCTATCGATAAAATATAAAAATGTAACCCTTTCAACTTGACTCTAAACAGAAACAGAAGAAACTAATGATAAAGAATAAAAGTCAAAATGACTTAATACATGTAACATTATGCTAAATGAAGTGGAAATCAATTTTAAAAAGACATATTGTGGTCTGGCAATAGCTATTAAACCACATTTTATATTTATTTATTTTATGTGAAGAGAAATTTCATGTTGGTACTCCTAGAAACGAGAAAAAAAAAAGGATTTGATGCTTTATTTACGATGTTTCTGATTTATTTATAAGAAGGAAAATATAATCATTTTCTAATAGAAACAAGAAACTAAAACATTTAAAAACTATTTTTTTTTATTTTATCTAAAAAAATTTTTATTTATCTGAACTAAAACTAGAGTGTAATAAAAAAATCTGCAAAAAAGCCAACTTCAAAAGAGCTTTAAGCTATATGTATATGTTTTCGTATTACTTTATATTACTTATTTAACAAAAAAATTTTTTTAACTGTTTATGAAAATTGTAACTTAATACGATGTCGAAACTGTAGGTGTGTACGAGTCTGTAATACATAATTACACACAAATAAACCTTAAGCAAATATGAGTTTTTATGGGCACATATATGCACACAACTACACCTTAACAGGAAAAAATATCAAGTTTACGTGAAAAGATCTTTAAAAGCATGTTTTAATTAAATTGTTAAAAAAATAAAAGTTAAAACAGCAAGTGAGTGAGAGCATTTTAATGTAATTTAATTTAAAATTAAATGAAGCATAACAAGAAATCAATTTTGTTTAAATATAGAAAAAGATAATTCTACTGGGCTTTGTAATATTATGCCTGATGATAATTTTTTTTCTTTAAACTAAATATAATAATTTATAAAGTGAAAATAATGCAATTTAAAAAAAAATAGAAAGCGAAAATAAAATTATTTGTTGCTATATCGCCAGTTCGCATAATACAAAGTTAAAAGTACGTGAAAAATAAAAAGAAATACAAAAGCCGATTATGCCCATATCCTTAAATCTCTTGTTGAAATATTAGTAGTCTTAGGTTAATCATTAAACATTCTTTAGAGCATTAAAAGAACTATATTCGGAATTGCTAAATCAAATGTAAATCTTGTTTAAAAATAATTCTGGGGGCTTTAAAAATATTTGAAGGATTGCATTACTTATTTTAAAGCGCGTTTTCTAGAAAGTTTTTAAATTTGAAATACATTTTATCTATTATGATAGGTCACACCTTTTAGTTGTCTGCTTTTATTTAATCTCTTAAAATGCTGACAACTTATTCTGAAATTAAACTTAAAAGAATTAAAATGTTTATGTGCATTATTACCTTAAATACAAGAGTACTTATATATGTTTGAATGTAATTTTTTGTCTTATTCTATTAAAGCTATTTATTTAGAAATGCAAATTAGGTTTGTTGTTGACTCTATAGTGTGCACCTTGCTTTCTTTTCACTTTTGACTGTTACCTTCTAGCGGCATAAAGAAATCTTCATCTGTGATTTTATTTTCTATTATCTTGCATAAATATTTGTGTTTTTTCCATTTTTTTGCATTTGTACATTCTTGTTTTTAAAGTGTTTTTAGAAGTGTTGAAAACAAATTAATTTTACGAAATGAACAGCCACCAGCTAAACGAAGCAACACTGTCTATTTCAGCTTTAGCATAAAGTTTGAGTTTAAACGGATTATTATGATTATTTGTAAAAAGACTAAAGTATGTGTTTGTACATTAAGAGTAATTAAAGTTTTATTTTTTTAATAATAAGGAAACTTAAGTTTCACCAATAATTTTTTTTTATTATCAAAAGATAATGCATAAAAATAAAAGTATAAAAAATTATAAATTTTACTAGAAAAAATGGGAGACATCAACATTTTTATATAAATTTTATGCGCTCATATGTACAATATATGTGTTTGAAATCGGCTCTGAAATTTTGGCTTTACTTTAGCTTTTTCAAATTCTTAATTTCAAAAAACTAAAGGCTCTACAAGATTTGATCCACAGGTCACAACCATAAATAGTGTTAATTTTTACGATGTTAATTAAACATCCCTGTCAGAGTTTAATGCTGAAATGGCTGGTCTTTTTTATTTTTTAATTTCGTTTCAGGTCACTTTCTTTCACGGAGAACTTGTGGCGTTTATATACACTAATACTCAATTTTTTATTTTAATATACAAATTCAAGGGACGGTAAAGAAATATCATAAATAAATTATTTTATTTACCAAAGAGCCAATAATTGGAGATTTTTAAACTATGCTTTGTACCCTGAAAAAATTGTACAATAGTTTTTAAACTTTGTTTCAAAATTGGTTATGTTTCGATAGGGCTGGAGGGAGATCCGTTAAAATATTTGACGTAATTTTAGTTTTGTTCGCATTGCTTTTCTATAAATGGTTTTATAAAATTTGCTAATAACGATGTAAATTTTATTTGCATAAGCAAAAATATACCACATTTTTTGGAAAATCTTATAAATAAGATATATCTAACATTTCCACTATTAAGAGGCTTGTAAATTTTTAACGAAAGTTTTCATCAGAACAACACTTGAAATAAGTTTAATTTGTGATGTTTAAGGGATATAGCAAATGAATTACAGTTATAATCTGATTTGTAATAATTGCACTAAGCCAAAAATACTAAGCTAACATTGGCCCAAATTGGGAAAAAAAAACAATTTTGTCCCAAACTAAAACAGATAATATAAGTAATTTAAAAGATTTTTACACTTACATTTCAAAAATCCGCATTTAAAAATACCTTGACTTTGCCTTTGTAAAAACTCAATAAGAAATCTCCAGCGCTTTATGAGAATCCGAATTTTGTCTAAAATAAATTTAATTACAAATTAAATATAAATTTAATTAGTTTAAATTTTATATTAAATTTTTTCTCGTTTTATTACAAAGAATATCTACCATTCGTACTTATTAAAAAAGGTTGCTATTTCGAAGATAGAGAAGAAGTAAATGATCCTCTTACTAGGTCTAACTAATTATCTAACAATATGATTATATGCTTTTCCTTAATAGACAAACAAACAAAAATAAGTGCGACTGATAAGTAGCTTCAATTGCAATAAATATTTTAATAATAGAAAATAATGACTTTGATGGTATCATTATATACAAAATTAAATATTTACCTAAATATAAAAAAAAATTTTCAATTTATCGAGTATTCCATACACAACTTTAAGTTCGCTCGCAAATGTCTGTATCAGAAACCAAATCTTCGTGAAATGTTGCCAGCGACTGCTCGAAAACATAACACAAAATCAGTTATACTCTTTAACCTAAAAAAAGTCGCCTTTATATTAAGTTATTTATATTATTTATACAAAATCTAATAAAATGAAAAAATCTTCTATAAAGAAGAAATATAAAAAATTATATAACAACCGCGCCCTATTTGGTGCATGGTAAATATCCTCAAGCATTATTAAAGAACATAAAAATAAAACAAGCAGTGCAGAAAACAACATAGCATAAAACTCAGCAGTTAAACAACAGCAACAACACCCATAACTTGACAACAGCAAAAATGACCAGTAAATACTCCCTGCAGCGATTATGTTGCGTTTGCCAAAAATTCCTACATACTCGTAAAACATATGTAATACGTTTATGTCAATGTGTTATAAAAGGTACCAAATTGTGTTGTTTGTTATGAGAAACAAAATTGTCAAAAGTATTTTTATTTTGTTATACAATTTTTGCTCAACTTTCATTTTGACGTAATTAAGATAAAGATTGCCTTTTAAATGATTTGAAAAACTTTATAGGACCAACGTTAATTTAAATCTCGTACATAAACAATACCACCTTATTTTGCGAAAATCCTAAGAAAAAAGGTATAACATTTTCTTAATTCAGGCGCTTGTTACTTTTTAACGAAAAACACTACCAGAACAAAGTTTTAAACTTCTTCTTCTAAATTTTGTTAAGAACTAAGCACATATCCTAAAGTAATAATCCAATCAATTATAACAACACCACGCCTAAAATATTTAGTTAAGGTCTGCCAAAATTAAAAATAGTTTTAGCTAATTTTTTGCCAAACTAAAATAGATAACCTACACATTTAGGCACACGTCTTGTATATATTTTCAATATTTCTTTAAAATAAATAAATAATCTTAGTTAATATATTGTGCCAAAAAATAATCGATATAATGATAGACCCTGCAAAAATAAATTTTTAGCATCGTCTGTGATATCAAGTATAGATAATTTAAGTATTTCTTATTATGCGAACGCTTTAATGCTATACAGTTTTTTATTTCAAGATATAGCGTACGTTCTGTAAATTTTGGCTGTATAAACAACAACAGCAATAAAATCTCCAAAAATTCATGAAAGTAATGAAAAATTTTAGAAAAATATATGTATAATTAAAATGTCTGCTTCAACCTCAATAAATGACTTCAATCAGAAATATGAAATAATTATTTTAATGCTGAATTTAACTTTTAAGGCATCAAAAAGTTTTCATAGAGAAGGATTCATCAGCATTTGTTTTATTATTAATTTCTTGCGTTGTTTAACTTATTCCATTTGTGATATTTTATGCGTGCTTTAATTTTTGTTTTCGTTAAAAGTTATTATTTGTTCTGTTGTTGCGTTTGTTGTGATTCTTAAAAATATCCATTGTTTATAATTATATTTTCGTTATCTCACTTGCCAAACCAACGTTATTTTTAGTTTTATATTTATTCTTCGGTATGGCTTGCTTTTACTTGGTTTTGTTCGTCTTTTGTGAAATGAAAAACTCTTCAGAGAATTTAGTTTTCTTGTTTAAGTTTATATTTTGTTTATTAAGGGAGTCTCTGTTTAATTTTTATAAAAATGATTTTTTAATTTATATTGTTTCAATGTTCATTTGTTTTAAATTAAAAAATAATTCTTATAAATTCCAGAGAGGATTTAAATTTTGGGAGCTTAATTTCATTAAGAATAGTGCTAAAGTATAATGGACAAAAAGGGCACAAGCTCTTAAGTGTTATACACTTAAAAAAGTAATTAAAAATTAAAAATATAAAAATAATATTCAGAAATTAAGAAACTATTTATTTCAGTTATTTATTTCGTCAGTTTTAAAATTTTCTGAGCAAAATTCTTCGACAATGCTTTGGATGAACATAAATTAAACAATAAAAATCAATAAATTTTTTTTCGTTACTTTTTTAGATCATGTGTCATCGATCCAAATTTTTGAAGAGTTCAAGGCCTTGGGAAGAACTTGCTACTCAATTGTTCTAACTTTTGCTTGAAAACTAATTTTTTAGTTAGTATTTACAACTAAAAATCTTGAACACCATGGTTAGTATGAATAAGCCCACTGATTTGTTTTGATAGAGTTTTTTTTTTTTGCTTTAAAATTTCTAATATAAATAAAACAACAATAAGAAATTTATTACAATGATTTGTGCTATTAAGACTACAAGTGCTTTATGATTGTCGTTGTAATGATCATGAATTCGAGTCACGTGATAAAGACTGACAGTTGTTTCCAGCACACTTTTTTTGTAACCCTTCTACAAATATTAAGTAAAAATTTTTGGACTTAAAATAAATTCTAACTGCATTTCATAGCATACGTCTTTTTTCACTACAATATTCTATCTTTCTAAAGTTTCCAATTTTTGTTATTTTTATTGCTACAGTTTGCAAAATTAAGCCGCTATAGACTTTAAGGCAGACTTTTATCACAAATTAATAAACGTCCTCGTTTTCAATAATTTTAAGACGAATATTCATGTTCTTATAATTTATGAAATAAAGCAATAAATTAAATATAAAGAATTATAGTGCTCTTGTGAAATATTTTAGCAATTCTGAAATGAAATGAAATGAAAATTTCAATTTAGATGCAATTTGATCAAAGAATACAAATCTTATATTTCATTGTTGTACATAAAGCATGGTATGATATTGTGGTTTGTAGTGAAGTGTTCTATATAACTTGTTGCAATAATTAATATTTATTCCTTATATCTGAATATTCTTGTAAGCTTATTTTTATGTTTCTTAAATTTACTTGCCACAGCTGACATTATTTGCTTAACAGTCTTCATTAAATTTCGGACAAAGAAATTGAGCAATAAATTTAAAACTAAATAAATCCTTTTTAATGGAAAAAAAGGTTCATAAAAGTTTTTTTTTCAACCCTAACCACTCAAAAGGTAAAACGGTAGTATAATTCCCCTCGCTACCATGACTGTCCTTTTCTTTCGTTACAGTCCTTTATCCTTAGATTCATAATAGGCAGGCTATTGATATTTTAGCAAAAGATTTATTACTACAGGCGCTATAAGAACAACTACTAAAATTTTATGGTGTTCAGAAGATGACGAGATATTCATAAAAATTTGTTTAAACTATTATAAGAAGACTGTTTTAATTTGAATGTTGTATCTTAGTACGTATATATGCCCACTATAGCAACAAATACAAATAATTTAACTCGAAATTGAAGATAAAAAAAACTGATGTAATTTTTGCGCATGTTGTCTTATTGTCGAACCGCAAACCGGAGAATATTTAAGTTTTAGTTCATTGTAAGCACGACTAAAATAAAAAAATAAAACACCTAAAATGTAAAGGGTGTAACTGTAGTAACTTGATTTAAATGTATTTATAAATTATACAGGGTTATGCAAATATGAACAATATAAATAGTTTTTAAAATAAATTCGGAATAACAAAACTTGTTAAAACATATTTGTACTAAAATTTTTTTAGATTTCAAAAAATTCTTTAATATTAATAAAACCTACAAAGACAGATTTCTTTTAATTCAACACCATTTTTTTTACAAAATTTTTCGTTAATATAACTTAAACAATTATTTCCTTATTTTCTGCATAATAGAAATATAAATATATATAAAAAAAAAAAATAAATAAAATGAGATAAACATAAAGGTTTAATAATACAATTTCATTGTTGCTTTACTTTTGTGTGTTTTCTATTTGTGTAGAAAATTTATAACTTGTAACTTCTTTAGACAAATGTTATGTTGTTTGTTAAATACAGCTACTTAAAAAAAAAGAAAACAGAAGTATAAAATTTTGTTGGTTTTAGTTTAACCGAGTCATTCTATTTATCTTGTAGTAAGTGCCTATTTTTATTGTTTATTAATCGCAGACCCACAAATAGTGTGCTATTTTGAATAACACAAAATTTTGATGTGAATGCGAAAAAAATATGTTTAGTTTTTTTTTATTTATTAATTTTGCGCTTTCAGTGTTTTTTTTTTTATAAATTTTTCGTTTGTTTGAAACCTGGCTATAAAAGAGTTGACTGTTAAAATATACTTTAATAAAAAACAAATTGTACTGTTTTGTCATTGATGTTGATGTTGGTTTGCCTTTCATGAACTCGTTAATGTTTGCAATTTTTCTCAAGTCACAATAAAAACCAGTTTGTTTTAAATTTGTATGAAATACCTTCTGAATTGTTTTTTTTAAATTCATGTTTTTATTTGTTTTTATTTGGAAAATCATTACTCACTTAAGAGTTATTGGGCCCGTTCATTTTTTTATGTAATTGATTGAACAATTTAAAATGTTTGGTGAGAAAAAAGAAGCAACAAAAATTTTTATGGAATTACTATAATTTATAAATTAATAAACTACGCTACATACAAACATTTCCTTCTTGATTTAGAATGAATATTAATTTGATGGATTTTCAAGCCAAAGCTCTGGATATTCTGAACATTTTATACTTGCTTCTGCAACAAATAAACAAATGAATGAACACTAAAATTTTTTACATGGCAACTTTTAAATTTTGAAGTAAATTAAAAAAAATTATTTAGAACCCTTCTTATATTTACAATTTATTTATTATTTTTTTAAGTTTTGGTCATAAAATAATAATTCAAACACTTCAAATGCAAATGAAAAAACTGCTTATCAACAGGTATTTCTTAGATTAATATATTTCACAATTTTATCTTTTCTATGTAATGAAGTTATCACGCTAAGCCAGCAAAAACTTAATAAGAAAGAAGGCTAAAAGGAAAATAACATTTATTATTTTAAAAGCATGTGGGTTGCCTACTATTAAGTGCTTCTAATTTAAATTTTCTTAGAATACTCCCACTGTTAGTCTTTATTTTTTGTCGGCAAAAATCTTGTCTTTATCTCTGTGCAGAAGAACAAAAAGTTAGATGTTGAATTATAAAATTATAAATAAGTAAAATTCTGCGTAAATTTTTTATTCGTTTTATCCCTAAGAAATAATTTTTTATTGCTTAAGAGAACACCATAATCTATACTGATTATTCACTAAATGGAGTTGACGACACCTTGGAAACACCAGCAAAAACAAAGTAAACACTGACATAAAGAAAATATTGCAAATTTCGGAAGACCTTATCAGCGGCAACTTTTATTCATGAGAGGGGTTGTACATACTCCAGCATCTGGCATTTATCCATCATTGAACTTTGTGTTAACCTGAACTGTATTTTAGTTTAACCTGTAAACTTTTAATATAAAATATGTTGTAATGGAGGAGTGATATATCATTAATGATGTTTATGCAGAAAAAATATTTTACTTTAAAAGGAATTTATTTTATATGGATTTTACATGTTCTCTTTTGTTACATATTCTTTACTTTAAGCATTATTTCGATTGCATTCTTTGTTGACATTATTTAGCTTCAATCCTTGTTTCCAAAGCAATCATTCGCCGCCACTATTTACACTGAATTTTCTGGGTTACTTATACAATGCAAGTGAACATATAACTTAAATAAGTTACTATTTATTATAATTTTTCTAATTCGCATTTTCATAACAAACACAGAATTATTTAATATCAGAATTAATAAAAAAACTAGGCAGGAGTTTTGCTGTATTTGTATATAATACTATACTACTCTATTATTCTATTATTTAAATACAACAATTATTAATAAGGAAAGTAGGAGTAATTATTTTCATGATAAAAAACAGCTTTGAAAAGTTTTTAAAATTTATTTAAAAATTTTTTTTTTTGTTGTTTGCTAAGATTTTTTATTTTACGGCTTTCTCGATTGTATTAAAATCTTATTTCTGTACCTTCAGGTCACTGAACTTCATTTACTCTTTCAAACATTTAAATTGAATTAATATTATTTTTTCATGTAATGCTCGTGCAGCTTGGGAACGATAAAAAGTATCAAACAGTTCTATTAAAATTTTATGTTGATTGGATGGTTACGTACGACCACAGAGCCACAGAGTAAAATAAAGAATTTACACAACACAATATACTCCACATAAGAAATAGGTGTAAAAATTTTAACGAGAATAGTTTTTGAAAACAAATTGCTATGCTATTAATTAATTATCTTATGTTTATTTTATTTAATCATTAGTTGACTTTAGCATCTTAACAAATTAATAATCGACTTAAGCTTGAATATAATCAATTTTTTAAGTTTACTAAAAAATATTTATAAACTTTTGTGATAATTTTAACAAAGAAGAAATATGATAAAAAACGAGACACTAGCAAAATGTAGCATTTTTTTTTTGCATACGTTTCTAAATTACCATTTTTAGCATTAAATGAACATTTTTAGACATACAAATTGGGAAAAATATCTTATTTACTTAACAAGAATTTTATCAAATATTATTTAATTTAAAGAAGAGGCCTTTATTTTACCGTAACTATTTAAATAGTTTGTATTTCTTTTTTGCATTGTATCTTTAACAAGAACTGAAACATCATACGGCTTCGCCTTTGCCATTGATACTTTGAATAACTGACATTGTGGGCAATTTATGTAAATTATATATTGCGGTACATATTACATTTTAATGGTTTATGGAACAAAAATCCATTTAAAAATCATCGTAATAATTTAACTTTCAGTTCAATAAAAAAAATTTTTTAACACAACACCAATAAGTGTGAATTCAAACTTAGTCGCACGCATTGAACAGATTTAATAATACAATAAATATTGCAATTTTATTGTTGGGATATATTTTTTTGTATTCTATTGTTTTTAAGAAGCATTTATGGGAATATGTTAAATCTTTAAAGAGACAGAAAAAGTGGGAATGCTCTGCAATAAATAGTCTTTCTTCATACGTACGTTCAAAAATAATAACAAAAACGAACATTGTAAAATTTTCATTTAAAAATAAAAAACATTAATATTTATGATTTATAAGTGTATTTTTTCCTGCCTCATACACGCAATGTTGAACAAAGGCACTGATATCAACAACATCAGCAGCATAAAAATAAACAACATTGAGGCCAGATGTACAAACAAACATATGAAGACAATTCCAAATGACCTGACATGAAATTGTAAAACAACCCAAAAACTTCAGAAATTAAGAATATAATTACATAGAACCATGAAATACAAAAAGAAACTGGCAGCCTGAAGACAGAAATGGCCATGAGGAAGTTTGGAAAGTATTAAAAAAAAAAAAATAAAATAATATAAAATCATGCCACATTAAGACTGCAACTAACTTATTACAATTAAAATTCTGACATTTTGCCATAGCAGCCGGATAAGTGGGTAGTTTATGAATATAAACATTTAACTTTACTTTCTTTTAAAATCAAAGAAATTGAGCTAATGAGATTTGAATGTTAAGTGTAAACATAAGTTAAATACGATTGCAATCAATGATAAGAAGTTTTCTTAAAGAAATTTCTGCATTATTTTTTTCTTTAAAAATTTTGAATATTATAAAATGGTTATGTGGATACAAAAGACAAAAAGGCAACTCTTTTTATACACAAAAAGTTAACACGGAGTGAGTTTATATTGTTTTGTAATATTTCATTATACGAAAGGTGAGAAATCGCAAGAAAAACCTTACAAGGTCCTGTTTATATAAATAATAAAATTCTTATTGAAATTTAAGCTAATGCTAATAGATATGTATGTTAGTCATCAAGCATATAAAGTCGACTGTTTGATGTAGATTTTATTTGTTCTTGCAATTTTATATTATAGGCGGGTAAAAAAGCTTCGTCTTTCTGAATAAAGAAAGATCTGGGAAGGTTTTGTAGGAGTAGCTTTTATATATATGACGAATATTTATATTTTATACTTTTATATTTTTGTGTTTTATATTATTTTACAATATGTAAATCAGTTAATAAAAATAACAAAAGATTTCGTAGTCTCTTCAAATGTTTATGACTACCACTGTTTTAGACTGATAGGTAAATATACACAAGAGCACCGATATATTTATTATTTTATTAAAAATTTTTTTAGGTTTTTTTAATGGTCCATTTATTAAACATCAAAGAAACTCAAAAAGCAACATAATAATATCATTTAAACACTTGTTAGTTATAATGGATAATAAAAATATATATTTGAATTCTTTAAAAATATTTAATGAATAGCCAAAATTTTCAAAGGGAATTTTTTAACAATTATTCAATTCACAGCTTGTTTGAAGTCGACAAATATTTGTTATACCACTTACTCATAATATTTTCTGATATGTTTAAATTTGACATTCTTTTTTGTAGAATAATAAACGAAACTTCAAAAGCCTGCTATAGAAAGAAGGAAAAAATAAGACTAAAATATAAAGAGCCATAGTTGTTCAGCCGTAGTCAGAATACATTTAGAATTTACAAGAAGTTAGTAAAACTATGTCCGCTATAAAAATGAGTTTTACCAGTAAACTTAAAAACTAATGGTTGTTTTAATGGAGGTTTCTTTGACAAATATGTCTTTCACCGCTTGAAATTTGCGCCAAATATGTATTGCTATGACTGCATAAATTAATTTAACGGTGTTACGATAGTAACGTGATTTTGAAATGTTCACATGTATGGCTTTATTGTTTAGTTATAGGAGAAAAATATAACAGCAAATAAATTATAAATATTTATAAAATAAAAGGAGGGCCGTAGAAAGAAGAAAAATAAGCCTTTGTGTAAAAGTAAGCCTCACAGATTACCATTTTCTTTATTCCCTTCACCACAGGTGTAAAAAGGGTCTATCTTAGTTTTTCATTCCGACCCCATAAAGTATATATATTCTGAGTTTTTAATAGCAAAGTCGATTATGCGATGTCCATCCGTGTTCGGGTTCAAAACGACTTTGTCAAGCAATTTGATGAGCCAGAGAAAATCTTAACACGGCAACCGATCTAAAATATCTTTAAAAGTTTTGCTAATGAAACTCAGCATGATTGATCCATGTCCTTGTAGGCAGAGGGCAAAACACCACGCCTGCCTCTAATTCTTACATATCATTTGAAACAAATCAAGTTAAGTAAACAAACTTCAATCAAAAAATAATATATATGGAGCGGTAGAGAATTAAAGAAATAAAAAAAGACATAAGGTGAAAAAAGTGGCGCTCGCCAATATTTTCCGAGTTACGAGCCTCTTAACATTTCATAGAAAAGTAAGATTGTGCACTATATTTTTTAAGATATCAATATGGGTATCATTTAAAATCTTTTGAAATGCTTTGCTTAACCTATTAAGAGCCATTTTTATGTAAAAACTTTTTTCTTAATTTTAATTCTCTGTCGGCCCAATAATTATTTTTTTTTTTTATTGGAGTTACCCTACTAAACTAGATTTACAAATATTTTGAAGGGTATATGAGATTTTGCAAAGCCAAATATAGCACTATTTCTTGTTTTTTAATCAATTATAACCCACTCAGTTAATTGTTAAAATGACCATTTATAATTCAGAGAACTCTTCTAAGACATAAAGATTTGCATTTTCTAGCATCTTTAAATTTCTGTAGCGTAAGCTGGTATTAATACGATCAATTTAAATATAAAAAAATAATCGCAAAAAATTTAATCAGCCTGGAGCCTTCATAATTAAAACTTATATTTTTAATCATTAAATAATTCTAATCAGAACCTTTTTAGGTAAAAACTATTGTCACAATTATATTACCGTATTTAAGATAAAAAATACTTTTAAATAAACAATATCAATTAATAAAATACAATTATAATAATACAGATGAAAACCACTACTCTAAAACAAGTGAAGAGAATTGTGTTTTAAACAAAAGTAATTGTAATGAGAATCACTTTTAATCAATTAAGAGTTTATTGTGTCAATTCATTATTTTTCAAACTTTATAAGCATATGTGCATTTGTCCAGGTAATTCTACATATGGTTGTACATAAATTTGTGTATGTATAAATGCAGTTAAATAAAGTCTTTGTATATATTTGTTTGTATCTGTGTTATGTTAATACATTTTTGGTTTCCATTAAAGCCTGGGGATAAAAGTATTTGTTTGTTAAATATTGGATTCATGCAACTTTGTGACCAATTCAAAATTAAATAAAGCAGCAATTAAAACGAATAACGTTAAAAATAAAATAGAAATTAAAATTTTGGTGTGATATTTGAAAATAGAAAGACGAAAAATTAATGAGGTTGCAAGAACTGGGACGAAAATTTCTTTGAAATCTTTTTTAATTAAAAAAAAAACTTAATACAAGAAAAATTATCTTATTATTAAGTCTAAAATTTTTTTATGAGTATAAATAAAACCAATTTTAAACCAGTTTAAAGAATAAGCATTCGTGTAGGTATTATTAATTATCTGAAATTTAAATCTTTAAATTTGACGATCCGTATCTTATCTTAAGATCACATTTTACCATAAAGAATAGTTAACTTAATTCTAAAAAAATTTAAGAAGCTACAGCAAGTTAAAAAACTCAAGTTCGTAGTTTTGTTTCTGTAAATAACTTTTTGCTTTTCAATAACAATTAACCTTGAAAATTTTTTAGGAAATGTTTTTCTGAAGGCGTTGACGTTAATTTCTATGAAAATCTTTTAGTTGTAAGTTCGTTTCATATAATTTTGATTATCTGCTTCAATTTAGAGGAAAATCGTATGATTTGAACATTAACTTGTTATGGAGTGCATGGGTTCACATAAAAGAAACGGCTTAGCATTTAGATGAATGCTTTGAACCAGTGAAAATTTAATGATTTTTACATGTTTTTTTTTTATTAAAATTTGTTTTTTGTTATTTATTTTTTCATGAACTTTCAGGAGTTATTTATAAATTCTAAACTTAAAACTTAACTAAAATAAGCGAACTTATTCAGTATGGAGAATAAGTTCCAGAGAAGCAATGAATATATTTATCATTCTTGAACAACTTAATTTTTTCTTAACTGGGTATTTAACAATGAGGAATAATATTATTTAGCAAATTTGTAACTTACATTTTCATTTAGATTTTATTTATTTTAATTTTTGAAATTCCGTTGTTTGTATTTTTTTAAAGTTTTAAGAGTTCAGAAGTTCAACAGTAAAAATACTAAATACAACTTACAATAAGTTGTGAATTGATTAAGATTAGTTAAATTATTATATATATTTAGTATATGCCTTTCTCATTGTGTATTTTGTATTACGTTTGTTTTTGTTAGGCAGTATAATGTATTCTATAGGCATCTTGCAGGTGTACGAATCGTATTTTAATACCTATGAAAGCTATTTAATGCTAATTAGAAACATAATTGCTTTAATAATTAAAAATATTGCATCAAAGGAAATATACACAAATATTTTATTTATTTCACATACATAATAAATTTACTTTAAATTGAAAAAAATTAATCTACGTGTTTAATATTATGATGAAAATTAATTAAAACACCGCAGTAAATTAATCCATTAATAATAAATTTACTTTTCATTCCGGTTACTTTAATTAAGTTAGCTTTTTTAAATAAAAATAAAAGAATGAATTAAAAATTAATTCTTTAATTTCTAATTATTTTAATTTCTAAAAACCTTTTTTTAGAAATAAAAAATTGTTTTACAAATGTTGTGGACGTTTTTCCAAAGAAAACAAGAAAAATTAGGCGCTAGCAGAATGAAATGCTGCACTTTCTAGACAGCTACGTCCTTCATCAGCAATCTTTGCATCTATCTACATTTAGTTGTGTAATTGTTAACATCATCTATTTAAACAACCAAAAATAAAATAATATTAAAATTGCAAGCACAGAAGGCCCCTTTATTTGTATTTTCATCACTGCTAAAATAAATATTTTTATACACTCCCTCATGCATACGTCAATGCCTTGTACTTGAAAAAATCTAATGAAATATTTAAAAGAGTTTGACAGTAGGAGAATTTCGTTTAAGTGTCGTCTGACCAAATATATTATGAGAAAAAAAAAAAGAGTCAGAGTATTAGAGTTACAAAAAGCAGACATAATTGCAAAGATCATTTAGCTTTGTATTGCGGTAGAATATAAGTGCCAAATGTTGTTTTCTATGTGGTTTTTCTTTTTTATACTTTATTTTATAATTTTGTTTCAGATGGAGTTTTCTATTGGCTTTTATACCACAGAGAAGATGAAATAAAAATTTTAAAATTTTACCAACTTTGAAAGAAAATAAATTGAGTATAACATTACCAAAAATAAGGCAAAACTATATAAATAAAGTGAATGTGTAGATATATATATATACTCTAATCTACCAACGCAATGTATTAAAGGCAGCATATAACCTCTTCAGACATTAAGTCTAAAATAAAATTTATTGAACGGGAATTATAATCACAACCTTTTTTTTTGGCTTTAATTTTCGTATTGATTATGTATAAATATAATTAAACTGAAATTGGATTTTTGTTCATGAAATTTGTTGTTGAAGCAAATAATAATTTATATATAATATAAAACAATTATTTTCGATCGATCAATTCACGGAAAAACTATTGGATGGACTTAAATAAAATTTTGCAATAAAGTCTCTTATAACCTTGGTTCAAAACAAGAATAATTTTAAATGGTACAATAATATCTAAAATTTTTATTTAACATTGGATGTAGAATTAATTTGAAATAAAAACGAATATTTAATTTAATTGTTGTAATAATATTACTAAATGTACACTACGCAGCATGGTGAGAAATTCTCAAATCTTATACCTATAGGACAAAAAGACACAATGATGTTTTAATTCCAACAATCAGAATTGTATGCCCCAAATTTAAAAATAGTTCTCAATAATTTTGCATTGTTATACCCAGGTAATAACACTCATGTATTTGCAATTTCTTTCAAATTGGACAACTAAATACATCGGCCATAAAAGGAGTAAAATTGTATAACGACTTAAAAACTTTTCTTTATTGTTTAAAAAAGTTAAAGTTACAAATTTTTCGTTTAAAATTTTTATTGTTAATCAATTTTTCGTAATCAACTTTTATATGTAAATTTGAATACTGCGATCCGTTGATGATAAAAATGAAAATGACACTTAACTTGATGCAGTAATTTGTGATGTTTAACTTTAACGTGATACTCTTAAGGCTTAAATATGTTTGTTATTTTGCCGATTGTCAACGTTTGCCTTTTTAAAAACAGAGTATTAAGCTAAAACTAAAATAAATTTTTGTTTGAAAATTTAGCAACATGGAAAGAACCATTCTTGCTTACTTCATTAGAAATTGTTATTTAAATCCCCTCTTTTTTTCTAAGCAAAATTGCCACAGGTAAAACACCATTTACCGTTAGTAAACTCATTGTCAACATTGGTGCAACAAAATAAAATAATTTTTTTTTTGCAAAAAGAAAGAAAAACTTAAAGCCTTTAAAACTACATGTCGACTAACAAAAGCAACTCATTAGTACGAAATTGTTTAGATGACGGTGAAACACAGCAATAGTTGCTGAACATGTATCAGATTGTAATGCGCCAGTTTAAATCAATTTATTATACCGTCGCAGATAATTAATTTAAATTTTCAAATACTGGTTAGTTAGAGCGCTTTTAGTTGAACATTAATTTTCATTTAATTTGTTTTTACAATTTTTTTTATAAACTTCTCGCAAACATACATTTTAATTAAAATATGGAGTAGCGAAAGAACAAATAAAAAAGATTGTGTCTCGTATGATTAGTGGTAAGACAAATGTAATAAAATTCTTCTTGGGAATTTTTTTTCTTATAAAATATCGATTTGAAGTTAATTTTAATAAAGAAAACAAACACATTGGGTTAGTCTATTTAAGTTAAGGGGATAACAGTCGTAGTAAGAAACAATGGTGGTAATACGATTGTTGCAACTGGTGGCATTTATACGCGTTTTGAGCTTCTATTGCAAAGTACCAGTGATGAAGAAAACTTCTTTTATTCTTCAGGCTTCAATATGCATTGCAATAAAAACAATTATGATGTTTTTTATGCCAAACATTTATTAAAGATGCAGTCAGATTATTCAAACATTTGACCAAAAAACGTAACCACTATTTTTGCAAATGTGTTTTTAATCTGTCTGCAACATTTTGTAAATATTTATTTTGTGTAAATATTTAAATTGCCTACGTGATATTTGTTTATTTCAATGTTACAAAAAGATCATGAGATGATATTTTCTGATAAAACTTTTGGGTTTTATAGACCACTAGACTGGCAGCAAGATATCTACTCAGACAACTAAATCATTTAGAAGCCACTGCTTTAGTAAACAATAAAATGCATATTCGCTTATATTACTGTTTTCGTTTTTTTTATTAAATTTTTTATATAAAATCACGAAAAAAATATTTATGATTTAAAGTTTGGAACTAAATTAAATCGCTGGAACTAGAATGAAGTACACAGTTCCATTATTATCACCTAAGCAAAAATTTTAAATAAAAAAAAAAAATTAAATTATAATTTGCTGAATTTTATTTAATTATTCGTTTATTTCTTCACTTCAAAAGAAAAGGCTATTTAGTTTAAATTAATGTGACACATGCTGTAAAACTTCCAAGCATCT
Source organism: Cistogaster globosa (assembly GCA_937654795.1). Classification (NCBI taxonomy): domain Eukaryota; kingdom Metazoa; phylum Arthropoda; class Insecta; order Diptera; family Tachinidae; genus Cistogaster; species Cistogaster globosa. The sequence goes on along the minus strand of OW569405.1, from coordinate 115,074,397 downwards.
TTAAAATTTGTTTTAATAATATTTTGTTTTTGTAAATATAATTAAGCATTTTACAATTATTGCCGCTGTCATGGCTTTGTCACATTCTGTTGATGGCTGGTAGTTTGAATTGGTCAAATTTATGGTGGTAATTATATATTTGACCCGATAACATTTTCGTGTTTCTTTAGCATCAACAACAATTTTTGGAGCCTTTAATCGCTTGTATACTGGGTGCGGTTAACCATTATCTTTACTTTCAATGGATTCTACAAGATATAATGTAAGAGAAAAGGCACATGATAGCAAAACAATATTTACCACAACAGCAGCAGCTGACATACTAATATAATGGGAGAACATAACGGACATTTAGTAATAATATATTTTAAACTGTTTTATTTTTTTATTTACTTTTTTTTTTAAGCGTTGATGTTATAGATGTCTTTTTATATTTCGCGTTTAAAGTTATTTTTTATGATTAGGATATTTATTGTTGAAAATGTCAAATGTTAAATTTTTTTTCACTTGTTATAGTGGATATTGTAATTCTCTTCACATGACGGCTTAAAACTAAACCATATTCGTTAAAATTACGGTCTATGAAAACACCATTTATTTTTAAATTTATTGTTAAGACTTATTATCTTGTAGACATATTGGTACATAAATCTGTGCTTATTTTAACTGCCAGTCAAATATGGTTTAAGAACTAAAGCTACATCCATTAATATTACGTTACTATAGAAACAACCTTTATATTTCAGATACATTTAACATTTATGTACTTGTTCTTAAGTGGGCATAAAAAACTTAAAATAAAATTGTCTGTCTATTGGGGTTAAAAAAGGCTAATTTTGGTATGGTTCTAAAAATATTAAATAGTAATTTTTGCAACCAATGAAAAAAATTAATTAAACTAGATAAAATATTATAAAAAATTACTAAAATATTTTTATACTTTGACCATAATAACTTCAACATTTAACAATGTTTCTAACGATAACAGTTTTCATATATAACATATTGAATAATAAAAAAGTTCATAAAAATGAAAAAAACGAAGTTAGAAAAAGTCAGAATCCTTTGTTTCATATGTGCTACTCGTATTGAAAACCCTTTTTTATTTAGGGTTAAAAAAGACGTCAAAATAAATAAATATTTATAGCAAACATAAAAGTCAAAAAAGTTTTGCTTAGATATCGATTTACGTCCTTGAAGTGTATGGATGTTTTATACCCAAGCGGATATTGTTTATTTGAACTTATTTTTTTTTTCTTATATAAGACAATCTTGGTACCTGCTGTTTTATCCACCATCAAATAATATTTACAAGTATTTCTATTTATAGCTAAGAAAAAATGAATTATTTAATTTTTTTTGTTTGTTTTAAGTAAACACAACGAAAAGTCTATTTGCTGGAATGATAAAAAAATATGAAAATTATGAGGTATATTTTTAAACTTATTCTCATTTCATTTTATGAATATAACGTTCGATATAGAATAAAAAACTACAACAAATGTTTTTTTGTTTTGTTTTATGTATCAGACAAAAAGTATTTATACCCATAAGAATATTCACTAGAGGCTTCAGATTCCTTTAAAAATAATACAAATTTACGCTTCAATACCCGCAACAAATTGTTGTGGATATTTAAAAAAAAAAAAATTGTTTTATCATTCAAAAATATGTAACACATAAATTAAAGTTTCATGAGGTTTGTTGCAAGAGTTTTGCTGGTGCTTTTAAAAACAGTAATTTGTGCTTGAGTATATTGTGCGAAAAACTATTTCTGAAATATTTAAAACTTTTTAAATATAATATAAGTTAATAATAAGCATACATTTTACATAAGACTAAAGATTAATACGGGTATGAATATAAGCTAAAATACAAAAAGATGTCAATAAAATATAAAAAATTGGGATCTCAAGCTTCTTTGCTTCACAATAAAGCATTTATTTGTGTGTTTATCAGTAAATTTTTACAACATTTAGCCCCCGGAAAAAGTAAGAAAATGAGATACTCCAGTGGTTCTTGACTAAAACGAACGCCTTGCCTGATGTGCAAACTGGCACAGATTTTGTTAAAATGATCATAAGCTAACTTCGCAGCTGTGTCAATTTAACTCAAATAGTCAGGTTGAATCAAAAATAAGATTAAAGGTACATTGATGATTGATTGAGTTGTGCAATCAACAAAATCGATACAGAAACTAGCTTTATTACAAATAATAAATTTCCGCCATTTTGTTTAAAAGGGTCAGTAATACAGAGGAATTTTTAACAAAAAACTAATTTTTGTATTGTTCATTTGCAGGTTGATTCAAGTTCACTTCATTAAATATTTTTATTGCCTTTAATAGCAGTTATTTAAATTGGTGAAACATATTCAATAAAATAAATTTAATAACATCTTTTATGTAACACAAGTTAATAAAATAAACTATTTAAAAAAGATAAAAGATATATTTATGTAAAATACTTTTAATAACAACAAAATATAATGCATGTACAAAATAAACTGCAGGAATTTTAAGTGACTAAAAACTCTTATTTGGATTAAAAACTAGATGTGTGTAAAATATATGAAAGAATTTTTGCTTTGTATTATTTGAGAGATATTTTATTGAATTTTTTAATTCATTTTTTGTTTTTTTTTTTTGTTTATTTACACGCTTAAAATAATATGCAAATAATGTGTATTCAGAATAAGTTTTAGTGTTCCCATGAAAATAAACATGAGCTGTATATCGTTCAATATTTAAAATAAAAATTCTTTGTTGCATAAATTTAAGTTATTTGTGCTTTTTTTCTTAAAAAAGTTTCACTTCATGATATTCAAATAAAATATTTGTTTATTAAAATTAAAGCATTACTGGGGAGAAAGCATATCCATATTACGAATTCGCTGTTGCTAATATAGCTTATCACTTACATTTATGGCCGATTTCCTGCATTAAACCCCTTTTATTTTTTATTAGTTTTTTTTTTTCTCGGTGTATTTAAAAATAATCTGATAAGAAAAACCAAATAGGTGAAACAACGTCTCTGTAGGGACAACACTTTATGTTAAATTTTATTAAGTATACTCATCACTCTGTACATTTGGAGTATCTGCTTCTAACTGCTCAAACGATTATTACGTACACGCGTAAATAGCGTCTATATGGGGGCAGCCTTTAACCAAAAACTTCACTTTATTGTCTGCCATAATATCACAACATCTGTGTTTAGTTCTTCTGTTAAGAGACTGAAATTGTAACAATAAAAATGGGGTTGCATTCTTCCTTTTGAAAACAAAATTCTTACCGTTAGTACCGAATGAAAAAGAAACAAGTAAGAGTGCCAAATCTTCTATACCCTTCACCATGTATATAAATTTAGTTTAGAGAAGTAACTCCAATCCAAAAAAAAACATATATTGATATGACACAGAATTAAAAAATTAAAAAAAAATTATGTAATAATATCATAGGAAATTAATTAATTAATTAATTATAAATTTTAGTACTTTCTGAAAGATTTTTTCAAAAGCTTTTAAATGATACTAATATTGATGTCTTAAAAAATATGTTGCACCAATCGTACTTTTCTATAAAAAGTTTAAAGACCCATGACTCAGCAAATATAGGAAAGCGAAAATTTTTTCACTTAATGTTTTTTCTTATTTTTTAATTCTCTATCGCTTCAATTTTTTTATTAAAGTTACTTCCAAATAATATGAAAAATTTAGAGGCTGGCGTGCTCGCTGCCTCGAAGGACAAGGACCGATCTTGCTGATTTTCAACAGCAAAATTTCCGAAACTCTGCTTGATCGATTGACATATATATATTTTCTCTACTTACATATATAGTGCCTTGGCAAAGTTGATTTAGAGACTAACACGGACGGATCGACTTCGTTCTGCATAAGGACACAGAATATTTATATACTTAATGGGTTTGGAACAAATATTGTAAAAAATATAATCGGAATGACAAGCCAAATATACCCTTTTTCCATTTTTTGTGGAAAAGGGTATACAAAATAATTTTCTAAAGGCCAAGTACTTTAGATGACATCTCTAAGAAAAATTTTAAGTTTCAATAATTAATAGCTGACTTATCTTCTAAATATATTCGTTTTCTTCCTATGAATAACTACTACATGTTTCATTTGATGAGAATAAACTAAGATTAATTGGGTTTTATATCTGACGAATAAATTTTAAGGGTATGACAATAACAGTCCTATAAAAATTATAATAAGAAATATAGGTTGTACTACAAGGTGAAGAAATATAACTACTTAAGAATTAAATTTCTAATTACAATACATGTTTTTTTGCTTTCTAGTCGCAGTTTTTTTCAATAAAACATAATGAAGAAATTAGCCACATATTAACATCCGTCTAAAAATATTTTAATTACAAGTTCAAAAAATGTATAAAACTGATAAATTTAAACAGGAAAAAAAGATCACACAAACATGCATACACAATCCTTATTGAATATTTGTCATTTTCTTAAATGACATCAAATATCCTTTAGCTCTTCCTTTTTGTACTCAGTTTACTTACAGCAGTTCATCATTAAGCTTAAACGTGTCTTGCATTTTAAACAATCCATGTTTAAGACTAAAGATGTATTTTATGCACAAACGCATACACGAACTGATAGATTACAATCCAACATCGTCATTGAAGCTCAACTCAATAACCTCATAATGTTCAGCAACTAAAACTATTGATGAAAAAAAGAAAAGAAATAAAAACTACTTTTTGTAATTTACTGAAGGAAATAAAAGTCAGCGAACAATAAAAGTTGAAATTTAAAAAGATTTTTTTTAGAAAATAGAGTTTCAAAATCAACTACCGTTGCTGATGAGCAAAAGAAAACTGAAATTAGAAAAATAACAGGAAAGAAAGAAGACATAGTAAACTATAAAAAAGTCAATAATTTTCTCAAGAGAAATATCTTTATTCCAAATGTTTGTTTTGTTTTAGTTACAAGTAAATGAGCAGTTATAAAAAATACTGCTTTAGTCGAAGTGCGAAACACATAGGCTACAAACCTGGTTGACCAGGGTTTAACCCGTGCGGCAACCAAAAATATAAAATGTTTTTTTCTGTTTAATTGTATAAATACATATTCAGAATTAACATTAAACATGCAGCCTCCTTCGTCGGTACTTCTTCATTGCATATTCCCCGGCGAAGTAAAATAACTAATAAAATGGCTTTATCTATCTTTCCCTTTTCACCACCTGTCTTATCTTCCATCTATCCCTTTCCTAAAGAATGTAGCACGGTTACGAAAATAACTAAATAGGCATTATTGCTTGAAGTGCTACTTCTCTTAAAAAAAATAGAAAAAAGGAAAATCATTTTTGTATTAAAATCAATTTAATTCTTTATGCTTTTTACTTTCCTTCTAATTTTTTCTAGTTTCTAGCAACAATACTGGGGAATGTCCAAAATGGTATTTGCCTACTTAGTTATTTCACTTCCAGCACGTATGAGCTTCTGCTACTAGGGTTTTCCACAAATGATATTACTTTGACAAGTATTATCTTATCTTTTCACAATTGATAGTGTATTTATATTCATTATACAAAAACAAATAAAAAAAAATATGAAAATAAAAACTAAAGGGTATGTATCCTTGGCCTACATCAGCAGAAAATAGTGTAAAAACAAAGCATTATAAATTTAAGGGTGCCCCACATAAGTACAGACACAGGCGAACGTTTAAAGTTTATGCAGGTAAAAAAGTAAAAAAGTAACTTTAAAAAAATAAAGGGTGTCAACTTACAAGGTATAAATAGAAAAAATCTGTTTTTTAAATCGTCAAAAGTTTTTACTTAAAATTTTTAAAAACACACAAAAATATATTAAGAAAAACTAAAGCGTGGCCCATACGTGGTGGGATTCTTTTTATGTAAACCTAGAGTTAACATTATTTTTTTAACATAATTATATGTTTTATTAATATCGAAAATGTTTTTATTAAAGTTTTGATAGAGCATAAAAATTTATTGTTTAATTTTATAGCTCTCACTTGGCCAAAGAATGTTTTTAAGTTAATTTTTGAAAAGTACTTTGTGTTAAAAAAAGTAAAGCAGCTTTTTGCTAAAGTTAATATATGTGAAAACAAATTAGATTAATTGAATTTTTAATTTAGTTTTAATACAAGTGCAGTTACAATTGCTTTCCAAATTAAAGCTTATCACTATTTTCTTAATTCATTAAAAAGAATTTTAAACTTTTTATTTTTCTTTAAAGCGACTTTTATTTTTTCCCATACTGTTTACAAATATAAATTAAAAACTTTTTAGTAATGAAAATTATTAAGTGTTTTCTTAACTTTTTTATTCTCTTCTTGTTCCCTTTTTTTAATTGTTACTAATACTGATTGGAAAATAAATATTTCTTTAATAGTAATTGAGTTTTAAGCACATAAAAATAAATTAAATATTTATTGTCGGACGGTTTTTAAATACGATTTTCTCATTACTGGAAATTGACTATTTTTTTTTCTTCTCTATTATTTGTTTTACAATTTGAGCATCGTTTTTTATACATTTCTTTAAATATATTATAGTATTTGGCAACGATTTTATTGGTAATTAATTAGAAATTACAAAAGTTTCGAAGCCAAAAACTAAAAAAATTTATATCACAACAAGATGTACAAATAACAGAAAATATTAAAAGAAAAAAATGAAAGCAATAATGTTTAAGATACAGACTCAGTAGTTTGTTACATTTTTACATGGGCGTTTACAGCTACAACTCATAGAAAAAATGTTAAAAATTCTATACATCACTTAAATATTGATCAAATATAGCAAAAAGAAATAGGTATTTAAATTTTAGATTTAATTACTATCATTTTCATATGTAATTAAAAGAATAAAAATGTTTGTTTACCGGAAATCTACACAGCAATAGACCAATCTTCCTGGAATGTTCACAGCTTGTTATCCGATATGCGGATAGTAAAATATAAAATGCTTTTCCCATATAAATTAAATATTTATCACCTTGTTGCTAGATAGCTGTAACAGATAGAACTTTGCAATTATTTTCAAATAACTCTCTTATTAATACGCTGATTGAATAAGAATAGTGACCGTGGTGGCATCCAAACAAAGTGAATCATAATTTTCGTGTACCTAAAAAACTACAATATTTAGAGTCTTAATGTTTTGCACAAAAACTTCGCTTTTAATGTTTCAAGCTAGAAAAAAATTCTTTGAATTAAAACAGAATATCTATGGACATTATTTTACACTATACGATGCAAATCAATATCCACCAATCAGAATCACAACGTTTATGGTTTTGTAGGTATATTTTATGGTATTTTATTAAGTAAAATTTATGGTTTAAGTAACTCTCTGCAGTAATTCTGTGGTAAGTAAAGTCGGTGTTGTTTTAATTGCGAATATTATGACATTTGTATAATTAACACTATATCCATCCATACATATATATGTCCATGGATATTATGTTTGAGGAGACTATGACATGCCACCATTATCGTTTACCTTTGGTACTGCAAGGGGAAGGACTTATAATTTCGTACAAATAACTTCAATTTAGGTGTTTGAAATTAAATAAAAAACTGGTTGGATTGAAAGAGTGAAGCGCTCCGGGAATAGCTAGTAATTTTTATTCTTTAATGTTGTAGTTAGCATAAAATACATCAAATATAATTTTAGAATGCTTCTTTATAACTAGATATTATCGACATTTAATTTCTGCTTAAAGAATTTTACGAGTGAAAGAAAATTTCTTTGTAATTTGAGTGCTTTTAACTCTGTTCTCTTATATAAAATAATAAAATGAATAAACGCTAAAATTCTTGTGTTCTAGGTTTAATTTGTACAATAAATTAACGCTTACTCGTATATAGAGAATTTGATGTGAACACATTCCCTCTTAAATATTTGTCGCAATTGTATTCACACGAACATAAAATGTTTATAAACCCCATATTACCGAAAGAAAATTATGATGATTCAATTTCAATAACTTTTTTAACAAAATATTGCACGACATAAAATATTATTTTTTCCTTTGTCACATATGCAACATATATGACCGTAACTTTACCTACCTTAAACATAGTTAAGAAAAATTAAAAAAATTAAACAACTCTTTAGTTAAATACAACACGAAGTTGCAAATGACGTTACATAAGTCGGTTGGAATTTCAAATTGTCAAAAAATAACACAAAAATGGAATTTTCATAAAAAAAATATTTTAAAGGTCTAAGCAAGGCATTTATATTTGAGTATGACCAATACGACCGTTCTTGACTTAGCACATATCGGAATTTTGGAGCCACTTCTGACCGTTAGTCATAACGGTCATGGTGAACAATGATTCGTCTTCTCTTGTTGGTTTTTTGAATTTCTCCGATAACTTCAGGCAAACCAATTGTAGTGTACCACTCAGATGTGACCGTCCTACGTTGCTTAAGTGGAACAGTCGCCACATGACCAGTTTTGCCGAAGAAACAGGCGACCATTTGCTTCGAAGTGCTTCTTCCACGAACAACTTTCGTTGGATTTTGCTCGTCTTTGAAGACCCATACGATCTATTGTTGTTTCGTTTCGGGCTCATACGCATAGATCCATGATTCGTCACGTGTGACGATCTTATAAACGTCTTTTGAAGCACAACAACCGTACTTTTGCAACATTTCTTTGCACCAATCGACACGAGCCTTTTTTTGAGCGACTTTCACTTTGTGCGGGATCCAACGAGAACAAACCCTTTTTACGGCCAGGTGTTCATGCAGTATCGAATGTATGCTGGTGGAAGAAATGTCCAAGGATGTCTCTATCTCTCGGTATGTCGCATGTCGATCTTGCATTATGAGTTCACGCACGGCATCAATGCTCTCTGGCACAACAGCCGTTTTTGGACGAACTTCACGGAGTTCCTCTTTGAGCGAGCTTCGGCCACGATTACATTCATTATACCAATTTTTCACAGTGCTAAAGGATGGTGCTTCATCGCCATACAAAGATTTAAGTTCATCAATGCACTCTTGTCGTGATACTCCACGTCAAAATTTGTGAAAAATGATGGCACGAAAATGTTCACGAGTTAATTCCATTTTTTTCTATATTAATTTTTTCAAGTCACTGTACACAACACAACTAATGGTCGTACGTCAAAACGTTTTGAGTACGATCATGCTTAAAAATGACAAACTTTCCAATGGAAATGTCAGATTGCACTTGGCAGCACTCAGTGTTGCCAGGCCAGAAATATATATAGCAGCCCTCGTAATAATCCGATGATTACATAAATAGATTTTTAAATTAAATATACATAATTAAGTAGCGTTGTTCAAGAGTCGTATAACCACACAGACTTTTCCTAATGGAGAATTAGAACATTCATTATTCAATTCGGCTTAAGAAATAAACTCATTGTAATTAAACAGGGTTGGTTTCCATATTTTTAGTTAATAAAAACATCGTAATAGTCATCACCATAATCTACTTTCAAAGCATATTGATAAAATATTAGCTGGTTCTTTTTATCTATTGCCTTTTTTTTAGTCTTTTAAAAGAGGACTATATAAAGGATTGTGCTATTTTAGTGTTGTTATATTTCTTATTTTTTTAAATTTTAAAAGTGTCTTTTTAGTCAATAATAAATTGTTTTAAGAGATACATTGAACGTTTATTACAAAAACAACTTTCAAAAGACCGAAAATTAAAGAAAAAAAACTAATAAATAAGTATAATTACTTCCCATATGTAAGAACAAATGATTATGGTACCACACAATTCCCTTAAATCCTTATCTTATCTAATTCCTTTTAAACAAAATAAAGGTTTTTATTTAAAACTATAGCAGTTTATCAGCAAAAAAAAAAACAACAAAACCACACCTTTCAACTAATGACACTGACAATTTGAAACTAAGTTCCTTCGCATTTAATTATAATTAATTTTTCTTTATTGCTTTCATTTTAAATCGATTTCAAAGTTGTATATTAAAAAAGATACAATAAGAAAAACTAATATAATTAAATTTGCACTTACACATACACATATAAAATGACCTTGTTGACGAAATAATTAAACACAAAATTAAATTCCATATTTATCAAAGAGTAAGTTTTTTTTTTGAGCTGAAATATAGACAAATTCTATTTACTAAAACTTTGAAAATTAAAAATTTGAAGTGTTCTGATACCGAATTATGTTCATAGGGATGCCAATTGACTTTTTGGTTTGAAAGACCATCGTCATAGTTTGCTAAATTTCCCCGACATTATTAACATTCTAAAAAATATATATAGCAGCCCTCGTAATAATCCGATGATTACATAAATAGATTTTTAAATTAAATATACATAATTAAGTAGCGTTGTTCAAGAGTCGTATAACCACACAGACTTTTCCTAATGGAGAATTAGAACATTCATTATTCAATTCGGCTTAAGAAATAAACTCATTGTAATTAAACAGGGTTGGTTTCCATATTTTTAGTTAATAAAAACATCGTAATAGTCATCACCATAATCTACTTTCAAAGCATATTGATAAAATATTAGCTGGTTCTTTTTATCTATTGCCTTTTTTTTAGTCTTTTAAAAGAGGACTATATAAAGGATTGTGCTATTTTAGTGTTGTTATATTTCTTATTTTTTTAAATTTTAAAAGTGTCTTTTTAGTCAATAATAAATTGTTTTAAGAGATACATTGAACGTTTATTACAAAAACAACTTTCAAAAGACCGAAAATTAAAGAAAAAAAACTAATAAATAAGTATAATTACTTCCCATATGTAAGAACAAATGATTATGGTACCACACAATTCCCTTAAATCCTTATCTTATCTAATTCCTTTTAAATAAAATAAAGGTTTTTATTTAAAACTATAGCAGTTTATCAGCAAAAAAAAAAACAACAAAACCACACCTTTCAACTAATGACACTGACAATTTGAAACTAAGTTCCTTCGCATTAAATTATAATTAATTTTTCTTTATTGCTTTCATTTTAAATCGATTTCAAAGTTGTATATTAAAAAAGATACAATAAGAAAAACTAATATAATTAAATTTGCACTTACACATACACATATAAAATGACCTTGTTGACGAAATAATTAAACACAAAATTAAATTCCATATTTATCAAAGAGTAAGTTTTTTTTTTGAGCTGAAATATAGACAAATTCTATTTACTAAAACTTTGAAAATTAAAAATTTGAAGTGTTCTGATACCGAATTATGTTCATAGGGATGCCAATTGACTTTTTGGTTTGAAAGACCATCGTCATAGTTTGCTAAATTTCCCCGACATTATTAACATTCTAGGGAGCTAAAAATGCTTAGCGTGGAAAGATGATTAGCGTGATAGATCACCTAGAACTGCAGGGCTTAGTACATAAGGGAAAATTGTTCCAAATATAAACTGGTGTGTCGCTTTAAGATGACAGACGAGCTCTTGAAAATAAAAGAAGCAATATAAAATCTTGCAAGAGTTAAAAAATAATTACGTACACAAAAGCTGTAATGAAGCTGAAGGAGCTTTTGTAGAATATCAGAGATTTCAGCAATACTCAGGATTATATAATACCAAGTTAAAATTTCATTGCGTTTTTGTATAAAAAAGGCGACTGTAGATTTCTCTTAAGACACCAAACTAAATGATCAAAAAGATAAACAAAAATCATTCACTTAAAGAACTCGAAAATTAGTTAAAAGAGTTTCATGTCATATCTGTCTTAGTGTAAAGGACGATTTTAATTAAAAAAATAGCAATCAATCTTAGGGTAAAAAATTTCAGAATAGTCCGTTTTAAAATAAAAGTGATCCTAAAAAGTATCAAAAAATTAAAATAAAAAAGAAAAATTTTTACTTTCCCTAATATTTTTTATCTTAAAAGATTGGATTGCCTAAGTTAGTGCTGCTCCTTTTTGCAGTTCTCAAACGTCGAGGTCCTTTTTGCATCGAAAATCTGTAAATTTTTATCTCCTATTTTAAAAGACTTACTAATCGCGGCTATTCAATAATAATTATTTTCAAGTTTTAAATCTTTATACATAGAGATTCATATAATACCAATTCGAAGTTATGAACAACAGGGTATGTTTTGATAAATAATCATTCGTTAGTAATTATTTTTGTTTGACAGTTAAAACGATGTGTTAACAATATAACTTTATTGAATAACTGTGATAATTACTAATATCAATTATTTATTATAATATTTTGACAGTTCAAATAAATTATTAGTTCACTCTGATTTCAATTTACGCAATTAGGGAGCTGTCAACATTTCTATTAATTATATAACTTTGTAATTTTTTTGTATTTCAACATATTTAATTGTATTTCTATTTTTTTTTTTTTTTTTTTTGAGTGGGATAATATAAAAGCTTAAATTATAAATCAATTTTTTAAGTGGAATTTCAGAGTGGAATGTTATAAACACTTTAATATAATAATGTAAAATTATTAAAATTACCAACTAATAAATAGTGTTTTTTTAATAAACCTGATCTGAGAAATAGATATTTTAACCCTAATGTGAGTAATAAAATACCTTTAATCCTTTGGTAATTGTTCTTTTACTTATAAAAGAACTAAAAGCTGAATCCAAATGCTCTTTATAAAAAAACCGAAAGCCACACCATTGGTCTGATCAAGGTTCGATAAAATTTTAAAAATACATTTTTGTGCAGTTGCTGTTTATTTTCTTAAGTACTCAACTCACTGCTTGAAAAATTTTTTTTTAAGAATTTATATACATATGATTCCAAGGTCCACTTGTATCTATTAACTTCCTAAACCAATAATAAGCTTCATAATAAAATTTCATTCATTCATTTTGTTAGTTATATGTATCGCATATGTCTTGTATTCCTTTGAACTCATACAAATTTTAATTAAATTCATTTTGCGCACTGTATAATAATAATTATTGTTTTCTTCACTATTAATAATCAATGTATTTTTCTTTGTTAAAGGGAATAAATTTTATGTTCTCGTATCAGTTTCTTTTATGAAAAACTAAAAATAATAAAGTTTTGCATATTTTTGTTTGTGATACACATATGCATATTTTTATATGCATAATAAACATAAACTTTACTTGTTTACTAAAGTGGATTACTTTGAAATATTTTCACTATTTTACTAGCGTAGGTAAAATACAAAAACTTTTAAACTGCTTTAAAAGTATAAAAAGTTGTCTGCTGCAGTCACGTTTGCGTGCAGAAATGTAAAGTTAAAGCATAGACGTCATTGTTAAAAACGAGATTATGAATGCACCCTTATGCTTCCTTACTTACTTATCAAAACCGTCTGGCAAAGAAATGTTAAGAAATAAATTCGTGCAACTTTGTAAGGAACACGTCAAACTACAACAATGCTTCAACAAATATGTAATTAAATCGGTGTTCATGAAACCGTTATCTAAATTAGTACAAAGGAAAAATTAGTTTAAAAAGAGTCACAAAAAACTTAATGATTTAGCAAACTTATATTGTAACATTTCTAAAAGATAAATAAAATATTTGAGCAATCGTAAATAGTTAATAAAGAGAGTGAAATAAAATAAAATAAGATAAGATATACAAATAACTCTTTCATAAGTTTAAAAAATACACTATTTTTAAATAAATTCGTACACTTTTTTTTTCATGTGTGGCTCCTTATATTACAACTGGGTTGTGTGTGGCCTATTTATTTTTTTATCAATATTATTTTGTAATAATACCAAAAAATAATAGACTTTATTTTGAAAAATTTTCACTATGTGTTGTTAATTAAAAATATTTGGCATTTCAACACCAAACAGTATCAATATTTTTTCTCATACTAATTTTATTTTATGTATTTCATTGAAATATAAAACTTTAAAATTATTTTAAATTATTTTAAAACTGAACATAATGACGCTTTGATTATTAGTGATTTAATTTCACTTTTAACAACTGTTTGCAAACATCCTGTTTGCTTGTTTATTTATTATTATATTTTGCAGTGAATTTTAGGAATTCCAATGTGATTTTTTGTTGTAATAGAAGTCATCTTTTATAGTTTACATACTTCCATAAAAATGAAAGGCATATTTTTCACCTTATATTGATTAAAAATTTTTGATAACATTTCTTAAATCTCTCATTTTAAATGAGTCTGAAAAGCCAAGGCCTGATACTTCTTTTGCTGTCTTTCATAATAAAACTAAAATTTAATAGTAACACAAATATCAATTTGTGCACAATAAATAAAATTAACTGTAGAAAAAATTAATATTAATTGAAATTGACAAGTATTAAACTTGTATGAATGGACACGATCAAATATTTTTTTTTATGTGAACTTGTGTGTTAAATTTTTAAATTTTCAAAAGATCATATCTGAAAAACTATTTCATAACAAAAATATTTTATTCCATTATGACACTTATAAAACTACTGCAAATAGATTTTACTTAAAAAGGAACTTACTTCTTATAACTCATGAGGCACTTAAGTTATGAATATATAATTAAATGTACACTGAAGTAAAAACTAATATATGTATATAGACCTATTACTTAATGATCCCAAGATCCACAATTTGTTTTAAAATCACGGGAAAACGGTTTTACATTTATTAAATGTTTAACTTTCAGATTGATAATTAATTAGAATTTTTATTGCTCTAATGATGATGTATGTAAAAATTATTTTTCAGTTAAATATCTAAAATATAAAACCCTTAGAACATACGGACTTAATTCAAAATCTCGTAAAAATTAGTTCGAGTTAAAGCAGATTCATGCAAAGAAAATTGGTAAAAGTTTTGTCCACTAACACATAGCAAATCTAAGAAGTTTTTCTTTTGTGATGGCCAATTGATGGTGACTTAAAAAAATATAAAAAATGTGTATTTTTGCAACATTCACGTTAAAAAATTACTTACTAAAGATGATAGCTAAAATTCTTTAAAAATAGTTGTCATTTTGAAAAAACCGAAATCGGTCAGAATTTTTAAATTATCAAACACAAATAACTTGCTAACTGTAGATTATAACGTTCTGCTTTCTACTTGCTTTGAGAGCCTGGAAAAGGGTTTTAAAAAAACAATTTATTAGAGAAAATCTGGATAAAAACCAAATAAAATATTTCCATAACCAAGGTATTCTAATTTGAGAACCACTCTGGCTGGTCTGAAGAGCTCAAACTGTAAACGTAAATTTATATACTTCTTTGCGATTATGTCTTTAAGAAATTGTTATTTTATTTTTGAAAAATATCGTTTCTTTCCCAGTCTTCAAACACTAATTAAAAATTAAAAGAAAAACAAATATAAGCAACAAAATCTGTACTCGTAGCTATTAGAAAAAACCTGGTTTTTTATAATAAGAAAAAATACTAGTTACGTAAAATATAAATTATATTTTAAATCATCAGTCATAACGATATGTGTCAGGAAAGATTAAATAAATGTATTTTAATTTATTCGACGAATATTCGGAAAGAAAAATTCGTGGTTCGTCCTAAATGTGTTTACTACATAAAGCAATAAAACATTTTGAAAACTAATTAAAATAGAAAAAACGACTCCTGCGTATGAATAACTGCTATTTATTAAATCTCATTGTAGGTAGCAGCAAAAAGCATTGTTTTAAATAACCTTAGAGGGTCATTTACAAAGTTTCAAGAGAATTTGAGAGATTTAAAAGTTTTATAATTCTGGATATATATACATTTAAGACTATTTTAATGTGCCTTACTCACATTCGTACATAAACACACGCACATACTCTTCTATAATGTATTTTTAGGCAGTTTATTTTTCTTTATATTTCAGGTTTTCAGACTTTTTTCGCTAGCGGGATCAAAAATAATTTTAAGAGAAAAAAGAAAAATATTTAAGACTTTGCGTAGATTTGTGACTTTGCCGCTAGATTACATATGAGCATTTTCATGGCATCGTATGTTACTCTTGTACGCCAATATAATGGAATAGGGTTTTGGAAATTACAAGTACTTTTGAAAATATTAACAACAGAAGTAAAATAAAGCAAAAGCAAGTACGCACATGCAAAGTGTTGTATTCCAAATATCTAGAAAAATACAATTTTATAGTAAATAATACCAACAATTTTTTTCTCAGAAGATATCTTGCTTTCAGCTTTAATTTCTGTGCAGTAGAGATCGATCAAATATAAATAACGTAGATAAGCTTTGTTTTTGATGACCTATGAGTCATTATATTAAAATCTATCTTCTCTTTTTGGTTATTCATAATTGTTGTTGTAGCGTGACTAAAAATGTTAAAAGTACCCGAACTCATTTACCAGACAAAGTATTTAAACTGTTATTGTTGCTCTAAAATATTTAAAAAAAGAACTCTTAGTCCACATAGTTTTTTTTTTTTTTTTTTTTTTTTTTTTTGAAGTTATCCAAATAAGTTTAAACAGGCTCACACTCACAGATTAGCTTTATTTTTATTTTTCGCTTGTTCTCTTGAATTATTTGTTACTAATTTTTAAACAAAACTAAAATTGAAGATAAATAATATTTGTAACAGCATTTTGCAATGCAAAAAATCTTATAAAAATTATAAAAAAATGTGCATTAATGAATGGTAAAGGAGAACTTATATAACATAATTTTAGAATGTAAAGGCTTAAAAGCAGTTTAGTCTTTCCTTGTTACAGCATATGTAGATCTACGAGAATTTTACCAAGTGTCATTATGTCTTTTGACGAGTTAGATAAATATCTGTCAGACAGCTGAGAACAATAAATCCTTCCTGTTATACTGCAGTCCTCTTTTAATATTTTTCTTTTGATGTCCTGCAGATGTCCACATTAATGGATATTTTTGTAAATCATGCGATATATTTTTAAACGCTTGCTTTTTGATTTAAGGTAACTGTTGCTGTAAAACACTTCTTGGTTGGAATTCCAAAAATAAAAGTTTCCTTAATTGCTCCACTATTTATGAATCCAGCTTGTGATAACATTTTTTTAATACATTACATTTTATTTAATTCATGTCTCCTTGGTACACTTATGTTTTCTTATCACATTTTCTATGCGGCAGTAACTATCCAAATTAAATGTATATCTATGGCTTTTATTTTTATGCGCAATAAATGATTTGTATTTTCGTTCTCTTCGTTGAATACAAAAATTGACTGCTTAAATTAAAAGGTAGATACAAAAAAATTATTTAAAAACTAAGAAAAATCGCTTGAAAAATATTAGTTTGTTTCACCTCTTCGCATCGTCACCGCTACGTAGCGAATAAAATTATAAAATAAATTGCTTAAAATTTCTATTCTTAAATTAAATGTATACAAATTAATGTATAAAAGTCGAATTTCTTGAGGATGAATTGTGTGTTGTAGGTTAATAACTTTTCTTACTGGCTCGGAGATCCCACATGTGTGTCGAGCTAGAAATGTACCCACAAGAAATGTACCCTGTAACTGTTTTTGCATAATTTAGACTAGATGCTTTTTTAGCAGTAACTGTTAGTGAAAGAATGTATTACTATAAAACAACTTACGTCTTACTGCCGGAACTGAATTCTATCCATCACATAGAAAAAGATATTACAAATATTTGCAAGAATAATTATTTTATTTTCAAATATTTTATTTTAATAAGGACATTAAAAAAGGTTTTTTTAACAACAGTTTTTAACAACTTTTTATGATTTAATCTGTGTACTATAAATTTTTTATTAGTTTGTTATATACGTATATAAACCATTGTTAATAGTGAGAAGAATTTTCCACTTTATTATGCCAGTTTTCATAAATATCAGCAACTAAAAAGGAAAATAAGCAAATTGAAGTTAATTTTATAACCTCAATCTCAAACATCATTTAGTTTACTTACAAACTCGTAAAAATTTTTTACCCTTTAAGCTTTTTTGCAAAGTATACATTGCCCATGATGGAGGTAATGTTTGTTTGCTGTTATGGTACGAATGTGGCCATCAAATTATGCATTATTAATTATTAAAAAACACACCCCTTTGTCTGCTGAAAGGCAATAATTTCACCTGTAAGAAAAGATGTAAAAGGTAAAATAGCTTAGAAGCAGTAAGCATAAGATATAAAATATTTAAATTAATTAAATTAACTTAAATTATAAATAATGAAAAGTATAAAATACTAATTAATTTATTTGGCTTAAATTAACTTTTAGGCTTTCCAATGTTTTGTTTAAAAAAAAGTTTAAAGAATAAAAATAAAAATATAATCTTTACTAAATTGGCGTGTTGCAGAAAAAAAGCATAAATGTGTGTAACAATTTAAAAAGAGAACAAAAAGTTTTATCTTGTATGTGGACCTTCTTTAACAAAATAAAAACTTGTTGTTTGTTAATATTCCTCGTATTCTTAATTACAATATTGGTTCGTAAGAAGATGTAGATAACTTGGGGTGGATAGATAGATGTAGCGATCCAGAAGTTACTGCATCACATTCTGCAGGCATTTAGTTTTAACTGTTTTTCCCACAAAAATGTCCGAAACAACGCAAAAATTTTTTTAAATATTTAGAAATTGAACTGAATATTTAAAATTAATTAAGTAGCTTTCTCAGAATAGCGCTCTTAAAAAACAGAAATCTTAAAATAGCTTATAGAGTGTCTGGAATTACTATGGTAAAAAATTTCATTTTACTTGATTTATTCAACAGAGAGATTATAGTCTGTCTTCCTCTGACGTTATAAACACAGCTTTAACAATTTTGACAAAGGATAGCGAGCAGAGTCAACTCCAATGTAAAAATAGAAACGTAAATAAATAATCTTAATAGAATCAAACACACAAAGCAAAAATGCTGGTGTCACACTAACAATTTTATAGTTCAATTTAAAAATTTATTAGTATATTGTTTTAGCAACTGCAGTCTACGTGTTACCTAAAGTAGGAAACATTCATAGTATTACAGCTCAGCTTTTACCAAATCCTACGACTACATTGCCTTACAACTACTATTAAGTAGTTTAAAACATCAACCATAAATCGCTATCATGATTCACAGGCAGCCAAGTTTCTATTTACACCATTATTTACCTATGATAAAATCCTCTTGCCATAAAATATAAAAGTTTCAAAGACAAAATATAAAATTCAATATTTAAATACAAACAAAACGTTCTGCCGGATAAAAGGAATTAAGAGTTCATAGGCAAAATACGCCAAAAGGATAAAATTGATGATGAAAGCCATTAAGAGTAAGACTGTTTAGTTTTAACAAGCAAGTTCAGTATCATATTTTATGTCAGTTTAAGTATTCTAATCTGGCTTATAGAACTTGACAACCAATAAAAAATGTTTAATGGGCTGATGATGGCGATTTTAATATTGAAAATTTTATTTTGTTCCAGCGTACAGCTACGTGGTGGCTTTACTGTTTACGTTAAATAGATGAAAAGGACAAAATCTAGTTAGTAGTGTTTTAAAATTGATGCCTACATTGCAAGTTGCCTTCATTATGGTTGCATTTAAGTCGGTTGTACCGTTAGTTATTGTAAAATATAGCAATTCTTCTTTAGAGAGAAATCAGTTTAATTAATTGTGTTCCAATATACAATAAATATAGTGAAGCTATACTTTTTGCATTAAAGTAAGCAATAACGCAAATAATAGAGCATTAGATCAGTGGCATTGGCAACAACGATTATGAACTGTCATCTCTAGTTTCAATTGTTGTTTATTTAATAGAATTATCTGTTTTATGACCTAAAGCGATTACGTTGGAATTCTTAAAGACGATAATAAATGAATTTTTTAAAATAAAGTTAATACAAAATTTTCGATTGAAATCTATTAATACAAAAATCGAACAAGTAAAAAAAGGGTTAAATTTTTCCTTCAAATCGATGTTCCGCACCAAATGCAAGTTTTGAATTTTCCGCCATTTTGTTAGTAAGTTGTTGGCATACCTGAAAAAAGAGATGTGCAACTGCTCGTGCGTTTTAGAATACCACAATATTTGGTGCAAATTTTTAGCCAGAGGTATTATTAAACCATACTTTAGAGGCTGCTCAAGCAATAACTTTTACTGATGCTTAATATCGCGACATGTCATACGGCCAACGAAATAATTCAAATAATGCATAAAACATAACGTGGTCATGAATTCTCTTGTTTTGGTAACCAGAATTTGGTCTCCATATCGTGTGATTTAACACCATTAGATATCTTCTTATGGTGTTATGTAAACTCAAAAGTCCAAGTGCTGCAACAACGAAATTTAGTTACAATTATGCGGAAAGTTTATGATTAAAAAAGAGCCATCAAAAGACACTGTGTTTTATATTTAATTCAAAATGTATTTAGTTATTAATAATTATTTTTTTGTAAAATTTGTTCTCTTCAGCTTATCACAATTCTGGAAGACTGCATTTGAAAAATTTTTACTCTAAATCAAGCATAATGACGTCTTAAAATTATCAGATTTATTGGTGACTTTTCAATAATATTTTTTTCGTTTTTATGACTAATAGAACCAAATTGCTTCAAAAAACCCTTGTCATTTATTCTAAAATAAATGTTTTAATATTATTAACCTCCTATAAAACACAACATATTATCGCATCAAATTAAAAAAAATTATGTGCGAATTAAAATTTTTTTCTGATTATATTATTTTTTTTTTTTTTTGTCTTTACATTTTTTAATATAATTTCACAGTAATACTTTTTTAAGTACTTGAGTGTGTTAAAGCCTTCACAAAGAGGCGTAAAGCAAAAAATGAATCCTTTAAAACACGTGGTGACATGCAAAAATAGAATTAAAAAAACACATAGAATGAAGTGAATAAATGAATGAAAAACAATAGAAGTGAAATCTGAATAATAAAACAACATAGAAAGTGTTAAAAACTTGCTGTCGTCTTTTTGTTATTGAAAAAAGGCCCACACACACAAGCAAATACTCCCCGAGCTCTAAAAGAGTGAATGACATAAAACATAAAGAAAAATGAAAACTCAAAATCAATCTTGATTAAAGTAGATTTCTTAATTGACATTTTAAGGAGTAGTTTTTTAAATTAACTAGCAGTAATTTTGTTTTTAACCAATTTGTTTTAGATTTATACCAAAGCTACCTTCAATAAGTTAAAAACTTGGTTTGAAATAGACCCGGTAATATATATTAGTACCAATATAAGTCAAAAATCTAAAGTTAAATTAGTTTAAGCAAATAAAAGGCTCTTTCGTCTCTGCACATTATTTGCTATTGAAAAGGGATTTTATTTCCTCTTAGACTTTTGCAAACTTAAAGCGCAGTCTTAAATTGATTTCATATTTACCGATTGTAAAGCTACTTAAAGCCGTAAAGTATTTAAATGTACTGAAGACGCAATATTTACTTTAATATGAAAAAAAAATTTTTTGTCTATTTGGATGAGTTTTTATGGCTCTGAAACTTTTTTTGCTGTAATGTAAGATATTTTCTTAGAGTTTATAGGGTTCGCTGTTTTTCATATTCTTGTTTGGTGACTTCAGTTGAATTTTGTGGGAAATTTTAAAGCAAATGGCGAATAAGCACTTTATTTAAAAACCTTAGACACATATTAGGTTTTTGGTTATTTATTACCTTAAATATTTTTGAAGCTTGAATTCATTCCTGTTTAATTTTACATGGCTTTAATAAACAGATTTTGTGTTATATTGCAAAGGTCACACAATTCTCCGCACCGGCTATCTCTTATAATTTACTCAATATCTTAGTTTTAGCTTTTGCTTGCGGGCATGTGCATAAGAACGATGAAGAGTGAAGTTTGCGCTTTTGTCACTTAATAACTGTTAGTTCGAAATAGCTCTAAATTAAGAATGATATCAAAAAATTATTATTTCTATGTGCAGGGACATGAAAAAAATATTTTTATTTATTTATTCAAAGAATAACAAGCGCAACGCCAAATGAATTCGGTATTTTACATTAAACCCATTAAAAAAATTTCGTGCTATTTTTTATCCCGATTAAATTAATAAATCATCGGAATTGATTACTGAGGGTGAAAGCACCTCTCGATGGCCATTTCGCTGACAGTTTTCTGAAAGCTTATGATTAGTTCATATTAAACATAGACAGCTATAGATGTCCTGTCTTTATTGCTTATGCAGAGTGGACTTTATTTTTAAAGGGTTTATTTTATTTTTGCATTTTACATGTTTTAAAAACCTGTTCATGCTGGTTTTAGGAAATAAAAAAAAACATTTTGTTAAAGTGGGACAATTTTTCATAGCAATAATCCAACTTTTGCATTTTTCCTATTTAAAAAAATATTTTTGCTTTGTTATTATAATTTGTTTTTTGTGAGGTTATTCATATTAAGCATAAAAATATCTTTAGAAAAAATTGGTAAAATTAAAAAAAAAAAATGTTATTTAAAAATTAAAATTTTTTGAAAACTACTCACATTTTACCTGTAGTCATATAAGATTTTAAAAAATCACTATCTTTAAAAATGCCGAATTTTGGGTTAGATAAATATAATTAAATCAAGAAAATTCAATTAAGCAGATGACTGCACTGCTAGATCTATTTTTTAAAGAAAAATATATTATATAAAATAGTTTAAACCTCACTGGAACAGAAGAGGTCCCAAGGAGTACTGAAATAATAATGTCACCGCACATCATTTGAAAATGTCTAGCACTGTCCGGCAATCAGGAGCAGCAGCCGATTAAATAGGAATATGATGATAAGACTTCTGCCAAGTCGTTTTATTCAGTAAGCGATTATTTTCGTTCAAGTTTTTAAAGTGAACTTACTCATTCATTTCGAACGGAGTGGTAGCAAAAATTTTCAAACATCAGCAAACAAAATTAAAAGAAATTCTTTTAATTTCTTTCGTATATTTATATTGAAAACAAAAATAAAATATAAAAAATTGTATGGAATGCAGGAAACTTTTGGTGAGCGGAGCCGGTGTTTTTAATACTATAAAGGTTAAAAGTTTTCATGTATTTTTTTTATTATAAAATGCTGAACAAAACATTAAAATAAATCCATACTTTTTTTCTTGAAAACAAAAACAAAATATAAAAAATTGTTTTTGTCTTTAATAGAAATATACGAAAGAAATGTTCGTCCGCATGTAGCGAAACCGGCAGTTAATACAGCTGAAATAAAAGAGTATGAGCGATGAAAGTTTTTTGTAAAAGAAAACGGTGAACTGACGAAAATTACTCAGCAAAGCGGTTCTTTATTTTGTTGTGTGATTTTTCCAATAGTGCCTGTTTGTTAATGAAACTGGAGTCATTATGAAACCAATTGAAAATTAAAATTTAAAAATTTAAAATCGATAGTTGCATGTCGTACTTAGTAAGAGACTGAATAAACTATTGTATTATTTCTGGCCCATCACTGTGGAAAATACAAAAAGGTGATAAAGGATTTAAAACCTGGCGGTTCACTAAATATTCCGCTTTTAACATAAGTTTTTCATTAAAGAAGCAAAAGGGAAAATATTTCCTGAGGGCATGCAAATTCCTATATTTAAACGGATATAATAAAACCATGTCCAGTAATTTATACAAAAAAGGACAGAAAAAGAAAAACTTTAATTTATATAAAGAGTGTTGAGATATACTAATGTAAATAATGAAACCAATATTCTTTAAATTTTTATTTAATTTACCATTAATGTTTTGCTGTACTTTATTTAGCTTGTGCTGCAAAACTTGATTTTTCATAAAATTGTTTAGTTTTTAAATATGCCTAATTTACTTAAAGAACTTTAATAAGGTTATTTCATTAAATTTTTAAGAAAGAAACACTTTTTTGGTTGCAGTATTTTAAGTTGTTGTCTTCAACCTTAGCTAGTATTCTTTTATAAAGGTAACTTTTGTTGATGGGTATTAAATCTAAGCTTACGTAGTTGTCAACGAGGAAGTTGAAAGGAGTAATATTTTTTAACACAAGAAATTACACTCGTTGTGCATACTACGGACACAAATATAAAGCAACATGTCACAAACAATTGTTTGGAAAAAAAATTATGTCTGTTAGTGCACAAGAAACTGTTACGATACGAGTTTTAACAAATACTAAAATTACTTAACAGTTGTATCGTTGTTTAAACCCCGAAGCAGGAATTTTCTTTGTGTTAAAATCCATACAGAGTCACATGTAAACAATGTAATAAAACATTTAATTTTGCAGTGTTCTAAAATATGTATTGTGCGTAAAAAATCTCAAATGTTTTTTTAGTTGTAACAATTTTTAGCCTCTTGCTGACCTTAAGTAAAAGCCATAAAAACCTATTATTTAACAAGAGTTATAAGCATATGTTTTAGCAGCTAAAGAAATTGCTGCAAAGTTTTCAACAACTGCTGCAGAGTTATGAAATGTTGTACTTAAACATCTTTTATCTCTTCAAAATATAACAGTCTCCTTGATAGTTCTAAAATAAAAATTACAATTTTGCATAAGGAGAGTGTTAAATGATAACATTTTTATGTTTTACATTAGTACTAAAACTTTTAAATATCTCTATTCTTAAACGCTTGCCCAACTTATTAAATAACAGCAGGTCTTATTTATAATCTTTCTTTCTCTTTCTATCTCTCTTTTTATCCCTGGATACGCTACTCATTACACAAACACGTCTAAACATTAGACTAAAAATTCCCATGAACTTGCAATTGCCTCCCAGGCGTAAAGTATATACCTTTTGCTTTAATTTTAGTTATATGTAAGGCCTTTTTTCATTGTTTTTGCCTGTGTTCATAATATTTTATATGAATTTATTTCTTGGTGTTCACGTTAAAAAATTTTTTAAATTCTATTCTGCTATACGAGCTCAACAGCATCTAATTGGTTTGCTGTAATGTGTACTAACGATGAAAAAGTGGGGTCATAAATAGGAAACGGTAAATAGTTTTGGTTTTTTAAGCATCTTAAAGTGCGTCCAAGAATTTTATTTTTATTTTATTTCTTCAAAGGGAAATAAAGCAGATTTTTTCTACTGTTTTTACATCCAAGCATATTTTTGGATGAGGCTATATGGGCTTTTCCGTATTTCGATTCGAAAGAAAACAATTGTACTTCTAGGGCTTAGAAAATCGAGTGATTTTTTTTCGAATCGGGAGACAAAGTAATCCCTCTGGGCTCAACATTTTTTTTAATTAATTTGGGATTCATGGAGGTTTTGGAAAATAATCGTGATTAAAAATTTATAAAAAAATGAGTAATTACTTTTTATTCGTCAGCTCAATTGCTGTTGAAATTTCAAATCATTCACCACTTCCCTAATCGAAGGCCCAACTAAAATATCTTCTTTGATCTTAATTTCACTAATTTATGTAAATTTTTGTTCCAAATAAATAAAATCAGCACCACTTTTGTCTACGACTTTAACAAAATTTTCAAAAAGTCCTAAATCAATATGTATAAGTGGCAAAATAACATAAACGTATTCGTGGTCAATACGATTTAATGTCTATCAATGTAGAGTCCTAACGTCCATGGGTATTATAGATTAATTTAGATTTATTTTATGGCATTCTATGTAAGAGAGATGTAACGTTTTTATAAACTGGTTAGCAGAAAATATTTGGTGAGCGAAGCCGGTCTTGATTATACTATAAAAAAGAAAATCTTAGTGTCCGGGTGTACGCCGGCTATCCAGGAAGTCTTTGGTAATCTGAACCTTCCATACTAAAAACGACACAATGTCCATAGACATTATGAGGTTCTTAAGAGCGAATTAGTGTATTAATAATCGTAGCCATTTATCTTAATTAAACTGTTTTTGAGTTATGAATTTCTTGCAGCAAACACTTAATATGTACTTTACACAAGGTATTGTTTTATGTATTTAATTGTACATAAAATAAAATATTTACGAAGTCTTGCTCGTGCACTCAAATAAATGAGGCTAAATTATTTTAAATTTGCCTTTAAATTCGCTCATTCATTGTGTGAAACTACAAAATTTTTATTCGAACAGAAATTTGAAAAATCTTTCAAATAGAATTGATATCATTAAATAGAGATTTTGAAAATCAAACAGCTAAAAATATCATTTATGAATAAAAATTTAACTAAAGCTTTTTATTTTATAAATAATGTATGCATACGAAATTTCTCGTTCAATTTTCGACAATCCAAAAACTAAATTTAAAACTTTTTCATTTATTATATGATATAAAATTTATTTAAAACTTCAAAGTTTATGGAAAAAAATAGTCCCATTTCATTCAAAGTTTCTCTTTTTAGGTTTTTGCTATGGGTTTTTTTCTACAATTTTTATTTATTTAAAATTTTAAAGTCACTTTATTTTCTGCTAACGTGTTTCATATTTTATTCAATAACATTCTTTAAAGTTGTCAAAATCTAAAGATTAACTTCATTATTTTTGCGTAGTAATGGCTCTGCTAGCAATAGGGACGACTACATTTTTTGTTGCTGTTATTGTTTTGGAACTAAAAGCTATGTAACACTTTAATGGATTTTAAATCGAATTTATATTTTGATTTCTTGCTGAAAGGTATTTTTTACTCTCGCGGGGATTAACTTTACATAATCTTTTATACTTTTAACTGCAACAACTCCATCGTTAACATCGCCATCACCATTTTCATCACTATTGCTATTTTTATTATCATCATCGTAAATAAACACAAAAATATGATGTTATACGCACAAATAAGACTTACTTTAAAAGCTTTTCTATATAATGCTATTTAAAATTATTATTCTTTTTTCTCTTGTCAATAACTCTAAAATGGAAAACACAACCAGAAGCCATTTTCAAAAGGAAGTGCTTAGAAAGTTTTGTTATTTTTTCTAGAGAAAGGAAGTCTATGGGGAAGATGCATATAAATCTTATTACAATTTTACACTTCGACTTAAAAGAAAACTAATAATTAAGAGAAAAAACAAAGCAAAAAATTTACAGGAAGCTTAAAGCGACTATTATTAAATGTTAAAATAAAAATATATAAATATAAATTTTTAGCGGATGCAACCTTAACTTAAATAAAAAAATTGATTGTGTATTTTGTTTGAAATATTAAAATTAGTCCTTTTTCCTGTTAGCGGTGCAACTTTTGTAAATTAAGTTTATGATTTGCCTATGTTAATTAATAGGTGGAAAAGTTGTGCAAATAAATAAAAATTATGTATTTTAAAAACACATCGTATGATAGGTGTGTGCACGTAATAATATTTTAACCCTCGAAAGATATCAAAGTTCATGTAAGTTCATCAATAGAAAAGCTCCTGAGTAAATATTCGATATTATTAAAAAGCTGAGGAATGTAAAATATCAATAAACGATACATTATCTATTTAAAGCAATTTATAGGGAAGTGTTTTACGAGTTTGTGAGCTTACAACAGTGATGCAAGTTTCTACAAATTAATATATGTTTACCTTTTTTAATAAAATCTCTTTTTGAATTTAATATATTTTCAGCTTCATTTTTCCAAAAAAAAAAAAAAACAATTTTTGTCGTTGTTTTACGTGTTTTGTTATTTATCAATCTTCCCTTTTCAACACAATTCAAAGTCAGCAGCTAGAACAGATACCACAATAGCAACCACTCAAGAAACGTGAGCAGCCACATTGAAAATGTTGAAGTTACGATGTGAACAGTAACTATATTTTGCTGATTTCACATGGCATTATTTTATTATAAAGAAAAGACACCAATATTCACAAATCATACAAATAAAACCCAAAATGTATGAAAATAGGAGAAGAATAGTTGGAATATAGAAGGAAGGCAGAAGGAAATATTGCACTTTATGGACTTTATGCACTATCATTGAATGCTAAACGTGATAACTTTTAATTCAAAGACTTCTTCCAAATGGTTGATTTATTGCCAACTCATGCACATAGACAGTATCAAAAATATGGAAGTTTAACATCTATTACAACAGATTTTATTCCAAACAATAAAGTAAATACAAAAATCAAAGTTCAAACAAAAATCTTTATTTCATTTGAAATAATTGTGAGAAGTTTCCTGAAGGGTACCAATAATCAATATCGGTAAAATAGCACAATAAATTTATAGTTTAATTAATTTAATTTAATATTTCCGTATTCAAAAATTTGTATTTACATTCAATATAGTTTTCTATACCTTTTCATTTAATTTCTACTTCACTTAGTTCACCATAATATCACTCTTTTTCAGCAATAAACTGCAATCTTACCAAAAAATTTTAAAATTCTAGCAAAAATTAAAATTTTACTAAAACACAAAAAAATACTATAATATTTTGAAAATTATAAATAATTTACCAAACGATTATCAAATGTTTAAATTATTAACAAAACATTTCTATTCTAATATGCATTTTTTTGGGGCTTCAGTTTAATCCCTGGCTGAAATCAATTTAGAGTTATTAAGGTGATTAATTTTTTTACTTCATGTACCTTTTTTTAACACAAATATTTTCAATGAACTAAATTAATCAGCTATTGCATTTATTTTATTACAAATCGTTTGTCCTTCAAGGATAGTTAAGAATTGGCATGAATGAACATAGCATTCTATCTGTTTAAATTTAGATAAGTTCTACAATCTTTTTATTTTTTTAAGCCCATCAGAGATATTTCGGCACATTTAAAAGAAATTATCTAAAAATATTGAAATTATTAAAAGAAGTAAATTATTTCTATTAAAATAAACTTTCTCTTACATTTGTTGTTGTTGTTTGATAACTGACAAAAACTTAAACTTTTTTGCGACAAATTAGTAAACAAGCACATATTCATTTACAACTTTCAATTCCAAGTGTTAATGACAACTTTGTTAAAAACATGCAGAATGTAATCTTAAAACTTCTTACTCTGTAACACTCTAAAAACTTATATTTGTAATTGAAAGTAGTGTAGTAAATAAATAAATAAATTACAAACTGCAAAAAAAAAAAAAAGTTTATTAAACTATAAACAATCTAAAAACTATTAAATAAACAATTGTTGATGTAAAGAGGATTTAAGAAGAAAGTAACAGTTTTATATGATGAAATTCTTTCTTCTCTTTATCTTTCAGTGTGTTAAATGATTATTCATTTCTTTGGTTATGGAAGGTATGTATCGCGAGACGGAATATATAACGAAAATGTAAATTACTTATGTAACGCTTAAACGCCTCAGTTTTAGATATTAGAAATGAAAATGCTGGGAAAAAAATTAGACAGGGCAAATGTCTCCTTATCAAAGTTAAAGGTGCCAGTATAATAGTAAAATTTCACATAAACGCTCCTAAGATTTCCTTATAAAATTTTTCAAGTATATCTGCTCTTCATCACAACCCCTTAACGAAGCTGCCTAGCAAAAATAATATTTAAATTTTTTTTTTAAGTGTAACGGGACCAAAGCAAGCTACCTCTACATAAATGACGTGCATGATGAGCTCTTAATATTTTTTTCAGGCCGAACGGTCTTGTAGAATAAATAAATCCTCTATCTTAAACCCTTCAGGTGATCCCTCTAATTGCGCCTTTCGTTTTTTGCATCATGATAAAGAAAATCGTCACAGATGGCGACATGAAGCCAAAATATGCCTTTCCCGAAGCAGCTATAGGACGCATTATTATAGTTCTTTATTATTTCAGTAGCTTTTTCAGAAGCATCGTTTACGCGCTCTTTTCAGAAATCTGGATCTATAGCTATTAGATTTGTTGAGAAGCATGTGAAATATTTGCAAAATTGCCTGCAGTGTAACAGAATGTTCTTTATATTTCGGCATTAATTTTTTATTAATCATTTTTATGCCACGTTAAATCTCTGTACAGTCTTAAAGTAACCTTTTTGAACTTTCTTAACACTTCCATGGTTGCTAATGCCGCTACTAAACCACATGTCTCCTTCGGCCTTAAATTCCTCTATATTATGCACCTGGCATTTCCGGTCACTGTCTTTGTCAGACAGCATTTAAATTCGAACTTAAAAATTAGGTTAAAGTTTGCTAAATACAGAAATATACTTAAAAATAATCTTTTTCTATATTTTAATTATCTTCAAAATTTTCTAACTTGAAGCTACACTTTTTTGCTTAAGCTTTGATTTTTATCTGTACTTCATTGTTTTGCAAAAATTTTAATTTTATTTAAAATGTTTGTGAAAAATTTCCTGACGAGCTAATTAAAGCGTAGCGAAATGGCCATTGAGACGTGCTTTATCTTTCAAAAATCACAATCGGTGATTTGATTACCTAATCGGGATAAAAAAATAGCACAATATTTTTTTTTTTAATTAATCAGTTTAAATTTTATTTATGTCTAGTTAAAAGTTATTTTTAAATTTTAAGCGTTTTCTTATTCATTTAGAAGTAAGTTGATTTATTTCATTCTTTATTTAGTGTATAAAGCGAAATTTTATTTTCTCCGTTATTAGGGGTATTTATAATAAATGTTATATTACGTTTTATATGCATTTAAAATTATTTTGCTTCTTGATTTCACTTTGTTATTATAATTCAATTTCTTTTGTCCCGAAAGGACTGCTCCTTTTTAGGGTTTTCATTTTAAATATTTATGATTCTGCTATTTTGTTTACCCTGCAGTGAAAATGCACTCTACCACTATAATTTTATATTGTAACAATTAAATTTCAGTTATATTAAAGTGTAAGTGTGACCACTTAAAGGTCACCGATGTAGAGAAATGGATATTAAAGAAAACTTTAAAAGAATACAAAAAAGAACATAATAGAAGCATCAAATAGAAATTAAGGTTTTACTCGAAAGGTGAAATACAAAAAAAAAAAAAAGAACTTTTTTACCAGCGTACGACAAAATGTATCCCTTGAAAGTCACTTGTTATCGTATTTTTTATGGTGCTGTCACAAAAACCCAGCTTTGTTACTGGTAATATTAAACAAGAGAAACTGAATAAAAACAAAGTTTGCGGTAAACAATAATAATTGTAAAATGCAGTTTTACTTTTGTAACAATGTTAGTGATAAGTACGGTTAAGATTTTTTGGTATAGTAAAATATTACTTTGGTGACCGAAGAAAAATCGTTATTATAATTATAGTTTACATCAATATATTTTTTCTTTTACTTCTTATTTATTTAAATTGAACATTTTGATTGTAGAGATCTGTAAACGGTGTTAAGAATTTTAAATCTATAAAAACCAAATGTGCTGACAACTGTTTTAGCACGACTATGCTGCAACGCATATCTTATATACAAAAAAAAATTTTAAATTTAAGATTAATCCTCTAGTCGCTTGATCCTAAAATTCATGCCTTTAAATTTTCACCTGCAGTTGGCAGACATTTAGAATTTACACAGAGTATGTACAAATATGTCCGATAGAAAAATAAATGTGAAAAATGAATTACAAAATTAAAGGGCATTACCGTAGAGGCTGTTATTTTGACGAATTCGACCTTTTGCTTTGTTTGCTGTAAGGAATATTACAACAAAATTAAATGATGGGTGTCCTGATAGTAATGTGATTTCGACATATTTTGTGTTGCCTTTTAAATAGTAGGAGGCAGAAACTTTCAATTTTTAAGAGCAGATAAAAATAATGAAAATGTAAAATGTATTATTAGAAGGTTGCTCATACATGATAAAGAATCGCCTGTGTTTTCAACAGATATATTTTCTAAATCGTAATGTAATTCTTTATTTAGAATTTTAACGCATATTTCACTTTATAAACTTTTAAAAATGTTATGTTTTGTAAATTGCTAAGGCTAGAAACTAATTAGATACAATATAGTTTCTGTCGAATTTTACAAAACTTTATTTAGCCCACGTAAAAAGTCACAATAACCTGTTTACCGCATACAAATTTACTACATATTTTAACGGCTATAAGTAATTTAGCCTAGAACTCAAACAAAATTGATTTACAAAATAAATCTTAATTAAATTTCAGATTAAGTTAACGAAAATATTTTTCTTTAATTTTTCCCTCCTAAAAAATGTTTTTTTTTCTAATCTTAATTTATTTGAATAGGTTTTAGAAAAACGCTTATTTTGACGTTTCAAATAACCAATATTATGAAAAGAATTTTGTTAAAAAGTTTCCATTTTTACACATTTCTTTCTTTACTGGTTTTGACTAAATTTGTGTGACACTTGTTGACAAGCACACTTTAATTTAGAATTAACTTGTTTCGGTAGCAAAAGTAAAACACAACAACAAAATTAATTTTTTTGTCTGTTTCTGTAACTGTGTGCACAATAATAACGGCAACTTGTCCTAAAAACCCAAATAAATCTGAAAGAAAATATTATTTTCTTCCATGAAAAGTTAAGCAAGTTGCTAATTATTATTGAAATTTTTTGGTTTTCTGGTGAAAGTACAAAAACCCAAATAAAATGTTTTACAAGAAAAAGTTAAGAGACATAAAAGTTTTTTTTACTGTTGTTAATTTTTATTTCATCCTGCGGACTTAAGTGTTCTAAATATTTAAAAAAAATTTTAGCAAAAAGGCAACAATAGAGAAAAAGGGTCTAAGAAAGCAATTTAAAAGGAACAATTTGAGCATACCATTAAGAGTTGAGCTTACAAATACAGTATTTGTTTTTAATAGAGAAAATAATAAAAACTGCAGCATCGGTTAAAACAAAACAATTAAACTGCAAAAAAGAAAAAAAATATAGTTTATAAAAAAAGAGAGAATAACTAAAAACGTTTTTTACAATATAATAAAAGCACTAAAATTTAAATAGATTTTATGCATAACAGCTCGTAAACCTGTTTAGCCGGTATATGTATGAAGCATTCTTCTAGAAATATTCTCCTAATCCAAAAAACTACAGACACTTCAAACAATAGCGTCTAAGCGCTACTGTAAAGACATTGTCACCCACTATTTTTTGTGGCTGTAACATATTTAAAATACACATTTTCTTTATTTTAAAAGTCACTTAACTAATTTTTCATCATGAATTTTTGAACATAAAAAATAAAGTGCTTAAGGAGTTTAAAAAAAAAAAAAAAAAAACATTTTTTTTTTCAATGCATTTTTTAAGTTACTTTTTACACAGACACGTAGACTGCAATTCTGACCTTTCATAAATATACTCTCTAAGAAACAAATCTTAAAACAGGGTTTTTCAAAATAGGGCCTTTTTATACTGTATTTATTTATTTATTTTTTTTTTTTTTTTTTGAAAGAAAAGATTTTAATATATCTAAGACGGTAGTTTTGTGCAAAATATTATTTTAAAGATGGGAAATTTTTTTAAAACTTTCTGATTTATTCTGCAACGAGAAACCAGTTTTCATAAAAATAAATGCAGTCTACCTATTAATTTATTTAAAATTTTACTTAAGCTATCCGCAAAATAAATCTTCTCAAACTTATCATATCTAATTGTCCTGAGCTTGTAAGTATTAACGATTAAAGATTATAAAAATTATAAAAGAAATAATTTATGTTAGTGCAAATATTTTTTTAGGACTTCAATAAAAATTGACATGATAGTTTTTAGCTGGTTATTATTTCTTAATAGTCTAAAAAATTGAAGCTTAAGCGGAATTTAAATTATTCATTTGTTACAGCGCTAAAATAGTTTAATAAACAAATTTAAAAATTATAGTTTATTAATTTTCTAATGATTGTGTAAAAAGCAACTAAAAGTTAAAACTTTAGTTTATTAATTTTTTATTTTTATTATTATTATCATAAACAATTTTTATTGAAAAAACGCTTGACTTAAACATTTTCATAAACAATGACAGCTCTTAGGCTGTCCTAAAGTTGATATACTGACCAATTCTCCTTATTGCATAAGCATTAATGCCTGACACAAAACTTAATTTAAAGAATAAATTTTGTTAATTTTTTTATATAAATATTTTGAAATTATGTTTATTATGTTTTTTTTAACATTAATTTATTCGAATATATTTCTGTAAAAGTTTCTAAGAAAACTTCCTGTATTAATTCAAGGTTAGATTAATCTTTATTTCTCTAATAGAATTATGTATAGTCAAAATATATTGTTAATATATTCAATAGTAAGGAGTTCTTCAATAAAGTTTTTTTTTCGTTTATTAATACTGAAAAAATGATATAAAAGCAGATTTTAAGTAACATAAAAACTAAACATAATTTTATGATTATTAACAACGTAATTTTTTTTGATAATTTAATTTCCTTGAGTGAATTTTTATGTATTTATTTAACTTAAACACCTGTGCTTTTTCATCATGTCTCATGTTTACGCAAAGCAGCACACCCACAATGAATCTTACTTGTTGCTTTTATTGCTTTGAAAATAACGAACAAATAACTGGGGAAAAATTATTGTGCTATCAAGGTTTTAAGGTTATAAGGTTTTCAAGCAACCATATAAATTGTTTTGAAAATAAATAATTAATTTCGTGCATATTTTAAGTTGTAACGCGCTTGCAAATTTAATCAATGATTTTGTAATGATTTTGTAACCCATCCAAAAATCATTTAAAACCAATTTGCAGCAGCTCTTAGTAACTCGAAATATCTGTAGAGTATATCGTGTGAAGTAAGACTTTCTTATCTTGATGTTTCAAAGTATGTTTCGATTAGCAGTACAACATGTGATATAGTACGGTAGTAGAAAAAAACTTATGATTTCCTCGTTGCCATTTTCTGCAAAAACTTAGCTCATATGCTCGAGATCTCTTCATATTTTAGACTATTGTAATTACGATGGGATAAAAAACACTCCTCACTTTAAAATATGCTTCCTTCAGCTACAGCTTTTTAGCTTTGACATCTAAATGTAAAAAGCAGTGTTCACTGTGTCCATGTCGACATAAATTAAGTATTATTTTTAAGGAAAGTTCGTAAGAGCTTTTCTTAAACAAAATGTAGACTACTCATACTTTAGGTTAGTGAATCCGAAATTAGTGATAGATAGAATAAAAGTTGAATATCTTAATTAAAAGTCCAGTTAAATAATTTATGCTAAAAATGTATATAAGATTAAACAATCATCGTTCTAGAAAGTTACCTTACTAAGGATGCTAAAAATTGGAAAGGATACAACTACTGGCTTTAATAGAAATTTGCTACTATTTTTCCTAGCATTAATAACTAGCGCTTATATAATTAAAGACGTAGAATCTGTTCGCCTAAATAGTCTGACACTAAATATTTGCTTTTAAGAGAATGCTGACGGCTTAGAGATGTTTTAAAGTTCCTAATAATGAGAAGTTCTTTGATAGTTCAGTAAACCCCAAATTTTCTAGTTGCTCTTAAGAATCGACGAGAAGGTATTTTGTGTTAAAAGACTCTGTAATCTTTTCAGTTAATATTTTTAATTTATTTCGTAACCTAATTTTTAAGCAGAATGTGCGTAAAAGTTATTCAAATTAAACAAAAAATTAAAGTCGTTAACAAACAATAAAATTTTGCTGGGCAGGAAATAAATTTACATTACTTTACTATTCACAGTATATTAAACAATTTCTACATGTATGAACACACGGTTAAAAATCGAATAAATTTTTTATTTTATTTTATGCCGCAAAAGTTTTTCATAACTTTTTTATTAAAAAAATTTTGTTGTTGTAAAATAATGTTTGTAGTGTCTATGTATGGATTTAATAATTTTAAGTGGGTTTGTTTGTATCAAATAAAAGCATTATTAAGTTAATCAAGAGTTTAAATTAATGTTAAGAAATATATTCGCTTAGTAAAATGTTTGTTTAAATTTTTTTTTTTTAATTCCATAAAATAGGAAAATTGTGAAGGCTGCTAAATTTTTCTGGGGGTAGTTTATCATTCCCGAGTTAAGCCTATCTACGCCAGTCTGGGCAAGAATGATATATCGTACCCGCAAGATGACGTTTAAATGGACATTCAACATAAATTGCTTAAAGGTATCATGATGTCATTAATTTAGTAATTTTAAGCGGCGAATGTTAAAGTATTTTAATTTTTTTCTTAGATCATTAAAATTTTAATTTTTTTATGTGCAACTTTTGCTTAATTTACTTACGGTTCCATTCATTGGCATTGCATTGCTTTTTACCTTCTCTTCTTTAGTTCTTCTTATTCACTAATTTTTCTTTACTTTGATTTCCTTATTATTGTTAGGAAGTTTTGCTCTATCTGTAGATGTTGTTTTGATAGTGTGGGGCAAAATTTATTTCTTATTGAAGTGACAATTAACACATGAACGTTTTTACAAATTTTGTTATTTTTAAACTTTACCACGACATGTACTAATAATTATTGATAAAAAAAGGTATGTGATTAATAAAAAATATTTTTCTTTAAAGTTTTAACTGCGACGGCTACTGTTATATTTTAAGGATGAAGCATTTAACAACGAAACTCACTTTTTTCACACCCTAAAAAATTGTATGTGAAGTAAAAGGGACCAGTTTTAAATATAACTTTGTTCGTACCTTTTAAAAAGCTATTTAGACTTGTAATGCTTAATGCCTGCTGAACTACTTAAAGCCGGAAAACTACTTCCGTTTGCTAAAATTGCGGTAATTTTTTGTGTAATATATGTAAACAAAATAAAATAAAATGAGTATTTACACCCGCCTACAAGATTGTAAAACTGTTAAAAAGTAGACTAAATAACAAATAAAAACAATTTCCCATTTTTCTTGCTTCAAATGATAACAAGGATACTGAAATCATATTACGATATTTAATTATCATTTATTTTGAAATTATAGATAATGAACAATCTTTATTTTCATTTTTAAGAAACGTCCGAGCAAAACCATTATTGTTTTCCTACAGTACTTGTTTTATTAACTCTGATATTTTAATAAATAATGTTATTTTTTTTTTTATTATTTTTTTTATCTAAAATATTTTTCCCTTGTTTTTTTCAAGTATTTTTCTTTGCAATTTTTTTTGGGCATCTTCATTTGCATATTAAATAGAATGTGTCTTCAATGTAGATTCATAATACAGAAACTTTTAAAAATTGCAGTGTTTAATTTTTGTAATTAATACCAAAGAAGAGAAAAGCAAATAAAAGTTGCACTGAACAATAAATTTATACTTGAATGCATTTTGTGAATCTTCTCTTGAACTAGAATTCTTACAAATACATATTTATACATACATACAACATATTATAGAAATTCGTGACAAAAATAGACTTTTATAAGCAAGTTTTACTAAAAGCCTACTTACACTATGAAATTTTTCATGAAATTGTGATAAAGTTTTTGTTTAGAGATGAAGCAGGAGAAATAAGCAATATGACATCTCTTTAATTTTAGGGGAATGTTATTTAACTTTTGCTTTGTTTAAATTAATCCGTATAACTGCAACTTAATTTTATTATAAAAAAAGGCATAAAAAATTGCATGGTTTAAATTTAGACTAAAATGTTCGCATTAAAACTACAAGGATATAAATTTTATATGAAAATGTCATTAAACTTTTGTTAAGCCCTAATATTTTGGAAATATATAATAAAAATTATTATATAGTAAATTATTATGACCTTTTTCTAAAATAAATACATATAAATTTATATTTTTAAAACGTCACATGGACATCATGACGTTTTTCATAGCCACGTTATATCTTTTGGGTGCAACGTAAATTTCATGGACATTATGTCTGTGGACACTATCGCATCCCACCTTTTTATATTCTGATAAAAAGTGCTTTCAATTTCTTTAATTGGTTCTTCAGAAAACAAGAAACGCAAAATTTCTTTAGAATGAAACTGCTTATAGTTTTCAAACTGTAGGTTAGTTTCTTTAAAAATTTCTTATTTACGATTTTTAAAATTACTTTTATTATGACTTATATTATCCCTGGTGTTAACTTTGGTGTGCGCAATATTGCCACATTTAAATTTAAGATTAGAGTTGCAACAATTTTTTAGAAGTTAAAAAAAATCTATCAAAATCTAAAAAAGGATCGGAGTGTGTGATATATGTTAAAATTTAAGGTAATTAATAACAATTATTTATTATTATTATATTATAATTAATTAAAACAATAAGTAATTATCGACTCATACAGAAATAAACAAAAATATCTAGAACAAATTATAAATTTTACAGCTTAAATATACCATCATTATATAAAAAATATACGTACTAAAACTTAATATAAAAAAAAATATTTTCTTTGTTCTGTTGTAGGATGATACTGGAACAACATTTGCTTTGTTGTGAAGAAAATTGCTTATTTATCGTTGCTATATCGAAGACAACAGCGAAAAAAACCTTTTTTCCGATCATAAAAATGACAGATGATAAATTTTTATGATGCAGAAAAATAGAAAAAATTTTAATCTAAAAAATATGTAAATAATAAAAACAAAAAAAGAAAAAGTTATTCGCAACCCCAAGTAGAAAAGTAACAGAGAAAAAACTGAAATTTGAAAAGAAAGTTAAAATACTACAAGAGGACAGCACTTAAGGAAGATAATTAACACACGTTTTAAATAATAAACTAAACACTTATGTACAAGTTAAAGAATTGATCAAATGCCGAACTGACGTAGTCACGGAACTAAACTAAAACTGACAATAACTTTTCCAATCTATTTAAAATAATGCTCATCACACTAATATTTACTTGGAACCAGTACTAGTTAATGAAATCTTCCAGCGTTATAAGTTGTGCAGTCAATAAAGAAATGTGTAAATGTAAACTGACAGAGTGACATAGCAACATATTGACTACTTCACTACCATAACAAAAAAAAAAAAAAAAATGGATAAGCGACAAATTAAAAACGAATCGATATACTGCAAGAACATAGATTTTTTATTATTATTTAATTTCAAATCTCTGTTCCTTCTTGTTCTCTAACCATAATTAAATTAAAAAGTGTTGAATTAATGGAAAGAAGGAAAATTAAACAGAAAACTTTAAACGAATTTTTAATAGTTCTGAAGTAAAAAAAAAAATCCAACAAAAAACAAAACTGTTGGAAGCAACCAAACACAAAAAAATTTAAGTAAAGCAAACTATTCAGTAGACTAAATAGACAAATTTATTAAGCAGGATTTATAAGTTGTCCAAGGAGGAAAAAAACTCTAAACTTTTCAAATTTATTCTGGAACTGAATAGCTCTCCTCAGACGGGCCTTTCCAAAAATTATAATTTTATTTTGAAATGGAAAATGAAAAGCTAAAAGAACCATAACATTTTATAATAAAATGTCATTAACAACACGATTAAACAATCAAATTACTATAATCTAAGATTTCTTTTGGTCATACATTAAGGCCGGTGGAACATTTTTTATTATATTAACTAATTTAAATTAATGGAAAAATATATTGTGGCTAGAAATGATGTGGAAAGTATTTTACAAATAAGATGCTAAAAATATACTACATTATAAAAATATGAGCTTGAGCAACAAAACAATCCCACAAGAAGAAATGGTGCCCTAAATTTTAGGAACGACTTAAACTTGCAGCGACTGTTGCAAAAAAAATTTGATATGATGCACTCAAGACAAATAAATTCGGGCGTCTGCATGGACATAATTTCATGGCCACATTGTCACACTACGATTCGATATAATATCCATCAACTTAGAGTCATAGCGTCCATACGTAAATTTTATGGTAATTTATGTAAGAAAGATGTAACTTTTTTTTAGCTGGTGAGCGACGCTGATGCTGGCTATAGTATAAAAGGGAGAATCCCATCACCCGGCCGAAGGCCGACTGTATAGAAATTCTTTGATTGGGTTAACATAGCGCAGAAAATCCTTGCACTCAGTCGAAAGCCGAATATGCAGGGAATCTGTGGAAGGCGAAAACATTTTTGTTTTAAGTGCGAACATAATGACACTTTAATAAATGGCACTATTTCCATACTTAAAAGGGCAAAATGTCCAAAAATATATTGATATTTATAAAAACGAAATTATGTCACTTTTGGGTGCGACATAAAGTCAATGAATATTATGTCCGTGGACACTAGAACATGCCATCATGAGCAGAATCCGGCTGTTGAATGCAAAAACTTTCAAAAAGAAGACATGAAAGCACAAGATATTTTTTGATATATTCCACACTACAAACTGCAAGAAGATTAAACTGAATTTAAAAATACACTTGTTGATAAAATGCTTTGACTCGACTGCTAAGATGTTATTAAAAATAATGAAATAAATTTTCCCACAGAAAAGTATAATTGTTGTTATTTATTATTTTTTTAACTTTTCTGTTACCGCGACCACGCCAGCAATCAAACTGTAAGAAAACTTGAAAACAAAGTAAAAAGAAACAACTACAAAAACAAAAACGTAAACATAAACATAAATAGCTGTTTATTATTTAGAAAATGTTTCAATATTTAAAAAAAAAAAACTTTTAAATTATTCAAAGGCCCTCATGTAAAATTTTTATTTCAAGTTATTACAATAAACTCCAAACCTGGGGTATTTGTGTCTATAAGTACCAAAGTACTTTAAAAACTATTTGCAATAATTACACTAATTGGCAGCTTTCACTATAGCTATTGTTGAATGATGATTGTTAAATCTACAACAAAATGTTCGGCTGGTTGGTTAGTTGGTTGCCTACTTGTTTGATTTTGGCTTGAAATATTTAACTGCAGATTAAAAAGTTGTTGGCAAAATATCCCTTTTCGGTATTTTCATATTATAATTGAAATACAAACTGATTTTATTATGTATTTCAAATATTATTTATTTTAATCTTAGTTTGATAGCTTTAAGTACAATACGAACGAATGCTTAGGAAATTGAGAGCAACTGCCACCAAACATTCATAACTATGTATGTTTAATGTGTGCGGGTGTGTTTTGCATATAATTTAAATTATTTGAATAACACTCAAATACTAAATTTGTAAAATAAGTATAACTATTCAAGTATGTATTATAATAATCTGACAAATTTGTTTTGCAATCATTGAAATGTTTTGAAAATTAAAGGAAGTAAACTTCAATTGGATTTAAGGTTCAAGGGTTAATAGAGTTTTGATGATATTAAAAATTCCCAGTATAGATACTGCCACAACAACAAAACAACAACAAACGTTTGTGTTAAAATAACACACTTAGTATTAAACTGTAGACACTTAATCACGAACATATTTCAGTCCAATTAAACTTTTAATTAAAAAAAAATACCAAAAAATTAATTTAAAAAATTTTTTACTAGAAAATTATTTTGACCATATGACCACAGTAGGTCTTCTTGAGGAAACACATTCTGGACACCTGCCACATTCTGGACATCTTCAACCATTGCTGGTTTATCCGCATAAATCAACGACTTAAGGTTGACCCACAGGAAATAATATAGAATCGCAAATCGAATGGTATTGAGGGTAAATTGATAGTTCCATTTTTCAATATCAATTTATCGCTTAAATATGACTGCAAAAAGTTAATAGTTGTGGCCCAATATTGTTTCAACATAATAAAGTGAAGTTACATATAAAACGGATCAACAACCTTAGCATGAGCTTCAGCTTTATTGTTGAAGAAATGAAGCCATCATAGTTTTACCCATACCAAGGGTGAGAGGTCGCTTAGGGTCTTTTGGATTGGGTTTGATCTGTATGCATCATATTAGGAAAAAATAAATGAAAATAATTAAGTTAATACATCAGTATATTTTCAAACAATTAAATATAATTAAGTTGTAGATCTAGGCCACAGTGTACTTCTCCAATTTAATAACAAAAGCCTCATTGTTCATAGTGCTTCGAATTTAAAAAAAAATATATTCAAAAATTTGTTTTTTTTTTACAAACTTAGTTTAGGAAATCATTGCTGAGACAAAAAATCCCAAATCAAGTTTGGATGTACCAATGATGCATATTAATGCATCATTATATTACTATGAGGTAAGTTTTAAGGTAAGTTTTTTAAAAAAACACACATCTCTTGGGCTTAATTTAAAAATATTTAAACGTGTTTGATAAAATTTTAATACAGCACAAGTTTCGACATCAAAAATTTTTAATATTGAAAAATATGCTCAAAATTGTAAAACTTTCTGCATGTTTCACGAGCAAAATATTAAAAAATAGTTAAATAGTAAAACGACGAATGCTTATAATCAATCAACACTAATTCGGTAAGATGAAGTCTACAAAGAACCCAACAATTTTTTAGTTCATCTTCGTTCTTTGCTTATGTATTACCATCATTTTTAATTCCTAATTTTAAAAAGTAAAAATATACAAAATTAAATTTAAGTTTTTGTTTGATTAAAAAAATTTCTCAAAATCATAATTTTATTGCTATAATGCACCATAAACTGAGGAAAAGACTTATAAAGTTTTTTCTACTTTTGTTATTATTACTGTATGTAAGATACAAGAAAAGTAACTTTCATTTTAAAGAAGAAAAAATTTTAACTCAGGTCAATAACATACATGCATACAAACATACATAAAAAGATACATAGATAGTTTATTTTTCAGCCTTCATTGTCATTATTATCATTATCATTCTTAATCTTAATCCCCTTATTTTCCTTTTGATAATTTCTTACATTAAAAATTACAGGAAAGACAAATCTGGAGGAAGTTGATTAACTATGGCTCAAAAACGAATTCTTTCTGTAATGATTGGTGTGAATCCGCAAATGGATGAGATCTTAATATTCGTAAAAATGTGCGGGTATCGCGATACATCGGGAACGAATTCTCAAATCGTATTGAAGAACATTTCATTCTGGTATTGAATAAGCAGCCAAATACAGCCGACATTGCATCGGTGTTCAGGGGAATGAATAGAGTTGGGTACCCTACTGCCATATCTTCCTCCTTTTTTGCACGGATTCTAGTAATTGCAAAACATACCCTGGAGCGCCAACTCATACATAAGTAAGGAGATAAGATGAGGTGAAATGTGTTCTACAACTTTTCAGAAGACCTAGGCATTTGAAAGCTTATTTTAGCGACTTGAAAATCTGTTAAGAAAATCGAATAATAAACTGAATTCTCATGGCAAGTAAGTCAAGTTCTTCTGATTTTTTAATACTTATACCGTTAATAATTCCTGATAAAGCACCATTTTCGGTCATGCGTAAGCATACAAAATTGTGTTTTACAAGCACTAAAATTGATTTTACTCGATTGGCTTCAATGAAACATTATTAAAGGATGGTATTTGAGATTGGTGATTGGTGATAATTACAGGAAGAGACTAAAGACATTAACATATAAATGTTATAAATAACTTAGTAGTAAACATGCACTCTTTACACACGTGTACACTGTAAAAGATCAGTTTTTGTGA
Organism: Cistogaster globosa; assembly: GCA_937654795.1. Taxonomy (NCBI): domain Eukaryota; kingdom Metazoa; phylum Arthropoda; class Insecta; order Diptera; family Tachinidae; genus Cistogaster; species Cistogaster globosa. Next base: position 115,031,262 of record OW569405.1, on the reverse strand, counting down.
AATAATTTTCTTGCAAGTCGAAATTATCTTAAAACTATTTGAAAAATATTTCTTACCAAAAAAAAAAAAAAAAAAAAAAAAAAAAATATTTATAATTCAAAGAGGATTTGTATTAAGAAATTTGACATTTTATTTAAATTATCCGCTCAAAAATATTTATTTCTTTATATAATATATTTTATTTTAAAATACAATAAAACAAACTAAATAACGTAGATGTAAATTCATTGTTTATTTGGAAGCTTATTACTTTTCATATTTAATCTCCAAAAATCTTTAAAACTTATTATTGATTTTTTATATTCCTTAAAATTCTATGACTTCTTAAGTCTCTTTCTTAGAAATACTTTGTCAAAAAAAAAATCAGTGTCATAATAATAATCTTATAAGATTTAAAATAATTTTCTTCATAAACTGTTAAGTTTTGTGTTATTGTTGGCAGTTTTCCTTAAAGCTCTTTTCCTTAAAATGACAAACCTACAATGAAAAAAAGAATAAAAAGGGAAAGTACATTCTTCCCAATACATGGAAAAGTGCTTTACAACTAATGCAGTTTGCAAGCAGTACATTTTTTATTAGAAAGACAGCTGCACATAGATGCCATGTAAAAGTTAAACATCTTTTAGTTTATTAATGCTTCCTTCGAAATGAAATTGAAATCGTATATGAAGTTGATAAAATCAACCACAAATCTAGAAAGTATTGCAACAAACCAAAGGCACATAAGAAAAAGACTATTAATATAATAAAAAAAAAAGAGAAATGAAAAATGAAAAATGAAGTTTTCTTTATAAAGTTGAATAGCTGACAATTTAAATAAAATCGTATTAAAATTTTTAATGAATATCAAATGCTGAGGTTTTCTCTTTACCTTAAGAAGCTTGATTTTGAAATATATTTGAACTATCCAGTCTGTACGCTGTAATTTGTGTAAATAAAAAAATCTCTTATTTTGTTATTTCTAAAAGACATTTTGGCGTGTGTGGCTTCCTTTTATTTTTGCATTATTTTTTTTTTGCCTTTTTATGTATTTTAGAGTTATGGTTGAAGTGTCCACAAACTTAAGCAAATAATTTTCATAGCATGAAATGTTTCGCATACAATGTTGTTAACTACAAACATTTTTAAATTAAAATCTCTGTCGTTTTTTATTTCTGCTAATGTTGTGTGATTGTAAAAACCTTTTTTTTTTGTAACAATACATATGTATACCTGAAATTATACTGAAAATAATAGGAAAAAGTATAAAAATTAAGTTTTGCGTTGCAAATAAACAATGCAGTGGAGAGCAAGAAATAAATGAGTTAGTAACTTCAAAAACAAAATATAACATGTTATTGTGTGTGATACAATTTTAAAATTTATTTGCTTAGAAACACATAAATATTTTTTTTTTTAGCTTAGGCCTTTGTTTAAATGATTAAAAACGTCAAACAACACTGAACCTGGAATTTAGGTAATTACATGAAAATGTGGTGTAGAGTTCAAGAATATAAGCAAACTATGTAACCAAGAAACCTTTTGTTAAGTTTAAAAATATTTATCGGAAAGAAAATATCGATCTTGAGTGAGAATATGCTGAAAAAATTGTAAAAAATTTATTTAAATTAAATAAATTTCACTGTTGGTGTCATTAAACAAACAGCTAGTTATAAAGGACTTTACCTACAGGTATGAAAAGAATATAATATTTACTGGCGGAACAAGTCCAATTAATTGAATAAATTTAATTTATTTTATATTGCAATTACCTATCACATTAAAACGAAACGTTAGGAAAAAACCTTCAACGAAATTTGAAAAGCAAACATCATTATTTTTTAATTTCAGTTGCTTTTTTGTCTTTGGTTAAACGATATTTGTGCCAATGATATGGAAAATATTCCTGTTTCTAATAGTTGAACTATTTGCAAAAGAAAAAAATTTTTAAAAATTATAAAATGCTAATAATAACTGTTTTAATTCAAGGGCTTCAAATAATAAAGTGATCAAAATCGTGAGAAGGAACTTACTTTAAATCTATAGGGTTATTTTAACTATCGTGCTTTTGTTTAATTCGGAAAACCATATTTAGTTTTATTAAGTAAAACTTAAACTTATTTTAATTTCTTCTTCAATAAATTAAAGTATAATTTATTGAAATCATGGAAATGGATTTTTCGCTTTTTCGCTTTTTCCTTCTTTTTTTTTGGATGCTAGCTTAGCATCCTAACTATTTTTAGGAACAACATTTTATCGAACTACATGAAAGAAAAAATTTTTGGTTATTTAAATAAAATGTGTTTAATTTGCATTAATTGATTTTATGATCTGTGAAGCTTGTTTAAACAAGTTTTTTAAATTTATTCAGAATTCTAAATATCAAAATCTATATGTTGCAAGTTTAATTCAAGTTAGAGTTTTGTTAAAGAATATATGTTATTCAGTAACGATTAAATTAAAAAATGATATTTACAAAATACTATATCACTAAAAGTTACAAAAGACGAGATTCGCGTATTGGATTTTCTTTCCTTATATGTGGGTCGCTTATAATTTTGTTAGGAATTTGCCAAATCACCTAAAAATTATAACCTGTTAAAATAAATTTCAGTCAAAACTTACAATTCAAAATAATCATAGGTCCTTGTTTGAAACTAAACCAAATAAATATTTTGCTGCACTAAGTGAAATAAACCAACATTACCTGCTTTCAAAACACACACAAAAAATGTTTTTAGCATTTTTTAAGAATATAATTAAATTTACTTAAGGCACTATCAACATAGTTTTAGTTTCAATAGTTTAATAAAAAAGCTTTTTAGCATTTAGACAGCAAGTAAATTAATTTAACGAGGAAATAGCTAGCAAAAATAAAGTAGAAAAAAACTTAATAATTAATAATAAATAAATTAAAAAAACAAAATTTTATTATGCTAAAATAAAATAACGTGGTTTAATTGGAGTCCAACCTTGCAAGAAATATACTTTATGAATGATCTGTTCACATTTTTATATTATGGATTGCTATTTTTTCCACTGGATTGTAGAAATGAGATTTTCTGCAAAAAAATAAACCATTTTAAAACATTTCTCAAAGTGACACTAGACTTCCATTTATCATTTTTATTAAATTAAAAATAAATTGTATATATTTTAATAACATAAAATAATTCTCTTGATAAAATGTTTAATTTTTTTAGTATAAACTGAAATAAATACATTAACAAAAAATATAATTTGTTAGAAAAAAACTTTATTGCAAATTAATTGAAAAATCTAATCGATTTGTTTGTAATGGTTAGCAAATATAATTAAATAAATTAATAATTATTTTAAAATCAATGGTATGACCTAAAAAAAAAAAAGGTAAAAGATTAAATTATTATTTATATCAAAACATTGCAAGCAAACAAAAAATTTTTCAATGAATTAATAAGAACAATAAATTAAATATTGAATTTTTAATTATTTAGAGGATACAGTTTATTTGTTATGACTTTTAAAATAGTGTTTGTTAACGGTTCACTGCCACTGAAAACAAAAGTAAATGGTAAACATTCACAGAATGGTGCAAAGAATCAAACTTTTCTCCTTTTAATAATTTTGTTAGTGAATACGCCACACACAACACTTTTTAACTATTTTATTTAGTTAACCTATTTTATGATTATTAACAGGAGAAATAAAAACTAGGAAGCGGTTAATGCAGAAGCAGAGATATAACCTGGACATATGGGTGCTTCGAAGATGCTTGTTCCTACGAATGTTCAAAAATTATATAACCGAATTTAAATAGATATAAATTAATACGTATTAAATAATTATATTTGGTTTTTTTCTTTTTTTTTTTGGATCAGAAAAAAATATAGCAAAAGCGCTATTTTTAAAAAATAATTACGTAAAAATTTTGACGAGTGTTCTAAAAAATTTTTTGAAATTCTGCTGAAAATTAATGTTTGGAGCACTTGAGTAGTATAGAAAAAACCATAAATTAATAAAAACAGTTTAGAAGTTGCCTGATGAGGTTTGTCTAAATAAAAAACGCAACGAAAATTTTAAATTCTAGATTATTGATAAAAATCATCAAAAGCGATAAAGCTCTTGACGACTGCATCAAAGATTAAACTTGTAATATTTGTAAAATCAAAAAACAACATGTTAAAAATTTGTTTGTCTGTTACATGGGGTTATTAAGTGTAACTCTGCTTGACATCGGTACAGTACAGTTCTTTCTGCCAAAGATGTAGTTAAGCCAGTATGTGGATTAAAGCTTGCTGAGACATATGTATATTAAGAATCCTCTCTTTAAAGGTACTTTTAAATTTCCAGAATTAAAATTATCTGTGGTCAATATTCTTTTCCACAAAGTAGTGTTAAGAAGTAGGTTTTACCATTCAAACGAATAAAAATCAAAAATTTTTTTGTTCCTTTAAACATAAAGTCGTTAAAAAATATTGGAAATAAAATTATTATTTTCTTAACAAAACAAACTTAAACAAATTGCAATGGAAATAAACTATATTCAAAGGATTTTTATTTTTAAATCATATCTTAAAAACTATCTACTACAAAACCTTAAAATGATTCTGCCGTATCTAGTCGTATTGCCCTACATCTTTTTCTTCTTCTGCTTCATAATATTTATAACTAAAGCAAGTTAATCAATTTCTTGTATGTGTGTGAATAGCCAACTTACATCAAAAACGTCTCTGACGCTTTGACACTAAAAAAATTGTAAAAGAAATTTAAGCAAATAAATTGGTAAAATTAAAATTAGGAATAAAAAAATATTATGAACAAATTGTTCGAAACAAATTCTATTTTCTATCAAATAAAAATCTTATACAAATTTTGGTATTTTATTTTATTGAACCAAAAGTTAAATCAGCTTTCAGTTTTGATAAATTTTGCTTGTTATTATTTTAATCTGAAAGGATTTGAAATATGTTCAGCAAATGCAGACTTAATTGATAAATATTATTCCTAATTTTAGCATTTCGTTACGTAGCAAGCAAAAGTTATTCAAACTCTGTCATTCTTTAATCTAGATGCAATAAATGCATGTATATTCATTTATCATTTGCTTGCTACGAAATTCTGTTCAAAATGATATATATACATACTTTTAAAAATGTCAAAACATTAATAGACTACTAAATACAAATCAATTAAAGCATTCCATGTTTGCATCACACATACATTTGTATGTACATATATAAGCCTGGTATTGATAAATTTTTCATATTTTTATATAGATGCAATAAGATTTAACTTAAATGTCGCTTTATTTTCCATCAGAGATTCCACCACAAAATCATATTTGAAAATCTAACAAAAAGTTAAATAAATGTTGTGATACCAAAGGCTGTAAAAGTCCAAACCAACACAACTAAAAGGAGCAAAAACTGTACACAAGTGGAGAATCATATTAATTTGAAAATATAATATGGTTACACTGAACTAAATTGTATGGGCGATGAAAAACATCTGTAAAATCTTAACAATGAAAGTATTTTAATCCAAATAATTTTTATCCAAATCTATGCACGCTTTATTTATATTAATAAAAAAATATTTTGTAAAACATAAAGTTAATTTATTTTTAAATAAATAGCAATTCTACATCGCAAGAAAACAAATGAAACTAAATAAATTTACAAGTGAAAGTGTATAAATTATTTGTGGATTTGTCCTTTATTTTAATAAAAGCAACATAAAGAAACTTAATGATCAGCGAAAAAAGACATGCAAAAGATGTATATGATTGGAGAATCGCATGATTTTAGTATAAGCCTGTCATTGGCAAGCATGGCGAAAACACAAATGCTTGGCATTTAAATGAATACTTAAATCTAGTTAAAATTCGATGATGATGCAAGAGAAGAAATGAAAATACCAATAATTTCTTAACTACATCATTCTTTTTTATTTTTTTACTGGGAAGTTATTTATTTTATCAAAATTAAAAATGGCTTTTGAAGAAGAAGAAAATCCGAAAAAGTCATTTTTATGTTAGATTTAGCTAGTTGCCTTAAAAGATAATTCGATGAGATATGTAAAACACTTTTCATTAAATTTTACTTTGTCACAAATATTGTATATTTTATAATTAGGAGCTCTTGCGGTTTATGGTCAGCGCACGTAAAAGAAAATTTAAGCTAAAACTAACTTAAATTAATAGCTTATTTAATAAATAATAATAATTTTTAGGAGTAAAGCAAAACAATCACACCGAAAAAATTTCTGCAATAAAAATAATTTTATTTTTATTTAGAAAACGGCTGTTAATTTAAATAAAATAAAATAATGAAATAAGACTTAAATAAATAATCCTCTTTTCTTAAATTCAAAACTCAACTTCATACAGTCTTTTAGTTTACTTCACCTCTGAATTTGGATTTCAAGACAATGGAGAAATGTAATTATAATAACATAAAATTTATTCTTTTCTTTATAAAAGAAAAATAAACAATCGCCTGACTTTATAATTACTTCTATCACTTCCATTACTCCAATTATTTGCTTTTAACCAGGATATTTAAATTTTATGTATATTATCAAATTATAATTTAATAAAAAAATTAAAAAAAAATAAAAGTCACATTTCTTTTTAACATAAAAATTTAAAAGGAATAAGATAAATTCTTAAAAGTGTTTATTTGTATTAAAGGAGTAAGAAGTTTTATATACCTTAAATATAATTTTATTTCCACCACGTTTCTATTCAAGTTTGTGTGTTTTTTCAACTTTGTTTAAACATTTTACCATTTTAATAGATTGTGTACGTGTTGTTTAATAATATAAGGACGCTTTTAAAGTCTTATATTTTTAAAAATTTTAGCATCTATCTAAAACCTTTAAAGTTAAACACAAACCTGCTTACATACTCTACATAATTTATGCAATCGTGTGTGTATATATATATATGTGTGTGTGTAAATGCATGTCTTTTTTAATTCAAGCTGTTTTAAAATGCATAAAACGTTTGTTGTTAACACAAGACTTTTTGCACTTTGCTTTGTTGCCACTTTTGACTGTAACCTGCTGGCGACATGTAGTAATTTTCAGCTAAAAATATTTTTATTTTTCTGTACTTTGAGTGAGAATTTTTTGTGTGAGAATTTTTCTTTGTATTAAATTTTTTTATTTGCTTGTAGTACTTAAAGGGTGGAATAAATGAGAGCAATTTTTGAAATCAGTAAGCGTCGATACTTAGGCCGGACACTTGGCTGTAGCGTAGTGGTCGCTGTACGCTGGAACACTCAAGGGCAGCGGTGACAATAGTCAGCGGCAGCGTCGATACTTAGGCCGGACACTTGGCCGTAGCGTAGTGGTCGCTGTACGCTGGAACACTCAAGGGCAGCGCCGGTAGGTCAACCGGACACCAAACAGTGGGTGCTGTAGCCGATTCGTTGACTCTCTGCACCGGAGTCGGTGCGTGCGCGAAGTACTAGACGCTAGTATCGGGCTGTAGCGAAGTTGAGCGGCAACACCCGGGTTTTATGCCGGACGTGCTCCTGGCAGCGCCTAGTGGTAGTGCTCGACCGCGCAGCCTAACCCTGGGGAATTGTATAATTCCTCGCCAAGGTAAGCGACAAGGCCGAACCAACGCCGGTAGAAGTGTAACTTCTGTGGCGTTGTTTTACCAACAAGCGTAGCAACTGTCGCACAGCCGCGATGAATGGCAACCACTATGGGATAGCTAGGCAGCGCAAGACTTAACCTGGGGAATTGTGTAATTCCTCGCCAAGACTATCTTCGCTAGTCGAGGCGCCCACAAATGCAGTCTTACTGAAGATAAGAAATAATTTGGGGAATTGTAAATTCCTCACCAAGCAACTTCTTACCTGCAGGCCAGCTGCTTACAAAACTGATATTTTCAACTCAATGTTCGCCTTTTTATACTTGTGCGTGGGCACACACATTCATTCACACACATATTCTTATTCGGTTGTGTTTATTCGGCAAACACAGCCGATCGTTGTAGTTTAGTTCGTGACAGTTGTGACATTGTTGATTGTTACAGCTGGTTGTTTATTCTGCAGGTATTCTCTTCAAGAGGGCGTAATGTGTCACCCGACCGTTAATTCAAACTATAATCAGGTAGAAAACTTATCATAACTAAGTATAATTCATTATATACAGGCTTAATTCTTAAGTTAACAATAAAAGAAAATATTTTATTCTAGCAATAAAACATAAAAATATAATTCAATAAAATAATATAAGAAAGAAAGTATAATTCATTATATACACGCTTAATTAGCAAGGTAATAATAATAAGAAAACAAAATATTCCATTATAGTAATATACATAAAACAAATAAAAATATTTAGGTGTTGACAAAAACGAGGGGGCGACTTTTGTCGTTACACTGCCCCCCCTCCGGCAAGGCCCAGGGCTCTGCTTATTGCGCCCAAGGATGCGGATCTTGCCACTTCGTGCGATCAGAATTTGGTATCGCTGACCCTCATAAATTCGTAATAAGCATATTTGTTGACGGCTGCGACGTTTCTTGATGAGTTCCACCACTTCCGCTTGTAGAGGGCCCGGCGTTTCTGCTAGGGAAATCTCGGCGGTCTCCTCGTTTGGGGATGTGGCCAGATGCAACTCCGAGTCGCCTACCACGCCCGATGGTGACGTTACTATACTCTCTGGATGGCTCGTTGAGACGGCCCGATCCACTACGGGTGACCCCGGCGATGTGCTTGCCGTCGAGTCTGACAAGGGTTCTGTTGACGGGGTTGACAAGAATGGTGAACAGGGACTTGTTTTTAGCAGTGGCGGGGTTAGGCATGTCGAAGACTGCGGAGTAGTCGATTGTATGCGCCCACTAGTAAATACACAATCCCTTCCGGGTGTCGGTGGGATTTTGGTGTCCCATAGCTCTGGGGACCATGCATCACTAGTCTCTGCAACGTCCATCATGACCGGAGTTGCTCGAAGGGCCGTCTGGTCCTCGCCTGAATCATCCTTATACGTGGGTTCAATGGCCGCGATTACTTTTGTTGCTGGGACCCATAATCGTACTGTCATCGTGCGCTCGTAGCACTGAAGCCCCCATTCTCTATATTGTCGATCGTGTATTTCCACGGTGCCATACCCCTCTCTACGAGGGGGCATTGGTGGTCGAAAGTTTTCGTTCTCCCAGTCCAAGGAGGAAGGTGACCGCGGTGGGAGTGGTGACGGGGGCGTTGGGGAACGGATCGCAACTGTACGATCTTCAGCGCCAAAGAATGATCTTCGAATTTCCTCGAGGAGGAGATCGTCAACCGGTCCCAAATCTCCTAACGCGTCCAGGGTGTGAACGTGTGGCCACCGTGGTGCTTTTGGAACGTCATCTTCCTCGGTCAGATCCACTATTGGAACTTCAGGATTGACCTGGAAGATTTCTTCCTCCTGTACAGGTGGTTCGGGTGTTTCATGCTGGCTTGTCTTATTATTCTGGCCCGTCATTCTATAACAACTTGCACGTTTCGGCGGACGGGTTGTGTTTTTTGGTGGTGGTTTGGACGTGTTTGTAGTTGGCTCTCGGCAGGGTTTCTTATTGGGCGGGGCCCGCGTACCTCGACTGGTGCTGGGGATGTCGTCGTCATCCAGAAATATGGCGGTTCTGACTTTGGCCCTTTCCTGCGCCATACGCTCTCTAAATTTTGCTCTTGTTTTTTCAAATTTTTGCTGTTGGGCGTTCATCATTCTAGTGCGGTTCTTGCGTAAATAAAAAAGAATCTGTAAATAGAGACAGGTAGTGGTTGAATTAGAATTTTAATGATGGTAGGCCTTTAGTTCGCTAATGTGTGTCGTGCGTTCGTCGTTATTTGCCAGGTCCCGAATTTTCACGATTACTGGAGATATAAACTCCTTGACAATGTATGGGCCGCCATATTTTGGCGCGAGTTTCGCCGCAAAATTCTCACTTGCTTTTGAGAGTGGATGTTGCCTGGCTAGGACCCACGTTCCAAGTCGGGGTTTCCAAGGACGTCGCCTCAAGTTATAGTGGCGTTGTTGCTTTTGGGATGCCGCTTCTAGGTTCCTTTTTACAATGGTGAAGACTTCCTGTAATTCGCTCGCACGCTCAGTAGGAGTTGGGTTACGTGCCCCGGTTCCGACAGTAACTTCATCATAGAGTGCCTTCGGCAGACGTGGTTCTCGCCCTTGGGTGAGATATGCCGGGGAGTAACCGGTTGATTCCGCGATACTGGTGTTGATGGCTAACATAATTTCTGGTAAAAAATCGTCCCACGAATTATGGTTTCGGTCCGAGAACTGTGCGATGATCGTTTTGATTGTACGGTTAGCTCGCTCTGTCGGGTTTTCTTGGGGTGTATAGGGTGCAGTCAATTCCTGCTGTGTCCCAACGTCTTCCAACCATTTCCGAAATATGCGTGACGTAAATTGTGTGCCGTTGTCGGTAATTATTTTCTTGGGAACCCCGTATCTGGCCAATATTCGCTCTCGGAAGGCCTTTACTACGCCCTCGGCAGTGGCTTTCCGTTGAGGCACCAATTCGCACCATTTCGAGAATCTATCGAACAATACCAGCAATACGCTGTTGCCATGCTTGGTCCGAGGCAAGGGACCTATAAAATCCGCACAGACGGTAGCCCACGGTTCTTCGGGAATTTGGGTCAGCATTTTTCCAGCTGGCATTTGGTGTTCGATCTTATACCTTTGGCAGGAATCGCACCGGCGCACGTACCGACTAACCTGTTTAGCCAATCCGGGCCAGAAGTACCGATTTGCGAATTTATTCACAGTTTTCTGGGTACCGAGGTGTCCGCCTGCGATACAATCGTGGTTTTCACGAACGACCTGATTGCGTAAAGGTTCGGGAACGCACAACTTCCATGGCGTGCAGTCCTCGTCATTCACACTTCTCGTCGTGTGCTTATACAGTTGGTTATTTACAATTGCAAAATTAGGAAATTTTTCCGGGTTCTGCCGGACCTCAGCCATTCGTCGCTTTAACCAAGGGCAGGTGTTATTGGCAGGTGTTAGTACGAGATTGAGTTTCTCTACCGGTTGGCGGGATAGGGCATCCGCTACGACATTTTGCTTACCCTTTCTATATCGTATGGTGAATTGGTATTGTTGCAGCTCTAATGCCCAGCGGGCTAGTCTGCCTGTGGGGTTGTCGATGCTGTTTAGCCACTTCAGGGACAGATGGTCGGTTATGACCACAAATTGGTATCCCTCTAAATATGGTCTCATTTTACGGATTCCCCAAATGATCGCTAGACACTCCTTCTCTGTGGCCGAGTAATTTATTTCTGCTCCCGTTAGATGACGACTTGCATAAGCGATTACCCGCTCTGCCCCGTCGATTGTTTGGGTTAACACTGCACCTAATCCATGCTCACTGGCATTCGTTTGTAGAACAAACGTGTGGGAAAAACTCGGACAGGCAAGTACTGGAGCCTTGGTCAGCCTGGTTTTTAAGGTAGTGAAAGCATCTTGTTGCTCCGGTCCCCATTTCCAATGTTTTTCCTTTTTCAGTAATTGTGTCAATGGTTTAGATATGGTGGCAAAATCGGGTACAAAACGTCTGTACCACGATGTGACGCCCAGAAAACGTCGGATCTCTTTAACATTACCTGGCGGGGGCATATCAGTGATGGCGGCGATCTTGTCCGGGTCAGTTTGGATCCCATCTTGGCTGATCACGTGACCTAAGTATTTTGTTTCTCGTCTAAAAAATTAGCATTTTTCGGCGTTGACTTTTAGATTGGCTGTCCGCAATCTCCTGAAAACCTCCCTAAAATTAGATAGGTGTTCTTCAAACGAGGCCCCAATTACGATGATGTCATCCAAATATGCGAAGGCGTGTGGTTCCATCTCTGGTCCAATTACACTATCTAGCGCCCGTTGGAATGTTGCGGGGGCGGAGTGTAGTCCAAACGGCATCACCCGCCACTGGTATAATCTTCGTCCTGTGACAGCAAAAGCTGTATATTTTTTACTGCTTGCTTTAAGAGGGATCTGCCAATAGCCATCTTTCAGGTCCAAACTACTTATATATTTAGCATTACGTAGCCTGTCCAAGATGGTGTCAATGCGGGGCAGTGGGTATGCATCGGGAACCGACCGAGCATTAAGTTGACGGAAGTCCATGCATGTTCGCCATGTTCCGTTTTTCTTTTTTACTAAGGTGATCGGAAAGCTGTATGGACTTCGCGAGGGTTCTATACACCCGCGGGCAATTAATTTATTAATTTCATTGTCGATGATGGCTGGGTTACGTGGCGCATATCTCAGCTTAATGGGTCGCTCGTCCCTCACGACAATCTTGTGTTGGGCAATATTCGACACTCCCTTGATTTGTTCGAACATCGCGAGTTCTTTTTCCAAAAACCTTGAAATTCTTTCCTGCTCTTGTGGCATCTGATCTATACTCTGCCCGATTTTAGGGCTGCCTGTTGAGGTACATAAAGAGTTAGTCATAGTGCTTACCTTGGCTTTGTTTAGGCTGCGCCTGTTGTGGGCTGGACGTCTCGAGAATTTCGGGCGGCCTCTTGCTACGAAACCGGCACAACTGAACGTGGCCTTAAACAAACACAGTGAGTCCAACCCCAGAATTAAGTCTTCCATTGCCTCCTGCATTACCAGGAATTCACAGGGCATGGTCCTATTGCCGAGAGCAACCTGGAGCCGCACCGCCTCGGTGATGAGTTTCTTTGACCCATCCGCTAAAAATACTTCTGTATTTACCGTAATCCGCTTGAGGGATGTCGACAGCCGATTGAGTTGAACCGGTGAGATAAAGCTTTTGGTAGCTCCTGTATCGATGATTGTAGTTATCAGTTGTCCATTTATTTTGACAATCGCCTTGAGTTTTTCCTCTTCCCACACTAGACAGGTTTGGTTTTCCTCTTTACTGCCCGTTCGGCAGGTGGAATCCTATGTCTTTTTCGCTTTTCTACCTCGTATCATGCGGTGATGCTCCCCTCGATTGGGCTGTGAGGTCGTCGGAATACATTCTAACTCATCAGCTATCTGTAGCAGTTCGGCGAGCGTTGAAAAATCTTTGCGTCGGATGTACCATTGATAGTCTGGTTGGGAGTTTCGGAAAATTCTTTCCAGCTTTTGTTGTTCAGTCATGTGGGTGGGCCGCATCAAGTTTTGTAGCGCTAGTAAATAGTCTTTAAAAGCCTCCTTGGGACGTTGCGTACGCTTACGTATTTCATCCTCCAGTTTTTCGAAATAGCGTGGAGGGAGGAAAAACCGGTAAAAATCTTCCTTGAATTGACTCCACAACTTCCAGTGTCGATTGTTGTTCCGCAACCAAACCAAGGTTCGTTTCCGTAGTACTTCTGGCATTATTTGCGGCAGCTGATTCGTGTCTACGTGGTACATTTCGGCAAGCTCTTCCATTCGTTCTAAGAACTCTAATGGGTCTCTGCCCCCGGTATACTTCAAGCCCCATTTCCTGACGATCTCGATGACTCCAATAGGGTGATCTTCGTGAAGTGGCGCAACGTGGGATGACGATAAGGTCGCTAGGTTAGGTTGGACGGATGATTCTGGCCGCTTCTCGGGGGACTTCGTATATTCAGCACTAGTTTTTTGGTCTTCTAGTTTGAGCGGGGAGGCTGGTCGGCTATGTCCGCTTTCGGTGGTTGCTGAAATCTTGAGGGTAGCTTCATGCTTACCTTGCAAGGCCAGGAGCTCCCTAATTTGAGTTTCCTGGTGATCGATTGCAAGAAATTTGGCAAAACGTTTTCGTAACTCTTCCACATTTCCAGTGTTGTCTTGGTCATATTGGCCAAGGTACTTTACTAGCTCCTCCTTCTTCAAGGAGTACACCCAGGAGGTTCGTAGCATCGTGGTAACCTTGGTTATGTCACAGCAAGTTCTGGTTTTCTAAAAAAAATTTTTTTTTTTTTTGCAAATTGAACACTATTAGTGTCCCTGCTAGGGCGCCAATGTAACGACACGTTTTACGCTGGTTGCTGGGATAGCTACAGCGGAGTCCAGGGTCGTTAATGTTGTGTCTGTCGTCTCACGACGGACGGGGAATAAAACAATTTTTGTTTTAAAAACGTTATAAAACGTAAATCCAAGTTTTATTTTCCTATAAATAAATGTTACAACGACGGATTGCCAACGGATGATGGTCGGGTGACGTAGTCGGAGTTGACAGCGCGGTTGATCAGCGTCGGCGTTAAGGACGGTGCGCTTCCGTTTGTTGTGGTAGTTGACACGGGCTAGTGGCAGCGACGTATGCTGGATGCTTAGAGTGGCTGTAGGGGCGGAGGCCAATGGTGGCAGCGTTTGTGTAGGCCAGGCTAAAAAGTAGGCGAAGCTGCCGGCGGCAATCGGCAGCTGATATCGTAATAAATAGGCTGCGGTGACAGTAATCAGCGACAACGCCGTGACGTAGGCCGAACACACACACTCTATGAGGCCGGCGGCACACGGCGGCACACGGCGGCAGTAGTTGTGCTAGGCGGCTGCGGTGCCAACAGTTAGTGGCAGCAGACAGGCTGTGAGACCGGTGGCGGCGGCTATTCGGGACGGACTGCGGTGACAACAGTCAGCGGCAGCGTCAAGACGAAGGCCGGAAAACAGGCTATGCAGCCGGTGGCAAACGGCGGCAGTGGCTGTGCTAGGCGGGCAGCGGTGACAACAGTCAGCGGCAGCGTCGATACGTAAGCCGGACAGCAGACAAGCTGTGAGACCGGTGGCAGCGGTTGTTCTGGACGAGCTGCGGTGACAACAGTCAGCGGCAGTGTCAAGACAAAGGCCGGACAACAGGCTATGCAGCCGGTGGCAAACGGCGGCAGTGGCTGTGCTAGGCGGGCAGCGGTGACAACAGTCAGCGGCAGCGTCGATACTTAGGCCGGACACTTGGCTGTAGCGTAGTGGTCGCTGTACGCTGGAACACTCAAGGGCAGCGGTGACAACAGTCAGCGGCAGCGTCGATACTTAGGCCGGACACTTGGCTGTAGCGTAGTGGTCGCTGTACGCTGGAACACTCAAGGGCAGCGGTGACAATAGTCAGCGGCAGCGTCGATACTTAGGCCGGACACTTGGCCGTAGCGTAGTGGTCGCTGTACGCTGGAACACTCAAGGGCAGCGCCGGTAGGTCAACCGGACACCAATCAGTGGGTGCTGTAGCCGATTAGTTGACTCTCTGCACCGGAGTCGGTGCGTGCGCGAAGTACTAGACGCTAGTATCGGGCTGTAGCGAAGTTTAGCGGCAACACCCGGGTTTTATGCCGGACGTGCTCCTGGCAGCGCCTAGTGGTAGTGCTCGACCGTGCAGCCTAACCCTGGGGAACTGTATAATTCCTCGCCAAGGTAAGCGACAAGACCGAACCAACGCCGGTAGAAGTGTAACTTCTGTGGCGTTGTTTTACCAACAAGCGTAGCAACTGTCGCACAGCCGCGATGAATGGCAACCACTATGGGATAGCTAGGCAGCGCAAGACTTAACCTGGGGAATTGTATAATTCCTCGCCAAGACTATCTTCGCTAGTCGAGTCGCCCACAAATGCAGTCTTACTGAAGATAAGAAATAATTTGCTGAATTGTAAATTCCTCACCAAGCAACTTCTTACCTGCAGGCCAGCTGCTTACAAAACTGATCTTTTCAACTCAATGTTCGCCTTTTTATACTTGTGCGTGGGCACACACATTCATTCACACACATATTCTTATTCGGTTGTGTTTATTCGGCAAACACAGCCGATCGTTGTAGTATAGTTCGTGACAGTTGTGACATTGTTGATTGTTACAGCTGGTTGTTTATTCTGCAGGTATTCTCTTCAAGAGGGCGTAATGTGTCACCCGACCGTTAATTCAAACTATAATCAGGTAGAAAAGTTATCATAACTAAGTATATTTCATTCTATACAGGCTTAATTCTTAAGTTAACAATAAAAGAAAATATTTTATTCTAGCAATAAAACATAAAAATATAATTCAATAAAATAATATAAGAAAGAAAGTATAATTCATTATATACACGCTTAATTAGCAAGGTAATAATAATAAGAAAACGAAATATTCCATTATAGTAATAATACATAAAACAAATAAAAATATTTAGGTGTTGACAAAAACGAGGGGGCGACTTTTGTCGTTACACAAGTAAGAGAAGAACAGAAACAGAACGATAGTAACTATTTTTATAGCTACGATTTTTGTTATCACATTTACTATTTAAGTTTTATTTATGAATTGACGCTATGCAATACTCCTTGACACAATTTTTGATAATTAAATTTTTTTATTTTGGCGTATACAAAGTACTATAATTATTCTTGGCTTATTTCTCAATATCTGTAAGCTGTTCTAGTAAAAATTAAATATCACATGAGATGAGAAAAAAATGCTGCAAGTGTTTACAGCGTGAATTTCATTTCTTTATTGTATTTCTTTTAAAGCAAAATTTTTTGTTGTTCATAACATTCGTATAATGTTTTTTAAGAGAATATTTCACTTTTGAATTTTAATCGCATGTTTTTCAGAACATAGTAACTGACATTGAACATAAAAGGAAAAAGAAGAAATTCGAAAATGTTTAATAACTTTTAGACAGCAAAGAAGAACCAAAGAGCTTTAAAAAAATAAAAGATAGAAAAAGCTAGATAATATGTCAAGATTGAAAAGAAAAAGAAAAAAGATTACTAAGAATCGTTTGAAACAAATAAATTTAATTACTAATGCTACAAAAAATTTTTTCCTTATTAAAAAAATATAACCTTGACATACTTTTCATATTTATAACTTTTACATTAAAGACGAAGTAAGATTGCATTGATTGATTTGCTATACTAAGCATTATTTCTGTCTAGCATTATTTCTGCTTTTATAACTGATTTACCAATTTCTCTTCTATTTATTTTTTAATTTAAAAGATTACAATATTTTTAAAATTTTAAGTTCGTTATCAATTATAACATGATTAAACATTTAAAATTATAACATAAATTTGTATAGAGTTAAGATTTTAGTTAATTTCAATAGTTTTCTTTGCAAGAGTTATGTGTTTAATTTGGCAATTTAAGAGTCAACACCTTCAAAGCTTTATTTATACATTTTTGCTAACTAATTCGTATATTCTGGTTAATTAAATTTTCCTACAAGTCTTCCAATTGCTACATTTTTTAAGAAATCTTGAATTGGTACATGAAAACTTGCTTGTGAAATATGCCACCTTATCAGCCTTTCCTAAGAAAATTATTGTTTAAGAGTAAACAGTTGAAAAGATTATAATTTTTTTTTTTTAAGTTTTGCAAACAAATTTTAATAGCGAAATTAATTAGTTTATAGTAAAAATTGTAACAATATGGTTTTGGTTTAGTGTACAAAACAAGAGGCATACGATTATAAAGTACTTCTGTAAAAGAAAGACATTGTTTCATGAAACTTTCCTTTTCATTAAAGACTACAAAGAAACTTAAATTAAAAATGAAATAACCTGCAACCCCTTTAATTTAAAACTTAATTGATATGATCTACTCTATGATATGATTTTCATGTAACGGTTCATATTTTATTTGATTATGAGCAGGGAATTTAATGAACATAATAAATGATAAATGGTAAATTTAATATTCACCACCAGTGTTGAAAATTGTAACCATAAAAACAAATTGGAGACCACATTAATGTGGCAATGTTGATGATAAAGTACTGCATTATATTCCTGGAGTAACAGTTTTAATTATAAGCTACAAATAATTATTAAATTTTATTCAAATTTGCGTGTGGCAAGAAAATTCAAATGTTAAAATAATCAACCACATGTTTTTAGTACTTTAATACTGACATAACGACTGACGTTAATGCCCAATAAATATACAAATAAAACAGAGCTATAGTTTTATTTTTAGAGTAGAGTTAGTTTAGTCAGTGGTTAATTATAAACCGCAATTTCATTTGAAGAATACTACCTGAATTGATTGTTACGTGTTGTGGTTTATTGTTGTGGTCAGTTAAAATTTATTTTATGTTAAAACTTCTAGAAAGATGAGCCTTTCTGTACAAAAAGCAATCATTTGTATAAAAAAGTTTTCTTTGTTTTAGTCGACGAGTTTTGAATATTAAGAAGAAAACTTCGACTTGATGAGCTTATTAATTATTAATTTAAGCCTCAGTTACATAATTATGTTACATTTATAATTGCTATTATAATTTGCGTGTGTTTATAGTCACTCATACCCAATTTGGAAGACTGATTTAAAATTAATTCTCTTGAAGTTCTGATATTGCTGTTGACAGGTTCAGTAAATAATTTTAAATATTTCGATAATTTTTCGAAAAGCTGTGTGCGTAGTAAAGTCCTGTAAGTATCCACAGTCATTTTGCACTTTAAAATTCTATACTCGTATATATTAAAGCATCCCAGATAACAAATCTACCCTTCCTATTGGGATGAAAAGAAAAAACTTCTCATTTCATGTACCATGAAAATAATAGTGGAGCTTTCTGGACCATTTGGATTAAAGTTCGCTATGTCACACTACTTCGCTATGTCTCTTACTTGAACTGGCAACGTCGCACGCGTTTTTTGAGAATTTCCTTTTCGATTGAACTTATAGTTACATCATTCGTCTTTTCTTATTCTTTAATATCGTTTAATTATCCAAACTTAGTTTTTGTCTGTATATAATTGTTCTATCAACTATTATTATTATAATGTAACTGGCCATTTTTCACTAGTGTTTTTAAAAAAATATTTTTCTTTTACTTTTATCTAAATATATGAATCAAAAACGAATAACTGCGTAAATTATATTTAGAGACAAAAATAAACTTGCAGACTATCGCATATTGTCTTGGAAATTTAAGGTGTGAGTGAGTCTTATTAGCTAAAACAATTTCCAAACACAAACATAAAAAAATGAATACAAACAGTAGATAAATTTTCAAAACTGTCAACAAAAAAAAAAAAAAAAAAAAAAAAAAAAAATAACTTACTATACACCCAAAGAAATTAAAACACGGTGAGGTTGAATTTAAGTAAGAGAAGAAACACTAAAAATCAGTTTAATAAAGCGTAAATTAAGGTTGTTACCTAATGTTTAAAAAAAAGCAGTAAAAGTAATAATCTGTGAATTAGCGAGGCATTAACTAATAGAAGCAGCCAAATTGACAGGAGAAGCAGAAAAGTTTTTGAAGCAACACAACAGGTGTAAACAACAATGACACTAATAATGTGTAGCAATTTTCTTTAGCTCAACGAAAATGAAACAACTATAATGCAAAAAAAAATAATACCAAGCCATGTAGTCATTCAAGAATACGATAGAGTGTAACGGAAGGAAAATGTGGGTTACAAAGTATATAATTCAATATAAAATCTCGCATTAGGAACGTTTTATATCAAAATAACAACATGAAGGTTAAATCTGAGCAACTTAAATTGGGTTAGATATAACATATATAATCTTTAAATTGTCTTTTTTTTTTTTTTTTTTAAAAAAGAGAAGTAGCACTTCAGGCATTAATACCTACTAAGTTATTTTGGTAACCGTGCTACATTCTTTAGGAAAGGAATAGATAAGAGATAAGACAGGTGGTGAAAGAGAGAGATAGAGAGTTAGTTATTTTACTTCGCCGGTCAGTATGCTATGAAAGAAGTACCGACGAAGGAGGCTGCATGTTTTAATGTAAATTCTGAATATGTATTTATACCATTAAACAGAAAAAACATTCTTATTTTTGATTGCCGCAGGGGTCGAACCCTGGAAAACCAAGTTTGTAGTCAACGTGTTAACCACTTCGACTACAGCAACCTCGTCTGCCATTTTTAAAAGAAAAAATAAATCAATTCGTTTGTATGTTTTCATAATATTTGCTACTTTAGAGCTCCTTCATGTGTAGAACGATTTTAAATACATTTTGGAAAGTTTTATGGTGCCACATTGATTTCCTTGTAAAAAATTAAAAACTTAAAAACTAAAGCGCGACTAGATTATTTTTAAATATTTGTTGGAATTTAATTGCTAGTTACTACAAATATTTACAGACAACAGTTGTCCCTTAAAAAAAAAGATGATAAAAATATCAACTTGCAGAGAGTGTATAACCATATATATATATATATATATATATATTAAAAAATATGTCGATGTAAAATATATTTTTTACTTCTTTTTTCTCTTAATATTGGAAGAAGCAGGCTCTCGAATAACGCAAAGGTTGGGCTCATTTGAATTAGTATAGCAGCTTGAGTGGCCAACTGTCTGTATTGAAGTAGTCATTTCTTGTAAGAATTATATAGATAAATATTAATTTCAATACTTTTTAAAACTTCTTTCTAAGAGAGAAAAAACTATCGATATTTTCCTCAGCAAAAATCAGCAAAGAAAGTATATTTTTTAGTAACAATTTTAAGAAGAAATAAGTGCTTAATATCGAAATAATAATTTTTTTAATTTTGTCTTAAAAAGTTTATAAGCCTTAACAAAAATTACAAAATTACAAACTCACAAACCTCATTTGATTTCAGCTTAAGTAAATATTTGCAATCAACTTAGATTTGGCAACAATCTTCTACGAAATTTTTACATCAATATTTTTCCATAACTATCTCGTAGCATAATATTTTTCGATGCTGGTAATAGTATTCTTTATTGGAACTATTTTTTTCCGAATTTTTTAAATACTCCGTTAATATTCTTGCCAATGTAAGAAATAGTTTTGAATATATATATTTTTTATTTAAAGTGTTTTGATCCTACAACCTTCAGTTTCTTTTTGTTAATTTTTGATTCTAATTTGGCGCCAGGTCTTTAACTACATAAACGATATATTTAAAATTTTTAAACAACCTTAGGAATTTGAGTAGACTCAATGTACGAAATACTCCTCATAGACCTTATAAACAATTTCCCAGGAAGAAAAAGAAAAAAGTCACATCGTAATAACTACAACACAGGAGGAAGTTAAAAAAATTATTTACGTTTATTTAGAAAAAGAGAAACAGTATTTTAGGAATAATTCAAAATTAATACATACATGAACATAATATTAATATGGTTTTTCTCACAAGCGTTTATGATTGTGAGAAGGGTACACTTTGCTTATTTTAATTTTTCGTTCCTTTATATGACATACTTGAGCTATTTTGTACCGAAAGCAGCAGCAGAAAAATATAATTTATATGAAGATTACAAATGGAAGGTTATAATAAGCAACCCTAATACCTCTGTAAAAAAGTAAATTAAGGCAAATTTAACCTACACGTTAAAAATCACAATGATAAAGGCATTCTTTTTTTCAAACAAATTCACATACAAATTAATATCAGCTGACATTAAGGAAAAAATCGCTTTTTTTCTTGTTAATGTGAACCAACAACAAAGAGAAGCAATTTATACACAATGTAACTAATATCTTGTTGTCTAATTAATTGAAAATTTTCTTTTAATATGAGTTTGCGTAGCAAATAAAAGTTAAAATTTAAACTTTTGCCTTTAATTAAAAAATATGCTAAAAAAAAGTAAGAAACATACAGTTCCTTTAAATATTTCGCAACAGTAAATAAACTGTTCCATTATTAAAATTTTAAAGCCATTTTTTTAAGGAAATTTAATTTTGCTTTCTATCGTTTGCACAAACTCCATAAAAATTTCATTTGTTTTATGATTTTTCTTCCTTAAAAAAATTGAAATTTATTGCTTTTGATTTACTGTTCTTACTATCTTGTTAATATTTAGTGTTTAAAATAAAAATTAAGAATATACTTGTATATGTAAATTAAAACTATAAAATTTACTGACTTGAAAATTTATTTTATTAAAAATTTTCATATGTATATATTTTTTCATAACAAGATTTTTAAAATGCTTACCATTTGAAATTTAAATTTTACCTTTATAATTAAATTTTCTTTTTTAATTAATTAACGACTACGTCAGCTTTAAAATAATAAATTTTATTTTATATCCTAATATTCCAATATTTCGCCAGACCGTTAGATGATATCTTCAAGAAAGAAAAATATTTGCAAAATTGAAACTTATATTTTTATTTTAAAACTGAACTTGTATATCTTTAAATTAGAAAAGTCCCAGGTATTATAAACATCACAAAATAATAATTTACAGCAACCGCTCATCATAACTTCTTGAGTTACATTAACGCTAAATCCTAAATCTAAGGATTAATATACTCGTAGTTAGAAATTAATATTAAAAGGTTAAAAAACTAAAAAGCAGCTTTGGTTTAAGTATACATTGTGACAAGGTGGGTTGATTGTAAGAGATCCCTTATAGAAGTCGAATTTTTGGAAAACGAATTTTTTGGAATATACTTGAAATTATTGGTACTGGCAATTTTATATAAAAAATATTCGAAAGAGAAAGAAAGAGAGAGACTCTCCTTATTATTGTGAATTTAACAAAGCAACTAAACTAGTTCACATTCACCTTTATTATAAATACAAATTGGCGAAATGATGAATAATGTACATTTTCAAATTTATTCTCGATTTATGTTAACTTTCTTGTTCCATCGTATTTTCATTCTGTTAAAAAAAAAACACCATTTCAAAATTATTTTTCAACGCACGTAGAAAAAAATGCTAAAAAATTTTTATTTTATTTATGTAAAAAATATGTCGAGGTCATACTATATTATGTATTAATCTTTTTTCTTTAATTATATTTTCAATATCACGAATATTTTTGTTAACCAAAAGGTTCGATGATGACATACAACTCCAAGCTGGCTGCCTTATGAGTTAAAACAGATCACTTTGATTAAAACCGTTAATGGTAACTGCTCAAAAGAAGAAACGACAAATTATCGTAATTAATTTCCGCACAGATTAGAGTAAATTCTTTGACCTTCACATTTTATATATTTAAAAATTCTGAATCCAATAAAGAGAAAAATCTCGTAAAAACTACACTCGAGTGCATATTGGTTATCTTCAATGACAGATTTATGATAAAGAGACAGTTCCTTTTCATATCAACAAATAAGCTTCGAGTAAATTCCCTTATCTCCATGGTGAAATTATTTAAATTTTACTAGAATATTTAAGAATATTAAAATATAATAAAATACAGGCTCAAACAAATTTAATACAATGTTCAGTTTGTATAAAACTAATTATATATTGACGCCATAAATTATTTGCCCAGATCAATTATGAAACAGATAATATACTAAACATATTATTTTTAAATACTAGTTTTAACTATTTATCTCTTAAGTGATGATTACTTCTTAAATATATTTTAAAATTAAATTTACTATATATGTATGCAAAATATAATTCCGTTGGCAGGAAACTATTTATTAAACTAACATTTCACACAATAAATTTTAAGTTTTTCTGATGCTGGCTTGTTGATTATTAACAATCAAAATTTTTTTATATTTTCGAGTCATTAAACAACATATTTGATGCTAATTGCCTCTATTCTACTAAAATATTTTCTGCAAAATTTCACAGCTAGGTATACAATATGATACAAACAAGAAGTAAGTGATGAGCTTAACGTATTTCTGCATAAAAATAAAATATAATTATTTCTTAATTTTCGAACAATGCATTGTGAATCCCATGAGTTTTTAAATAAAGTTGTGATGAATAAAGTTATAGTGAATTGTGGAAAATACTAAAAATTTCTTACTAAGGGAAGAATTACAGCAAGTGAATTTATTAATAATTAAAAAAAATAAGTTTGGGTGTTTGTCATGCTCAAGACTGTTAAATATAAGCAAACATTTGCACATAGACTGATATTGATGGCATCAAAAGTAAATCGTTTTTTTTTTTTTTTTTTTTTTTTTTTTTTGAGAAACTATATTATTGTCTCGTGTAAGTTAAATTTAGTACTTTTAATATTTTGAGACAATGACTTCCACTAAATACACACAGCTGTTTTGAAGTATTTAAAAACATCTTTGAAATTAAGTAAACTAAGCGCTTGTTTTTATATCTCTTTTGGCAACGTCAAACCTCATAAACCCTTCACGATATATGTAAATCAAACTGACAAATATTAAGATGACATAGAACCAAGGAATTTGAAAAAATAGGTATATAATTTTATACAAAAATTTTATAGGCACTTAAAAATTTGTTATTTTCCGAAATACCTCTTGATGTTTTTTTCCTTATTTTTTAATTCTCTATCTATTTAAAGCAGGCGTTGTGTTTATCCCGCTGACTATTGATTTTCAATAGCAAACAGATATTGTGGAAATTATATAGAAATGACAAATTAAGATATGCCGTGAAATTGTTATTGATAGAAATTCATAAAAAAATTATTTTTCCTCTAAAACTAAGATTTAAAATATAAAACACTTCAATAGAAAATTAACTTAGAGATTTTTGATTCCTTTTCTTTAGGTGTAGTTATAATTTCTCTTTTATAGTTAATCATGTTCATTTGTGTTCTTGCTCTTTCGGTTTTATCTTTCAAATGATTTTTTTTTGTGTATTAAATTTCTTTTAAAAAATATTCCGATATATTTAATAAGAAAAATTAAAAAAAAATATATTTGAATCATAAAAATTTTCAGCAATAAAACAAAACCTCAATTTATATATTTCAAATATGTTTTTAATATATAAATTATTCTTATAACATACAAGAATTTAAAGTTTGTGTTTATATTTTATCTATGAAATATATTTTCTACTAAAATTTATTAAAAACATCATGCCAAAGTCAATGAAGTACAGTAAATTTAGACATATATCCTTTTTCAAATTCATCATTATTTATCTTTTCAATAAATTTTATAAATAAATTTTTTTTTTTTTTTATTATCATTTTTTATTTATTTGTTTTTATTGGCAAAATGATAGACTTACTAACAGCCGAATTGGAGATGCAAGTACAGCTAAATTAAACTTTAAATAACAGGCTTAGATAGTAACTTTTCAATAACTAAATATTATTCATATTTTTAGCATCTGTCACAATAAATCACACAATAAACTAATAAAAGTTATTGTACGGGAAAAAAATTATTAAAATTTAAGAAAGTACAATGCTCTTTAAATTATATGCTGATCCAGACTTTTACTTTAAAACTTCAGTAGTTTCAAAATTAGACAAAAGAAAATTAAAGAGTATAATTATTTTGATGTAAGTAAATATAAAATATCAAACAAATAACAGAAAACGAGATTCTAAAATAAATTAAAATACAAGGTATTTAATTTACTAAACTTAAAGGAGATTATGCTGATGATAATAAAAAAAATGAATTAAAGAGGTGTTACCACTTTTAAATAAAGTGCCCTTTACTTAATAATTTTGCATTCATATATGACCTTTGTCACTCATACGCCTCAGATGATTTATTATTTAAATGCTTGCTCTGTATCAGTAGTGCCTTGGTATGTAGGTGATCTAGCAGTACTATTAGTGTATAATTTTTAAGAAAATAAATAAATCTATCGAATAAAAAAACACAGCTCACTGCCAATGAGTTATAACAGTGAAAGAAATATTTTTAGTAACAACACGAAATTTGTTATTGACCGAATTAACTACTAAGTACATGTGCATCAAAAACAACTAAAAATTAAATAGACACAAATATTACTACAGATTCGTACTCTTATAAAACAAACAGACAAGAACACAAAATTATTAAAAAAAGCAATGGTTGAATTATACGGTTGAATATAGGTATCTGTTGCTAATTACAAATTAGTTTTTTTTTTGAATTAGGACAAGCACTTAGGGGATAACCCCTACTTATGCAAGGCATTGTGCTAGAACAAGGAAATTAGGTTGTTTGATATTGTGTGTATTTAAGCAGATACATCAGAATATTTTTCAAATTTAAATATTTGTGTAAGAGCAGAGATAAATCTAAACAAAGTGTGTTTAAATAAATTTTTTTAACAATGAGAAATTTTTAATCATACTTTTTAAGCAATATTACACAATTTCAGTACAAGATTCATAATTTAATAGAGTAATTTGAGTTCTAAAAAAGATGAGCTAGACATGCCATACATGTTAATATCTTAGAAAAAATTTTATCAATCTTCTGTAATGAAGTCTTGCTATTTTATCGAAATCCATTCAGTAAATGGATGAATTAAATGAACAAATATTTTACTAAGGCAAAGCCCACTATCGCCAAAAAATCTTTAAAAAAATTTCCAAAATAGAAATATTCAATTTTTTAGCTATATTTTGCTTAGCAAATACATTTGTACGGTGTTGGTTTATCTGTTGATTCGCCTTAGACCATGACAAGTAATAGACTACTTTAGAAGGTTGTGGATCAAGATTTAGTAATTGTATGTCTTTTGCTTTCGTAATTTTTAATATAAAAAGCTTTTAAAGCAGTTTATACTGTTAGATATTATTGTTATAAATCTTGGAATAAGCAACAACGAATAGTTGCTATAAAATTACTAAAATCGATTGTCAATTTTAATATTAATTTTACATAACTTTTGATTCAGTAAATTTTTTTATCAATTTATCTGATACGACAATAGTTTTTGTAAATCAACAAAATAAAATTGCAAAAAATTACTTTGGAAGGTAGAGCGTTTTTTGCTCCGCTAGAATCAGTAAGCTAAGCAAAAATAAATAATATAAAATTTTAAAGCTATATATCTCCTAAGCTATAAAAGATAATCCATATGTTTGGATTTTTAGACCCCGCTTTTAGCAATCGCCTGAATTGAATTCCTAAATCCGTCAAATTTGGCATCGGCTTTTTTTATACCAGAGGTGGCGCCGGTTAACTAGCAATATAATATTTTTATTAAGTATGTAGGTACGACTGCACATCTGCAACACTCGAGCAGTCGCGGGAAGCCTTAACGTAATATGACTTGTTTTTTAAAAACTTCTGTATTATTTCCACTTTGTTTAACCTTAACACCCACTGTGCGATGGTTACAAACCACAGTAATTATTCACAGTTTTTGTTTTTGTTATTCATGTAAAAAAAATTATACTCAACAAATATTTTGATATAAGTTCTATAAAAAATTATAAATTACAAATATTATATTGAATTTGAAAGAGTTGTAGTCTTCAAAAGCTCCTCTTAAATGCAGTAGAACGTGGTGAAGTTTATGGACATCAATTTATGGTTTCTGTGAAAATAATCCAGCTTTTACAGACATTTTAAGAAATGCCGATAACAAATCTTTTGACATAATCATATATATAGATACTAGGATGTGTCCTACTGCTTTGTCAAAAATTACTTATTATATTATTCGCCAAAATATTACACTAAATGACAATACTTTCTTTGTTTAATTTATTCACCTTTAAAATTTAAATATTATTTTAAGGGTTTCTGACACTTTAAAAAAAGTTTAAAGAATATATTTTTCTTAGGTGAAATACTTTTTATTTACCTAAAGTTCATGCTGTGCTAAATTATTTTCAAAATTCTTTGCAAAAAACAACCATGACTATTATGACAAGTATTTGCCTTCTTACGTTTTCTTAAGCTTTTTGTATAACTTTTATATGTTTCCGTTTAAACTGAAGAAGTCAGCCTTGGTTAATTTCTTTTTTTTTTCATTTATTTCATATTTACTATTTACTATTTTTTTTTTTTTTTTGTCTTAAAAATAAATGCAGTTTTTTGTCTTAAAAAAGAAGATGCAAAATATTTCAGAGCACATCAGAAAATGAAAGAAAAGATATAAGAGAAAAACATTTGACATCCCATATAGCATTCCACAATGAAAAAATAGACCTTTAAAAAATAATATAAGAAAAAACGAAAAAATAGTCTTGTAAACAATATTTAACGTGGTAATCTTAATCAAAAATACATTCTTTATTTCTAATCATAATTTCTTTTTTTCCCATTTGAATGTATGAAAATTATGTGGGACTACGTGCGATTGCTATATGCTATAACATAAATTTATTCAATTCTGTATTTTACATTCTGACATCTGAAGGCTTCTTATTTTAGCTTCACAAAAAAAAATCAGCAATAATAATTGCACCTAATATAAATATTATTAAAGGTGTCATGAAATTTACGTAGTACATTAGTTTTATTTTACAATTTAAGCAGATGAAAATTAGTGATCTTAAAAACGGTAGGCTTGCTTGAAATAAAAAATATTTCCGAAAAAAGTAATCACTAGCGTTTAATAAAATATTGAAGTGATGGCTTTGTAGTTGCTTATAACAAGTAAATTTTTCTTGCAGAAAACCAAATTTAATTTCAATATATGACTGTGTGCTCGTGAATTTTTGATCTAAAGGCATTATGGTAGATAACACTGTCCGGTGAGAGCTTAAATACTCACAGCACAAATTTAGGTTCTTCCGTCTTATGGAATTTTTAATGCACGACATTGTTTTCAGTGGTGTTAATAATTGTAGCCTTCTCTCGTAAAGTTCTATACTTACAATAATGACTACAGGCATCACTCTTCTGGCTACAGTTTTCATTCATAAGGCTGACCAGGCATCACTCTGGTTACAGTTTACGTTGTTAAAAAAAAACAAATATAATAAATTATTTTATTAAACTCTAATCATGCTTCAATGTTATTTATTTTATATTCTGTTCAGACATTTCTCAATTTTATTTAAAAAAAAAAAATATGTTTTCACAATATATAAATGAGACTAAACGAATAATGGAAACTCTTATTTAAATTATCAAATTTTGTTTCTTTAGCTTTTGTTATTAAAAAAATTAATAAATGTTGTTTATTCTCGTAGAACAGAAAAAAAATATATTTACAAAATTTACTCAATATTGGACAATATTTGATATCGAACTTACTGCAATGATTTTTGTTTTTTTTTTTTTTCAAATACTATAGAAATTTATTGTTATAAATTTTACTTTTAATGCAATAACACCATGTTCTTTTATAATTATACAAGAGGTGTTGTAAAAATAACGCAACATTTAAAAGAAGTATTTAACATTTTCTTATGGCTTTAAGTTTTTTTTTTATTTATTTATATCTTCCAATATTACTTTGCATGTTATTTTCCATTCAAGTACCGTTATTAACCATTTAAAAGTACAAATGTTTTCAAAAGTTCTTTGCTAGAAAATAAACGTTTATAATATTTGTATTTGATTAAATTATTTCCGAAAGTTAATTAAGCAAAACAAAGCAAAGGAAGTTTAAATGTCAACAACAAATAATTTTTTTTACAAACATTAACTAAATGTTGTATTCATTCTTAAACTAATCATGCAACTTTACTAAAGGCTAAGATACAACTAAGATATGAGGGTGTTTCTTCAAAGACGCTTCTGTTTTTTAACCCTAGTTGCAATCATTAAGGTTTAACACGGAGGATGTGCAACTATGTTCGCTAAAAGATGGTGTGCAAAATAAATTTAAAAATTAAAGCCTTTTCATAGAGGCCGCGAATTCAAATTTGGAGTTCTTTTTATACCTTTCACCATAGTTGGAAAGCAGTACATATAAATCTGTCAATTCTTTTGTAATTTCTACAATATCCACTTCCAGCCCTATATGTTCTGAGTTTTTTTTTTTTTTTTGCATAGAGTAGTCGATTGAGCACAACCTAGAGAAAATTTAAATACGCCAATCGATTATACATAGTTTCAAAAATTTAAAATCAGCATGATTGATCCATGTCCTCATGACAGTGGGCAAAACATTACGGCTGCCTTTCATTTTTCCATATCATTTGGATTCCATCTAGTTTAGTGAATAGATGAAAAACATAGTATTCAAATTCTGTAATTTCTGAATTCTGAAATATATTATAACTAGATATGCTTGTTTTCTAATATTTAATTTTTAATTTAAAATATTTTTAGTTTTATACATAAAATTTTGTATACAAAACTTAAATTTGTTGCAATTTGAGCATTAGAATTTTTATGTGATGACAAAAAATATGAAAAAAACCCTTAACTTTTCTTCTTTAAAAATCTAAAATGAAAAATGTTGTTATTGACACTTGATTGACAAGCAATGCAATTACTGTTGCGAGCATTGTTGTGAAACAGCCATTTAAATTTGATTTTTTAAATAGATTTTTATGCTGTTTTTTATTTATTTATTTTTTTGTATGATTTGATAGTACGTTTAGTCTAGCAAAGACGAAAACTGCTTTAAACTGTCTGCGCTAAGTTGAATTCAAATAACCTATTCACAATATGTTTTACATTGCAAACGTAAATAATAACGACTTGAGCGTAAATTAAGTAATTATTTTGAATTGTTGAAATTTTGTAATGCATTCGCTTGACATATTTTGTATTTTTTTATTATCTATCGTATCATTAATACACACTTTAAAAAACTGCCATAAACGAGATTTATGCTCGTATGCAAGTAGACTGTAACGTATCAACCAAAAGCATGTTGTTGTGTGTAAATAATAGCAACTTTACTTCTTGGATTATTGACTGTCACTCGTCTTACAATATCACCAAGTGCTTGCCGCCATCGTCTGCCTGAAAAAGTTGTCTACTTTGTTTTAACTCATAGGGGAATAATTGGTTTCTTATGATCTCTGGCATTAATGATTATTATTTTATGATCATAAAAAAAGTTTTTATTATTTTTCTTCTGTCTTGTCGCGCTATCTTGTAAATATGTCTTGTGAATTTTTCCAATGTTTTTTTTTTTTTTTTTTTTTGTTTGTTTGTTTGTTTTTTTTTTTTTTTTGTCATAGAGTAGAAAGAAATTTTAATAAAACCAAACTGGATTGTTTATATATTCTAAATGACTGTCAAATCGCGGATTCAAGTTATAATTTAATTCTACTTTTAATTTTTTTCCTTATAGCGGATGCAACCACACTTTAACTTACAGTAAGTACTTGTTACAGTTAAAAAAAGTCTTTTACGTGAAAGTCACATTAGTATTGGATTCAAAGTTTTGAACTTGTGCTAGGTTGAAGTTTCTGTTTTTCACATTTCAAAAAATAACAACATTTTTATGAATGTCACGTTGCTTTTCAAGCTCCACCTGCTTTTAGAATTTATTGTCATTTACTGGCTAATAACACACGATAAAATTTTAAATAGTTAACTCTTACGGTTCTACAGAAAGAGGGCTGCAAAAACGCACAGACAGGATTACGTCATTAAAATTATATTATATAAAAAAAACCCTTCAATGTTATTCTCAAATTTTGTTTAGCCTTGATACAAAAAAAAAAAAAAAAAAAAAAAAACGAGATACTTTTCCTGGGCTGCCTTATTCGTCATCATATATCTTCATTCTCTTCTTATATTTTCATTCTCCTCATTATTTCTTATTTTCGAAACAATTTTTTATCTCAATAAAATAGAGAATTGAAAGAGAAAAGATATTTTAAACGACTAAACAAAATATAGATGACTACAAATGATAATTTGATGTCATGACAAACTCCACAACTCATTTCGAAAGCACAAAAGAAATCAAACGCAGTCTAATTCAATTTTTTTTCAAGATTTTTCAAATAGTTTGCTAACATTCAATAGCTGATATTAAATTGCGATTTTTTTTTTCGATTGCGTTAATGTGCATTCTTATTTATTTGTTTCTTATTCTGTATGCGTATGTGTTTGTTTTTGAAAATTATGCCTTCTTATTTTTAGTTGTCAGACTAATTGTACGGGTTAAAGGTTTTATGTTATCTGGCGTTTTAGTAGATTGATGTTTCACACACATTATGTAAATTTAATTGTTATTGTTTATAAAGCACCTATACACACACTGTAACATACTTAGAATTTTAATACACATTTGTATTTATTTTGTATTTCCTTATAATTAAATAGCATGTACTAAATTATTTACTCATGTGTAATTTCAAGAGATGTAATTGCAATGTTGTTTCTATAATTATTAAAACTGTTTACTTCGTGAACCTATAAAAGTGTATTTCTTTCATCTTTATATTTTATAAATAGTTAAATGAGCTTTTTGTCTCAGCCTCCCACGCTGTAATAATTACACTAATTTAATAGCATTGTAATCTTATTATTAAACAGTACTAAGCCAAAATGAATAATTTAATAATGCAATTAATCTGCTAGTTTGACATAGTAGTGTATTTGCTCTAACAATAGTTAAACAAAACTGTGAATGTAATTGATATTCAATGCCAATTTATAATTAATGTTTATTTTGCTATAAAATCATATACTAAATTTCAAAAATTTAATAGAAGCGAAAGGTAATAATTATCCAAGCTAAAATAGTTTGCATCAGCCACGTTATTAAATCAGTGAGGGATTAATTCAGCTTTCTAAATAAAACATTTACATTTTGTAAAAAAATTTAATATCACAATACACATCAAGGTTACTGATTATTTGACAAAAATAAAATAACGCATATTTAAAAAACTAAATAGAAGACTTAGTACTTTTTAAATAATAAATATTTATTTAATGGAACGTGTCACTCAAATAATTTTAAAACAAAATTAGCTGCATTTTAAGGGACCAGTAATGTTAAAATAAGGTAAAAATAATTAAATTGAATTTTATATGCCCTTTACCACACATGTGATCTAATTTCAGTAAAGTAAGTTCAATTAAAAAAAATTAGGGTGACAGAGAATTAATAATAAGAAAAAAAACTAAGGACAATGTATAATTTTACATAAAAATGTCATCAGCTCTTAATGGGTTCAGCAGGTTTAGCAAGTTTAAGTATTTTCTATAATATCTCTTCAAAAGCTATTAAATAAGATTCATATTTACCTGACATCCTAAAAACTATGGTGCACAACCGTATATTTCTATCAAACACGTAGAGGCCCATACCACCGAAAACATGGGCGACCACTATTTTTTTCAGTTACTGTTTATTTCATATTTTTTAAATCTCTATCGCCCAATATCTTTTATTATATTTTTTTTTTGTTTTGAGTTAATTCACTAAATTAGATATGTTCCAAATGACATGGAAAAGTTGGAGGCAGACATGGTGTTTTGCCCTCCGCCTTATAGATTTATCGTGCTGATTTTCAATAGCAAAATTTTTGAAATTATGTCTAATCAATCGGCATATTTAAAGTTTCTCTAGATTATCTAGTGCCTTGGAAAAGTAAATTTTAACAGAAATACGGACGGATAGGCTCGCATCCATCAGTCGACCTCCTCATGCATAACAACTCGCAAAAATTTTATGTAGTTGGAAATTTAGTTGAAGAGTTAACAAACGGAATGACAAACTTTGATAAAGCTTATAAAAAGGACTTTAAAATTTTTCGGCGCATATGCTGACGAGGTGTACATATGCTTCGCAAGACATCGAATAGCTGGAGCCTAAGCGGAGTCTTAGAGTACGTTGGTGTCGATGAATACGTAAGTAAAAAAATTACCGGTTAAATAAACAAGAGAGCGTGTAGAAATAAAAAAACGAAAATATCAAAAACAATATGAAGTTTTTGGAAATGTTTGTATTTGCATTGGAAAACAACCCTTAATTCTATCAAAGCTTAAGTGCTTCAGCAGAAGCGTATTAGAAAATTTTCATTTCATGGCTGCACTTATGCAATTATCATCAAAATAAACGGAAATATTCAAAATCTATTTGCGGCTACGAAAATAAAATCTTAATAAATTTTAATTAATTAAAAAATTCTAATGTTTAAAAAAAAACTTAAAAATTAATTACGAGACATTGTACCGTCTTGAAAAAAAATTCTTAAAAGAAATTCTAAACTTATTTAGATCGACCTTCTCCGCCGTGTTGGAAAATAAAAAAAAAATTATTCTAGTATTTTAACCGTAAATTAAGCATAATTTTCAACGTAAATATTATATGACAATTATCCTTGAAGCTTAATAAAATTTACTTTTACAAAAAAGCACGCACTTGTTATAAGTTCAACAAAATAATAATAATTCATTTTTTAAAGGAGCAATTCATAGCCTAATTTAATTTCTTTTATTATAATAAAATATAATAAAGAATTTCTTTAAAAGTTTCAAAAAATAGTATGAGTAATTGCTTTTTTGTGCAAAGTAAAGTTTAACTTTTTATAGTGAACCAAAATGCAATAGACCTAAACGAATTCAAATCTATTGAAAAGTCACAAATTACTCTTACTTAATTTTCTTAACTTCTGTTTTTTGTTCATTAAGTTTCGAAATAATTTATTAGAGTTTTTGTGTTTTATTAACTTTGTTTTTAAATAAATCATTTTAAGAGAAACATCACAAAGCAGTAAGTGGCAGCAAAGAAATAAAACAAAACAAACCAAAAAATATTTATAATGTCAAAAATTACATTGCTATTGCCTTTTTAAAAGTATTTGGCTACTTAAATTTTAGCAATATAAAATAACAAAAATAATTCAAAACAGTCGTAAAGTATAAGCTTTTCCATAAGCTCTGCTTGCAAAATTTATATGCTCTGAATCGTTTAGACAATCGAAACTACATAAAATTTTTTATTTAAAATTAAGTAAATTTTTTTATCTGGGAAAGCTACTTTGATACCTACAGTTTTCATTTGTAACTTCCTATACGTTTGTTAGCAAAGTTAACATCAGAGTAATTCATTTTTTGGTTAGTGTTTAGGAAAAAAATTATTATTATCTAACGCCCCAAAACACCATTCACTTACCAAAACAACTACTATCTTAGATGACCGTATACGAAAGCATAATATAAGGAAAAGGGATCTTGTTGCAATAGAAAACTTTATTAAATTCTTTGGAATCAGTAAATTTAAAAAGCTTTTGTGATCTCCTTAATTAAAAACTCATAGGCAGCCCTTTGCAAGATTTTCAAAAATTTTAAAAATGAAGAAATCATGCTTTAGAAACCACAACTGCTGAACGCATTGGCTGCTCGACAGTCATGTGCGGATGTTGCGATCCTTAGACGGGACAATTTTGTTTGTTGTTATAGCCGGGGATGTAAGTATACGCTCTCTTTAAAAAAATGATATTTTTGGCTAAATTCTTTGTTCAATTGAAATTTCTATAACTGTAAGTTGACGAGGCGTGACAAAGTGAATGGTCGTTTAACCTCAACTGCTGGAAGGCTGTAAGTCACAAACTGATAAAGCTTTATCAAGAGAATGATAGTTTACTTTCAATTCTTAAGAAAATCAGAATACCTTTAGATCTCTGTGTAAAATTCTCACAGATTGTCAAGTTTTTAGACTGAATTTCACACTTGAAATATTTTCGAAGGTTTTTCAAGTGACTCAGTTTAGTCTGAAGTTAAAATAGTAGGGAATCCATAGACAAACCTTACATTCCAAAAATTTTTTGGAAACTCAAGTCGGAATCTGTACATCGTAACATTAAATTTTGGTATTTTTGAGTCTTTTACTCTGACACATTTTACGTTTAGAACTTCAGACATATACCAATAACCTCTCAAAACGCTTCGTTTAGTAATTGTTTTAAAGATCTATCATTTGTAGGGCTTTCATCAGAATCGTTGTTTTAGCGGTTTTTTTGTGTTTTGCGTGCTGTACTTTGATCTCTGCACAAGTGTACAGCAACATATATTCCAGATTTTTCTTACCAAAAAAAAAAAATTAAAAAAATATATAGAACATGTCTTTAATATTGTAAAAATGTATTTAGCAAGTTCTTTATTCCCGGTAGGGTGTAAAAATAAACTTCATCGCGAATATGTTCTGAACATTGTATTTTTTTATATTATTTGTTTTTGTTTTTCTCTTCTTTAGATGCTAATGTTTCACAAATACAGAAAATTTGACGTTTTACTAACTATTTAGCCAAATATGCTGTTCCTTATGTCTTTTTGTCTTTTTTGTTTTTTATGTCTTTTTGTTAATATTATTTAATTATAGAATTTAGCGTGTTTGAAATATATGTACATTTTAATTAATTAAAATTTTTATATTTTTTAACAAACATTTTTATTAATCACTATGAGCAACGTTAAAAGTTTGGTAGCAAAAATATAGAAAATATAATATTATGTAACTGAGAAAAAAGAATAAATAGCAATTAAGACGTTTATAGTGTATTACATATATAAGCTATCTTTTTATTTTATTTTCCCTCTGGGTGTAGTTACAACTTTTGGAAGCTCAAGTTGCAATGAATATTTGCTCTGACAGCAACACCAAGAGTTGGTGATGAAAAGTTTGGCAAAAAACAAAAAAAGAAACACAAAACTTGGAGAGCTAAATAAAAAACTGGTAACGTAAATTTACAAAGAATAGAACTTAAACAATTTTAAAATTCATATTTAAATATCGGCACAATACAGACCGTTTTCAAATTTGTAGTCAGCACCAACTACCTCAAAAGCCTCATCTGCTTTAAGTGCTACTGAACTTTCTTCACCTTACTATTGAGAAGAAAATGAGGGGAAACGTAAAAGGCTACCAACAGGAAGGAAATTATTATTATCTTTTTTTGGCACTTCTTGCTTATTACAAAAACTTAACAAAAAAATAATAATAAAAACTTTGCATTTGTAGAAAAATTTTGAATAAAAATAACAAAGTAGAAAAAATATTTAATAATTTTTTCTCTTCTGTTCTGCCAGAAGTTATATAAAATACTTTTTTGTACATTTTTAAACTAAAGTATTTATTCCCCTTGTGTTAAGTAATAATAATAAATGCAAATATTTTTGTAAAGAATTAAAAGTTATAATACAAAATTTTTTTGCTGTTTTGTTTTGCAACTAAACGTAAATAAAAAAAATGTAAGCGCGAGAACGGAATTAATAAATGTATTGTGGATGATATTATAGTAGTTAAATTATTTCCTCAAAGAATTAGTATTTTTATTTTCTTACAATAAATACAGTTTTAAACGTACTTTACAATAACATTTATTTTCACATATTTTGTTGCTAAAGGCCACCTTCAAAGTTATTTTCAACCAACTAATATAAACTGGTGGTCGGCAGCAAACATAAGGTTATTATCTTAAAACAACTTTATGCTGACCAGCGTGCTTAGTCACTTCACTCGTTTGAAACTCAAAATTTTACTCAATATAGAAACAAATCTTCTTAAAAGTTTAAAACTCTCCAGCAAGTATAAGTAAATCCGCCAAATACGAGTTCGAATCATATTAAAAGGATTCTGTAGCATGTATGTGTCACTCTTTAATTTAAAATTGTATTTTTTATTATTTATCTAAATTTAAACAATTAAAAATTACGTTTTCTGCTTTTCAAATAATTTATTTTCCAATACTTCTATCAAGTTTGTTGGTTATCTTCAGGGAATTTTTATTAAAAACAAGAAATATAAATATAATAAAAACAATTTATAAACATTAACAAACAAATTACGATTATTTAAATCTGTATATCAGTGTCGTCTGTTGTTTGTTATCTTAAGCCTTGTCACCGACTGTCTTTTGTTGTCCAATTCCACGTTTGTTAATTGTGTATCGATAAAAATTAGTACAATTGTCCGTATCTGTTTTATAGTTAAGCACCTCCTGTATTTATCTATATAAAATAGCAGGTACAGGTGGAAATTTAATAAAGACAAATAATTGCTACATTATACAACACAATTTTATTTTTCCAATTTTCATCTTTTACCTGATTTTATCAAAACTAGTGACAAATACTTTGAGCAAGTTTATATTCAGACAATAACGTTTCAAGACTGACCATACTATCCAGACACCACTCACTAAATTTTATTTTTATTTATTTATTAATTTTTTTTTTTTTTCTTATTTTGGAATTGCATTTGACACTACACATTCAAATTTTGTTTCTGCATTTTCGGCCCTGGCTACATAAATATCCCTTCCTTTTGCCCAAACGACGAATAAAAAAACAAACAAAAAAAAAAACAAATTTGGAAGTACATTGAACAGTGAACTCGTTTCTGTTCGTTTTACCTCTCCCACCTACAAACTCAGGAGTTTCACAAAACAAGTTACAAAGTGTTAGCATCTGCTAATAATGGTTAAATCATAAGCACATATATTTTTATCAAAATCGCGGCCCCTACGAGCACACCCCTTCATTTTTAACTTTAAAATTTGCACCTACCTTGAAGCGGACATATTTAAATCTACTCTGTAAAAGTTCTAAGTGTCTGCCAATTACGGTACAAAAAATAAAGCTTCCTCGTCTCCTCAAGATTTTTTTTTTCTCATTTTATATGGTAACATTAAAATTGTGTTAATACACACTTTTAATTTTTACATACAAAATGAGCAAAAGAATCATGAAGTGGCAAGGTTACGGAAGCTCCTGTTATATATTATTATATCATTATAATATTAAACTATTTTTTTCGCGATCCATTTTCCTACTCACGTTTATTTAAAAATCTGAAAAAATTACTTTAAATTAAATGAAGATATAAACAAAATAAATCTAGTATAAGTTTAAATTTTTTATTTTAACATATAAATTTTCGAAACGGGCAAAAATGTCTTAAAAAAAGCTACAGGTCTGCCAAATTCCTTTTGAAGTATGCAGCCAACAATTGAGGACTATAAGTCCGTTTATGTTTCTTAATCGATTTTTTGCACTCCGAAGATTTTTATAACACTGTTGTCATACCTTTCGGTGAAGACGTACGTACGTACCAAATAAACAGCCAGTGACGACGGTCTTTAACGAAATATATGACATTATATTTACTTGCGGAACAAATTCGATTAACTTAATATTTTTACAATAATTCATAAATTTTGTTGCATAATTGGCTTTGTTTGATTGGGCTGGAGGGAGAACCATTATAATCTTTGAACTATTTTTTTTCCTAATCCTCCTTCTTCTAGAGGTTAGTTAAAAAAAACTTGCTAAAATAGATTTTCATTAAATAAAATAAAAAAAAAACAGTATTTTTCACATTCTCTCAATTTAGAGGTTTGTGACTTCTTAACGAAACGCGAACAAACAAAACTGTTAGCTAGTTTATTTTAAATTTAATTAAATAGAGTAGATGTCTTTAAGAAAGAATCTGATCATTAACAAGTGCATCACATAAAAAATACTAAGTTAAGGCTAAAATTAAAAAAAATGTAAGCCAATTTTCTCCCAAATTTAGGGACCTATCCATAAGCCCCTTAGCCCTTGGATGTCATCCGTTCTTAGCTCTGTCTCTGTGAAATTTTATTAAATTATCTGCAGTTGTTCATGCGATACCGGATTATGTTGAAAATACATGGCTTTTAAACTACTATGCGTTGGGTAGATCATATCCATAGAAAAAGCTCGTGAGAATCATAAGAATATAGCAAGCATTGCTTATAATAAAATATATAAATATCTGAACTGTCAAACTTCCCACTACTGCATAGCTTATTAAAAATAATAGCTTTATTGGATAATTGAACATTCTCTTTCTCTGTGCTAAAATTTAAGAATATATTTCCTTAAATATATTTTTCCCAAATTATTCCTGTTCAACTGTTTAAATAAACTTTTTAAAATTTATTCGCATATTGCCAGCAAA
Organism: Cistogaster globosa; assembly: GCA_937654795.1. Taxonomy (NCBI): domain Eukaryota; kingdom Metazoa; phylum Arthropoda; class Insecta; order Diptera; family Tachinidae; genus Cistogaster; species Cistogaster globosa. Next base: position 114,991,963 of record OW569405.1, on the reverse strand, counting down.
TATGCTTTTGGCTTTAAAATTACAATGTCATACAATCGCCAGATGAACAATTTAATATTATATTCCATTGTTTTAATCGAATTTATGTCTTTTGGAAAAACCTGGCACTGTCAGCAAGATATTAAAATCGATGATGTAGCATATGTTGGTTAAAAAAAAAAACATTTGTTATTGTAGTTATTTTACATATATATGTATACAGTTTTAAGCCTTTTTTGTAATTATAATGAGAATAAAACCATAAAGTATATGTAAATGTAGTCATGGTCATTTCATTATCAGATTTCTATTTAATGTGCAAAATATCGAAAGGAAACAGTAAAACAATGGCATTGTTTTCCACTGTACAATCATAGCCTTAATCTATAATATCCAAATGAAATTTACAACGATACAGAAAACAAACACACGCTTTTCAAAAAAGCTGTCTACTTCTCACACAAAATTAAAACTTTTCATTTCATTACATTATTTTTTAACTTAAAAGCATGTCACATAGTTGTTCATGTTTGTATGTATTATTGTTTGTACTAAATTTATTAATGTGCTTTTAATGGCCTGTTACATACACTGCAACAAAATTTGACAATGCAGCTGCTATTGTCAACAATAGTAGCAATTAAGTAAATATCTATCAACAAGATGCACAAAAACAGACAGACAATGAAAGTTGTAAATGACCTGATATTTAGAATTCAACACAGTAAGAAATTCTTATATATGGACAGGTTTAAACTGCAATAAAACAAGACAATAAGATAAGTGGTACTTAAAAAAAATTCCCACAGATATTTTATAATGGCCATTTTTTATTATTTATTTTTGAGATAATAAATCAATTTGATATAATAAAAGGAAAATAGTAACAACCAAAAACCTCCTACAAATATTGTTTTATAATATCAACATCGGACTATACGTAGGTAGTTATACCGAGCTAGGAGAGGTAGTATTTTTCTGGCTCTTATTATTTGTGTAAGCAGTATAACTATAATAACCTCAATAAATCTTTTGACATTAAGAGAAAAAATGTAAAGATGTTTAGACTATAGACTGATGCGCCTTAAATAAGAAGTTTCCAAACCAAAGTACAGCTTCATTACCAAAACTATAGGTCTATCGTAAATTCAGCTCGTTAGGTCCTTGAATAGATCAGTAACGTATACACCTGTTATTATTTTTATTTTTTTAAGAAAACAGACACTCCAGACAACAATGCCCATTGATTTATTTGTATAACCATCGCAAATTCTTTAGCAAAAGGATAGTGGTAAGATAAAACAGTTGGTGAAAGCTGAAACATAGAGAGAGAAAAGCAATACAATAGATGATAAGACGCCCTACAGTGAATTGAAAACGATTTATTTTGGACAAAATTCCGTATTCTGCAAAGTGTTATACTCCTGGCATGAGGCGTAAAGGAAGACTTAAATTAAATAAAAATAATTTTTTTTCATCCTCAGAAATTTTGAATCACTTTTCACAATAAAAATACTGGACAGAACTAAGTAAAATTATTATGACATTTTATAAAATTTAGTTAATTTATTCTCAAACGTTTTAATAATTTCAATTAGAGTCAATGTAAATCAAACAAAAATTTACTGTTTCTGCGCAAATTTTTTTCATTCAAATAAAAGTGGTTGTAAGCATACTTTAGTGCTTATGTTCTCTAACTTTATCTTTGTATGAATGCTATCTCGTACATATAAACTGTACGTTCGTTTATTATCCTGCATTATATATCACAGTATTTGTTGTGTCCTTTGAAATTTCCAGGATAATATTGTTTACTTTTTGACCACAACTTTGATCAAATTATAGTTTATGAGATAAAAGAAATATTTATAGACTCAGTCAGACATAAAACATATATTAATTTATTAAAACAATGTTCGCCTTAGGTGTTTTTTTAAATTAAAAAGGTTAAATAAAGGTATAATAAAATAAATGTTAGACGCGTAGTTTTGCTTTATTTTTTAAAGTAAAATTTTATAAACTTTCTATTTGGTTTTATCTATATATTTGTTGTTTTACTTTCATTTGCACCATGTAAACACTCCACCATACAATCATCACTTTTAAATTAAAAAAAATAATTGCCCACAACCGTCTTCAGCATGCGCTAGAACATCAATCTTGAACTTCTAAATTAAAAAAACCCATGAATATTTTTATTCAGTAAAGAAAGAGAAATAGCCAAAGGCGCTTTCAAATTAATAAATTGAAACAAAACATAATAATTCCTTATATTTTTACATACACTGTCAAATTTACAAGCAATAATAACAAAAATATTGGCAATTAGCAGCAAAAAAAAATAAAAAATAAAATAAAAAATAAAAAAATTTGGCGTAAGATTTTTAATACTTGGCTCTATTTTTGCTTAAAAATTAAATTTCAAAAAACTTAATTATTATTAGTAATATTCATTATTTAGTATTTTTAACTGAAAGTCTCCTTAAGGTGTTAACTTCTTACTTGTTAACACTTTTCAAAGTCTTTTAACAATTGTGTTACTACATTTAGTTTCTAGCGTTACAAAAAAATTGCTTTTTTTTAATTTATAGTATTTCGAATTACAACCACTTGCATCAACTCTTTTAAGCCCAAAAACTCACTAAAGAAACAGCGTGTCTCAACAACTTTGTTAATATAACGTATGCATGGCTGGCATTGACATGTGCATTTGAATGTGTTTATATTTTAAAACTCGTGTGGAAAAACTTTAGTTTTATTTCTTTTGTTCTTAAGTTTAAGTAGCAAAAATTACATCAATGTATATTTTTTATAAGGCAGTGTTCTTGTATATACAATTATGCATGTGTGTAAGTAAATGTATAAAAGTATATAAATAAACAAGTTTAATGAGATATCTTAAAAGTTAAATGATGAAAATAATAAGAACAGATGAAAATTTAAGCTTGTTATCAACGCAGGGAAAAGATTTTAATTAATTTATTGTAAAATGAATAATTAAAAGCAATTTAAAGAAGAATGCATAAGAATGATTTTTATTATTTCAATGGTATGCTTTTGATAATATAAATTTAATTATCATTAATGTCAGCAACATAATGTGATTGCAAAGAATATGATACAAATAAGTAAATAATGAGAGTTTGTGAAACACAACAAAATAAAAACTGATTTTTTAAATCGTCAATCCAAAATTTTTTTTTTCTACAGATATCTTAAAAATAAGAGTAATAATTTCTATAGGCTATAGTTACTGAAACATAACACATTTCAAATTTTGCTAGTAAAAAGTAAGGCGCGTATTAGATTTATAAATTTGAGAACTTTTTTTTTCTTTTTTTTTAAGTAGTGACGTCCAAAAATTATTGAGTGTTACAATTAAGCCCAATATGACTCAATCATTTAATATTTTATTTGGAAATTTGCTCCGAATAGCTATAAGTTAAGATGATTTTTCTAGCAATTATACGTAAGCCATTGCTAATAAAAAAATTATATTGTAATAAAATAATAACAACAATATTAGAAAACAAAAAATAATTCTTACAATTACTGTTGTTACTAAGAATCATCTCTATGGCTTTTATAAATTATTCCTACATTAAAACGAATGTGAAGTCTCGAAGCTAGCAAGTATATATATATGTCTTGGTTAATCTCAATATATTTTCCCAAGTTTCACGATTTATTCCTTAAACAGTGGCACGGCTATTCTTAATAAAGCGGGCTTTAACAAACATTTATGGAATTTTATTGTGACATCATTGGTTTTTCTTCTATTTTAAGACAAATAATAATTCCTATTTTAAAGTAGCAGTGCCCTTCTACAACATTGAATCTTCAGCGAAATACAAATTAAAAGAATTGGCTTTAAAATACCCATATTTGCAATGTAGTATACAAAATTTAGATCTAAAGATAAATTAGGGTCCTGAAAAATTTTGATGATTACCTATTTAGAATTTAAGCTAATTGTTTATCTTAGAGAAATCATCACAACAAAATTAAAATACTATAACAATCGAGACTAAAACAAATAACTGAAACGTTGGCAAACAATTACAAGCTAATTTAAAAAAATAAAACCACAAAAGAAAAAAAATGCTTTTGGATATTTCTGGTCCTTACAGCAATATAAAGAGTTTTATTTTAAATTACTTTAATAAAGAAATGCTTCATGTCATTATACTACAAATTTATATTTTCGTTCAATACATTAACATTTTCATAAAATTGCACACAAAAAAATTATCCCTTTATAGATCCCTTTCATTGCCAAACCACTCCATTTTGGTGGCAGCGGCTTTGTTATTTATCCCAATTAAAATGCTACAATTCTTTTCTACACAAAGGCAATATTCAAATCAAACCACAATTGATTTCTACACACATAATTGTAAAATATTTGTGTGTGTTTCATTCCAATTGTTTGTGATGCGTCCATGTGTAATAAAGTACACTTTTTCAATTTTTCGTTGTGAGTTTTAGTTAGCGTAAAGCAAACGGTGCCAGATTTAGAATAACGAATGGTGTATTATTACTGTTATCACTGTGAAGCGATACATGGGTATAAAATTATATGTGAAATTCGGAAAAGAAACATATTATAATTTGGTATTGAATGGATTTTGGAAAATTTAAAATTTCTAAAATAAATAGACAATTTTATGTACTTCAATCTCGTAACATACAAGAATTCTAATAGAAACTGTAAGAAATTTTCCATTAATTATATTTGCATGGATTCAAGTTTGTCTCTGGTCATCTTAAATAAGAAACTTAGACGAATGAAACTTAAATATAAGAACTCTTGCTGGTAAATGTTTTTATATTTAATTTTAAATTACAAGCAAGTTGTGCCTTGCGGCATGTAATTTAAAACTCTGGAAAAATCTTATTAATTTCAAAAGTGATGGAAACAACATCATTGAAAAACTACCTAAATAAATGACATATGGATCATTTTTAATAATAAAAAAATAAAACACATTATCACATATCAGTATAAGGAAAGCCATAGGTTCAAGCAGCCTAACAACAAAACATAAATTGAATATGATACAAAACAGCAGTCTTCTGTAGCTACATTTTGCTTGAAAAGCAAAGGCAAATTACTAGTATTGACTAAAATTTGGGAAAAATGGTTGGTTCTGCAGAAAACTTTGCTGTCGTTAGTGTGGTACAAGAGCCTGCAACGTCAATTCGTCGCCGTTCCTAACAACCAAACCTCTCACAAACATCTCTAAAGGGAATTTTCACAAAATTTTGTATTAATACACTAACAAGATTCAATTGGCTTGAGAGCTACAGCTTACCAACTACTTTAAGCGTCATCAATACGCCGAATGGTTGGTTAAACAGACAAAAGTAAATAAGAACTTCATAAACAAAATCATCTTCAGCAACGAGGTACATTTTCACTTTGGTTGGTTTGTTAACATGCAGAATTGCCGCATTTGAGCAAGCAAGAATGGACGAGTGATTGTTGAGAAGCCAAGGCAGCGTTATTTGTTCATACTTCAGTGGAAATAAGGACGTCTAAGCAGTTACCGTAAATGGTGTGCGCTATCGCACGAAATTTAACATATGGAGTTGACAATATGTCTTACCGCAAAGCCAAAAAACAGTGTCACTTTTGCGCAAGAAGTTTAACGGCCGTGTTATACCATGTCATGATGATGTTAATTGACATTTTAGGGATATTTAAAAAATCATTATAAAAAGAACCGTTTCCCAGGTAAAGAATAAGATAATTATTCACATTAATGAAATTTAACCCCAATTTTGTCATAAAGTCAGCGGATAGAGAAATGTCATGGAAACCGACGCAAGCCTTTGTTATAGCTTCTTCTATCATATTAAAAAATATTAAGATAATTTTCTGAAAATATTAAAGATTAAAAAATATTTTTACTCCAGACATGTAATCCAAACGATATTAAAAAGGTTCAGTTTTTTTACACAAAAAAATTTGCCCTATCAAATCTCTTGACTAGGTCGATTCCTCACTCGTGCTTAAAGTATAATTAAAGTGGCTACGCAACCGTACACATGCCGTCCATAAAATGCTATAAAAGTAATTAAAAAAGAGAAGTTTTTTTTCTATAAAAACAAAATTTTTTGACCAATGTGGTCCACTAAAATTTCTAACAGAAAATCTTTATCAAATGGTGCTCCTTTTAGATGTATTTAGTTTTAAGAAAAAGTAGGACCCAATTTTTTTAATAAAAGCTCTTCTTGATACTAAATTTTAATTCTCAGCTGAAGGACGGTTTTTGTACAATCTTTAATATTGGAGCGTTCATGAGCTTTTGAAATTCTAGATATTGTACTAAAATATTTTTCTGTTATTGCAGGATTAAATAATATTTAAGATTTGCTTGTTTAGTATCTGTGAACGTGTGCATAGTGATTTTCGAATATTTTTATGTGCCCACTAATACCACTGCAAATTTGCAAATGGCGTAAATTTAAGCTATTATCAATGGCTTATTTTCACCCACAAAAAACGTGAAATGACTTAACAAAACATGCACAGACAAACATCATACATATACAGTTAAAATACTCTGACTTTTTAGTAGTTGTGGTTGCCAAAATTATAAATTTTCCCCAAAAACAAAGCGTTTGGTTTATTTCTATATTACGTTTTTTTATATAAAACAGTTTAAAAATTGAAATAAAAGATACACTAAATATGAGAAAACAATTATCCGATTTAAAAATATGTTTTTTTTTTACAAAAAATTATTTTATATTTCTGAGCAAGGCGAATTAAATATTATATGACGGTACGGCTGCAAAAACAAAAATTTTATATAATTGCTTTGTTGCAGAGCATCACGTTGACGTAAAATCTAGCTCATTTAAAAAACGGAAAGACGAATTAAATTTATTCTTTTAAATACTAACAAAATTTTCGTTAAGAAATACCTTTAATATGGTCTGAATCTGCATTACATCCGTGCGACTGGCAGTTATCAAAATAGTGAGAAATTTCGAAAGGAAACTGTTGTCGGTCATGTTTTTATATGCGCATGCATGCATCATTTTGTACTTAAAACACATATTTTTTGAATTTATAAAAACTAAAGAAAATATTCTTTTTAAAAGAATTATTTTAATAAAAAAAAAAAAAAAAAACAAAGGATAATGCTGATGACGACAAAGATGATGCTGATTTTGATGGAAAAATCAACTTAAGTTCAAGTTGCTTATATAAACTTAACAGCTCTAATGGACTTTTGTTTATTTTTATGCTTGTCATATTTTATGTTCTTTTTGACAAAAGCAAATAAATATCGATGGAAAAAATATGTTAAAAAACCCTTTTAATTTTATAGTAAAATAAAACAACAAAATACAATAATTTTTGACAAAGATTTTAAATTTTGCAACAGTAAAGTGTAATTTATGTGTACTAACATATGTACATATTATAATTTTTTCTATGTCTTATATATAAAAACCGATACATTCACAATTGAAATTGTATTAATTTTTTCTGTTGTTTAATTTTTATATTTCTATCGCTTGTTTTCTTGCAGAATCAACAAAACAAAAAATTGTTTCATAAAGATAAAGATGTGCTAGTAGAAGACACCACCTATTGAAGGTGAGATATCATTTTCGTAATCGAAATGTAGCAAGACCTTCTTTCAATCCGAAAAGTTTATATGATTATTTACACAAATGTGGCAGTTATTTGTATGAAATTTTAAGAATTTACGTTTTCAGCTTTGTTTCATTTTTTAATTTAACTTTTATTTAGAAAAATTATTTTTCAAATGTACGCGTACGTTTTCCAAAGAAACCTTGGGCTATTTTTCTGTAAATTAAGAAGTGACAAACAGTTTTCATAAAATTCATAATTCAACATACAAGTCCTGTAAAATAAAAAGATTATTTAACTAAAAATTTTATTTCCACAGGAACAGTTTGAAATAAAGTATAGTAATTTTAGTAATTTAAGATTTAAATCAAAAAAGTAATTAGTTTTGATATCTATTGTTGAATGCTGGTGAAGGTTGTAGCGATCCAGAAAATTCTGCATTTTATTCTGCTAGTGTCTAATTTTTCTTGTTTTCTTTGAAAAACGTCCGCATACATTTGGTAAATTAATTTTTCTTTCTAAAAAAAAAAAGGTTTTTAGAAATTAAAAACTGAACTCAAGCCAAAAATAAATTTTAATTCATTTATATCAACAGTTCAACACCTATTTTTCATAATATTTTTAGTTCTTTCTGTAATATTAGTTCGGATAAAATATTTAGATTTAACGACACCATTATTTTACAAACAAAAAAGGAGTGCATTTTTTATTTCTGAAATTGCTTTGCAGCGGCAAAACAGCTCGCCTGCCTCTAAATTTTCCATATCATTTGGAAAAATAAAAAAAAAAACAAATGTGTGGAGCGATAGAGAATTATGAAATAAACATTCAGTGGCGCTCGCCACAAAAAGTGAAAAAGGGTTTATCTAAGTTTTTCATTATGTTTATAATTTCTATTTTATCCATTTCCGACCCTCTAAAGTATATATATTTTTAGTCGTTATCCATATCGAAGTCGATTGAGCTACGACCGTCTGTCTGTTCGTGTTAGTGTTAAAATAACCTTTGCCAAGGCACTGGATGAGCTAGAGAAAATTTAAATACACCAATCAATCAGACATAGTGTTGAAAATCAGCAAGGTCGGTCGATGCCCTCCGAGGCAGTGAGCAAAACAATACGACTGCCTCTATTTTTTCTTATAATTAGGAAAAATGAACTAATTCCAACAAAAAAAGTAAGTTTATGGGGTTATAGAGAACTGAAAATAAGAAAAAAGTCATCAGGTAAAAAAACTGCCGCTCGCCTATATTTTCCGAGTTACGGGCCTCTGAATTCTTAATAGAAAAATACTATTGTGGACAAAACTTATGAAAACATCAATATGGGTATCTTTTAAAAGCTTTTGAATAGATCTTTTAGGATATACTAATATTTTTTACAAATGTTTAAATTATAGACATACATATTTTCTTTCCAATTTTTTAGATCTCTTTTATTCTAAAATTTGATTGTTTTTGATTTGAGTTACTTCACTAAACTATATTTACATACATGGTGAAGGACTTATAAAATTCGACATAACACTTTATTTATATTTTCAATATTTCGTTGCTCTTTGTGTAGCACCATCAGAAAAAACACATATTCATTTAAACATATAATAAAATAACAAAAAGTAATGTAATAACAAAATTCAAATTTTTCAAACTAACACACATATTTCAAAAAACAAATAATTATTTGGTCGTATAAAAAATTTAAAAGCAATCCACAAAAAAGGGCACCTTTTAATTTCCAAATCAAAGTTTTTTACTTGTTGTTAGAGTGCACGAAGCAATATAGCTCCTTGCAAATTTTAACTGCCTGTTTACAACTGATTTATACTCGTAGTATGGCTACGGATATCCAATATCTTTAATAAGTACGATTTTATATTTCCTGTTAACAATACAGTTTATTTGTAATTTTAATCTGTCTACCCACAACTTTTCAGAACTTTGGCCATATGTATTAAATTACATCAAATATAGAGCACCCTTTAAGTTTCCAAATTTGTATTGAACGCTTGCTTAATTATAAAAAAAGATTCCTTTTAAATTTCAGCTGATTATATTTAGCCGTTCAAAAGCTTGTTCACATATGTCAGATAACATCAATTGTTGGGATACCCTTTAATTTCTAATTCCAAATTTTATATATGTTGTTTTAGCGGACTAAACAATACAGGTTCATCGTGAGATTCAATCGTCTATCTGCAACTGTTCAATGGTATGGCTATATATCTCAAATTAACTGAAATATAGGTGCACCCTCTGATTTATGATTTAAAATACTAATACTTTAATTAAAACGTAAAAAACATGTATGTCTTATGAGGACACCCTTTAATGATAAAAAGGTAAGCTGTTTTAAAATGGGATCAATCTGTAGGCACAACCTTTCAAACAGAGATACAATTTTTAAAATCGGTTTAGGAATGTCTGAGTTCTGCGTGCACAAGCATTCAGATGAATTGATAACTCCATTAATTTTTTTTATCGGTTCAACAAAGAACTATTGCTAGCACAAAAAATCGGACCTAGAAAAAAAAATTGTGGAAAAGTTGAAGATATCAAATTGGAGGTTTAGTTAAAAGAAGAAGAAGATAGTACCCTGCTTTTTTAAATTTTATTAGATTATATGAAAATTTTTTATTTTTAAGCAGTTAAATATTGTCAGATATTCGATAGCTGTAGAATTTTGTGAAGTTTTTGACTTTTATAAAATTTTCATAAATATTCTAAAAAGATAATTTTAAATTTAACGCCTAAATAAACTTTTAACCATTAAACTCATAATTTTAAACCAAAGCAAAATTGCTTTAGGTTATGATTTTGAAACAGATGCTTTTACTGAATAGCGCATGCAAAACAAATATATTTTGTATTATTTTTTCCTACAAACAAAGTATATGTTTTTATTGGTTATCTATTTGAATTAACAACAGAGTTTGTATTTAATTAATTGAAAATTTTGCTAGAAACAACTAAACTTAATCGGCTTTATCTTCAATCTGCTTTTTTGGAGTTTGGAAAATACACATTTATGAACAAATTTATATTTATCCTTTTTAATTTACAATTATCCACTTGTTTGTTAATTTGGCGTATTTGCGATAATAATTGTGGACTACAAAAACAAAATATAACCTAGTTACACATTGAAGCTAAAATTTCTTTTATAATTGTTGTTAATACATTTTAATTGAGAATAAACAGAACAATGTATTTAAAAAAAATTTTGTTGGTTTTGCTGTAAAGGCCGTAAGCAAAATTTAGATTTGTTTTTATTGAGCGTTCATGGAAGAGAAAGTGGCTTTAGGTGTGTTGCTGTAAAAGAGGAAATATAACTTAAAAAGTTTTATTACAAAATTAAATATTTTTTTTACTAGCAGTATAATAACCTGCAGCATTTATTCGTTTAAAGGCTTTCCTTATAAGAGTAGACCCATTAAGAATAATAATCATAATTAACAAAAGAGATCTTAAGAGTAAATAACTTATCTAACAGAAAAACAAGCAGACTTGTAATTCAGAAGGAGCCAAAGTTTACGTTAGGCATTAAAACCTTTGATTCATAGATGCTCATCATAGGTTTTATAAGCATAACTCTTGTTAGTACATTTATATATTATTCTCTACAAAATAAATTTTTTTTAAAGTAAAAGGTCTTAACGTAGTCATAGTTTTTGTATAATTTAAAAATAGTTGATGATATAGTTAAATATTTATTGAAAAATCCAATTCCATGCATGGGCCATCCTGAAAATAGGCTAAACCTATTAATTTTATTTTGTACCCGCTCTTAAAATAAAATGTACTCTTCGTAAGTCTATCAAGTTACTATTGAGACACCCTGTAATTTATTTTGATTTTTAACTTGTCTTTTTACCAGAGAAGTGACAGTTATCGGAAAATTTGAAAATTTCTCTCCAATAGTTTAAAAGGTAAGGCCACATCACGAAAGGAATTTATTAACAAATATTTTTTTTATATTTTGTTTTTTTAACTGACTTCAAAAAATTAGCAGGTTATCAATTCTACTGAATTATGCATTTTTATGTAGGGCCTGGGGCCTGCATAACTTTGTCATTTTAGAACTGATGTTTTTTCTTTACTTGAAACGCTAAGACAGCTAAAATCTGTTTTAAAGTTAGGTTTTTTGCAAGAATCATTCAACATAACTTTTTACATTCGCAGAAAGTTTAGTCGACAACGATATTTAAAGAACTAATTTACAAACCAAGCTAAGGCGAATGTTTCTTTCATTGAGCCATTTTTAGAACCGACCTTTATATGCTTTTTAAAGTTATTTGTCTATCAAGATATATACCCAGGTATTTGACGTTATTATTTCGGTATATAAGCTCTATTTACTCTAGCAACTACTATTTTCACTAGACACAATAAGCTCCATTTATTCAATACAGGGCGGGGCATCTATAAGACAAGATGATACAATAGACAAATACTATTTTATTTCTAAGCAGGTTTTAAAAAAAATTGTTTAATTGTTTTATTGTCTTGTTTTTTTAAATATTTTTTACTATTTGTACCTATTTTCTGTCGTTGAAAAATTTAGCATTACTTTTATTTTCTAACAAAGAGTAAAATTATATTAAAAAAGTACAACTTTTTTTTCGATTTTAAAACTTCAAGATAATCGCATGAAAACTCTTATGCAATTTCATTAACTCTATAAACATTACTTTCTGTGTCCTTCTGTGTTTAAACTTTGAAATAAAAAAGTTACTTTTCTTTGTTTTCTTTTTCTTTGATAACTTCTTTCTTTATCTTTAACATTACGAAATGAAAAACTCTAGAAATCAAACAACAAAATCTCATGATTTTTATCAGGACTAAAAGAAAACAAATTTTTTCAATTGCAAAGTAAAATGCTTGGCAAGCCGGAAACAGACATGAAATTGCAAAAAAAATAATTGCAATTCTTCTATTGAAGTTCACGTTTGTTAATTTTTATACCCTTCATCACATGTGGAAAAAGTGAATAACTTAGTTTGTCATTCCGTTTGTAATTTCTAGAATATCCGTTTCCGAACCCATAAAGTCCTTAGCGAAGCCGATTGATCGACGTCAATCTGTCCGTTAGTGTAATGATGGACTTTGCTAAGGTACTAGATGAGCTAGAGAAAATTTAAATACACTAATCGATAAAATATTTTTTTAAAACCAGCAAGATTGGTCCATGACCTTTGAGACTGCGGGTAAAACGCCACGCCTGCCTCTAATTTTTCCGTATCATTTGAAGTAATGGAGTAAGTTTAATTAAAAAATATATATAAATGGGAAGATAGTGAATCAAAAAATAAGAAAAACTCAGTGAGTTATGGGTCTCTGAACTTTTCATATAAAAGTAAGATTGAGCACCATATTTCTTAAGGTATCAGTATGGGTATTATTTAATAGATCTTTCAGGAAATGCTTAAAATAAAAAAGGTTTACCCATTTAGAGCCGGTAACACTTTTATGTAAAATTATATATAGTACCTTTTTATTTTTTATTTTTTTTTTATTTTATTTTTGCTGTGCCGCCCTAATATTTGTTTTGTTGAATAGAGTAACTTTACTAAACTAAATTTACATACAGGCCCAGCTTGTTTTATCTGTTTAGTTCCTACTATTATTAAAAAAAAAAAGAATAACTTATGCACACAAAAAAAGTAATATGATACACATGACAAATTTCAATGATATGAAGAACTGAAGGAAATCATTGAAGAGATCTGTTCAATACTTTGTAATTTGTTTTGTTTTAAGTTAATTTAACTTTAATAAAATACCCTTTTCCTCGAATATGCGTACATTTTTAAAACTGTTCTCATTAAGTAACATTATCAATAAAAAAAACAAAATATTGGCATATTGGCATATCTCCTCAATATTCTTCATGTTATACAATAATACTAAAATTAAAAAAAGGAAAAGGAAAAAAAAGAACTAATTCAATTTGGTTTAAGTTCACGTTTTGGTCTTTAATCAAAATAAAAATGCATTTATAGCTAAACGGTGGGTTAGTGGGCGTTATTGGTGTTTTAGAAATTCGTTTGTCTTACACCGAAACTAAGATGTTTTCTTGTTTTATAGTCAAATTTGATAATATTCATAGATCCATCATGTTGTATTACGTCAAAGTTATTGTTGCTATAGATATTTTTTAAGCCAGCTCCTTATGAAAGGTACGACATCAATACATATAAATATATATATACATTTAAAGTGCGTGTTTGTGTGTGCTTAACACAAAACTGCAGAATTTTTATTTTTATTGTGATTTATTTCTCCATTTATTTTACTGCAGCATTCTCAATCGAAAAGTTATATCTTCTCGATAAAATATACATTTACATAAATTTTCTTATAATTTTATATATATTTAATACAGAGAATAGAAAGTGTAAATGAAATAAAAATAAGTGCAATCTGCACTCACGCACGGTAATGTATTCTTACAATACATGAGAAATCTTAGTAAAAATGATATATAGTCATTATCTTAACATTTATTTCTACTTTGTTTGGTAAAAAAAAGTATAATAAATGTATGCGTATATCGAAATAAAAGGACAATATATAAACGAAACAGAAAATGAGAGTTCAAATAAAAGTTTATATTATCGAACGCTGTTTATTGTTAAGCATTCTTCGCAGCACATACACTTAGTAGCTACGTGGGTATCAACAGTTAACAGTTATAATAAATATATATTTTATAGCTGTATGTAGTCGTACTTTAATGTTACAAATACAAATTGTAACTAGTGTTTGTTTAATACTGTTTTATAGTTAAAATACACTCACTAAACTTTTATAAATCATATGGCTCCAGAATAGACATAGTGTTTTTTATACTGATTTTTAATCATGTGATTCTTTGCATGTGTTTTTAAGAACAATAGCAGTGTAGTAAAATTTATTCTTCGTTAACACGGATCCTACAGTAAACCAATAAATCGAACCTTGAAAAAGTAGGTTATAATAAAATATTGCAAGTCTTGAAAGACAAAATTAAGGGAGAAATCACCAATTTAAAGTCTTATATTTAACAATCAACAATTCAGAGTTCTATAAAACTGATTCAACTGTTAATTAACTCAAGACCGATGTTAACCTTTCTACTTAATGTCGTAAGTTCTATACCTTCAAATAAAATGTTTGCAAAAGCAGGATAATTTTTATATTTCTAATGAAATCATAGTCAATTTATAATACGTCATGACATAATATTTTTGCTATATGAGCGAACTTTAGTGAAACTAAAGAAACAACTATAATATTAAATTAAAATATCTTTACTTACTGGTGGTGATCAGTTTAAACACTGAAAAATTTTCTACGTTGGCAAAAAGTCTTAATATATTATTGAAAATCTAATAAAGCAGAATACAAAAGGAAGTCTAGTTTGGAAATAATATTTTGTCTAATACCTAATGCGCACTAGTCTGAACATTGGGCCTTTTTTCTTACACTTCGTTTTTTCATGTTAAATTTGCGCTATGTTTATATTTTTATTTGTATTTCCTTTTTTCGAATTTTTAATAAAGTTTTTCATTAATTTTTTGACCGCCTGTTGTCAACAAAAATATTTTGGTAACTTAATAAATATTAAATGTTGGTTAAGACGGTCGAGGCACTTTTGTTTCTTTATTAATAATGATTTGCATTTACAAACAGTTAAAGACAAAATGAAAAATTAACATACAGATTATTATTATTAACCCCAGGACATTTAAATGGAACTTTTTGTGTATTTGCGATTAAAGGTAAAAAATGTAAAAATAAATGAAAACCTTAGAAAAATTAGCGAAAAAGAAACCACGCTTAAAAATTGTTGCTTGGAAGTAAAAATTTTAATATATTTCTTATTATTTATGTATTAGGTGAACTTTTGAAAGAGTTGCTTAAGATTGTTTTTGCTTTTTTGTTAAGTCTCTAAATGAAAGAAAAATTTTAGTGCCTGGAAATATTAATGGGACAGATGTTTAAAAAATTTTTAATTACAAAAACTTTTCCTAATGAACAGGATTGGATTCTGTTTTTAAAATTTAAAGTTATTATTTTTTAATCTTGCGGTTTTTGTTTTTTTAAGAAACTCTTAATTTTATCCGAAGCAGCTATTCAAGCAATATTGTCTGTTTCCGGCGTTGGTCCTCTAAGCTTGATGTTAGGATCTTTGGTTCTACCATCACACCTTTTTAATAACTCTGCCTTAACTGATGCATAATTTTCTTATGCGATTTGCACCAAGAGCTCTATATTTTTCTGTACAGTGGTTTTAATCATCCTTTCTATCAGAGAGATACTTCGCCAATACATACATCGAACATCAGAAAAAATCCTTATTTAATCGACACTTCGGATAGTTTAGACTTCTGCTTTCCACTTAAATGCATTTAAAAAAATTAACTACTTCAACCTGTCCAAGATTCAAACTCAAGTTCTCCTGATTATTAGCCAACCGGACATCTCGGCAAAAGCAATCAAAGGAGCGTATACGGATATGTTAGTTTCCTTTTTTAGGCTATTTACCACCGAAATAGACACTACATTTACTTGTGGTGGTAGTAGTAACTTACGCCGATCAGTTTAACATTTATAAACACGCACAAAATAACAGAACTAGTTTTTATGTTTACGCACAAAAAGTGAAAAAAGGATACGTATTGAACTTAACTTTTTCAAGGCACTAGGTGAGGTAGAGAAAATTAAAATACGCCAATCGATTAGACATAGTTTAGAAAATATTGCCTTTGTAAATGCTTAAACCACAAAAGCTTTTGATATTTTTATATTAAATTATATCAATTTTAATAATATTGTTTTAAATATTTTTTCTTATTTTTAATTCTATGTCACCCAAATTTTTTTTGTAGTAACTTCACTATACTTAACTCACACACATGGTGGTGTGTGCAAGATTCGGAAAAGACTTGCACTTATTCCCACTGTTTGTTGCTTCTTATAAAAACAGTAAAAGAATACTTGATATTTGACTTAAATATTTTATTCATATCCTAATCTTATGCTAAAAAATTTTTAAAGATTTATAATTTTAATTTCTAATAAATTAGGATTTGAACTGTGTATGGTAAAAATGAATTGGAAGTTAATTCTGGCTTTAGTTTTTTTTATTTTTAGGAAAAAAAAAGGGTTTTAGAAATTAAAATAAATGAACTAAAACCAGAATAAGTTTATTTTATGATTTTTTCTAAATTCATTTGCTTTAAAATAGTTTGTCGAAAAAACAATCATTTAAATTGTAATAAAATTTAAAAATATCAAAATTTGTAAGAGTTTTTCGCTAGGTGTGTGTGTGTGTGCACATGTAATCCTTTGATATTCATGTGGATTTGTGACATCAAGAAAAATTATCTTCATGAATTTTAACTGCAAAGTTGATTTAGGAATAAAATATTAAAAATAAAATGGAAAAAAGTTCATATATTTCAAGTTATTGAAAGGGATATCATAACTGAAGGCAACATTTCAAAGCAATACGAAAACATTCAAACAAGCAATTTGGTTACAAAAGGGTGACATGGCAATTTTGTATAACTTTTCAAGCATTTTAAAAATGAAATTGAAGTCATAAATGAAGACGAATGAACCAATTATAAAACAAAGAGTACTAAGAAGTTCAAGGCTGTTAAAAAGAAGAAAATTTCTAAAAATAAAACGCAATAAGTAGACGAAATAAATTCCGTTATAAATTTAAACTTTCTAATCGTTATGTACGTAACTAAATCTAAAATGAAATTTGCTTGATTTGAGGAAAAACAGTTTTTGTATGAGTATTTATTATACTGAATTTAAGAACCACTAATAAAGCTGGTTTAATATTAGTTCTTCTTGTCTGCTGTGTTGCTTTTGGGAAACATTACTGCGAAACTCGAACTGCTTTATAGCTTTAATAATTTTAGTTACAGTTTTGTATGTTGTCTGTTTAAATTACTGCTCATTTCTTTTTAAGTATTACTTAATGCCTTTATTCACACTGCTGTTTGAGATTTACGAGCTGCTCTACATCAACGGCCGTATTATTTTTATTTTTCAATTCTTTTACTATTTTTAAGCCTTATGCACAAACTTTATTTTATATTCTAAGTAAGAAGTAAAAAATACTTCGACGAATATTTTAACTAAAACTCACTTCACCTTATCTTGCATAAAATAAAATTGTTGCCTCTAAATCTTTTATTAATAATTTGGAAATAAAATAAGAAGTCAGTTATGCTTTTTTTTATAAATATAATTAACACATAAATGCTCATATATCTTATTTAAAATGTAATTGAAAACTCTTTATTATTACAGTCAAAAACAGTAAGTCATGTTTAAGTTAACTATAGGTTTGTATTATTATAATTAAATTTTGTATGCCATAATTAAAACAGGTTCGTTAGCATATTTCATCTCCAAGAAAAGAAACATCTTAGTTGCGCAAAAAATTTAAGCTTTTCTTAACAAACTCTGTATAACATAAAAACCCAGCGATATTTGAAATTTACGAGGAGCCAAATTTACTTATAAAGAAATTTTTTTGGATTGTAATTTATTTGTCTCAACATTACGCGCACTAATACTACAAGTAAGACAATGTAAATGAATTCGGTAAAATGTTTGTTAAAATTAACATTAATTTATAGTTAAAAATATTTTATGTAAAATTTTTTCGTTGATTTAAAAACATTAATTTGCCTACATACAATGAAATTAAAAAGCTTTTAGCATTTATGAATTTATGTAATAGAAAAATACCAAGCACTTAAAAGCTATAAAAATTTAATTAACACAAATAATTTTGCTACGTTTATCTTTATTGAATCTTCTATGCGCTTAAAAATTTGTGCGAAGTTATTGACTTGTTACATTTTATTTTTCATAAATATTTTTTTTCTGGTGATAAATATGAGTTTTGGATAATATTATATCATACGTTTTAAGTCTTTTTAATTAAATTTTGCGGTAAATTACCCCGGCTTAGAAATTTTTGTCTCAAAGTTTGCAATGTAGTTTTCTTAACTAAATTTTTTTTTTCAATTCTGCCATATATCAGGTAATGGTATTCTTGTGTTAATATAAGCTTCGCTAGAATCCTGAATCAAATTCAATTGATTGCTAATTAAAAAAAAAAAACTGATTAGATCGAAGTTGAATTTTTATGAGATTTTTGAAGATTTTTACTGTTAGTTGCAATGTCAAAACATATTTTCAATGCATGAGGCCTTGTTTTAGAAAGTGGCATAATTGACTTTTACAAAAAAAAAAAAAAATGTGTTAAGAGATGCAGCGATTTGATGTAGACCGAAATTTTTACTGGGGGAAAAATAATCATCCTAAGATAAAAAGTTCAAATAAGTCTTTTCTAGATTAAGCCTTAATTCTTTTAAAACTTTTGAAGCACAATCCTTAAAATATGTGAATCATTTTAATGCAAAGTGACTTATGCCACTTTCAAAATTATGCTCTAATAATGACAAAAATTTCAGTTTTAAAAAATTCCTTAGTAGTCTATTTTGTTTTAAAATTTCTAATACATTTTGCATCAATATCGCATAAAAAATAAAAATTTTATAAAGTAAGAAACAACCTTCAAAATGAGTTATAACTTTTTTTTAATCAAATCTTGGGTGATGCTTTGAAAAGAAGTATATGTAAAATATATATATATATATATATATATATATATATATATATATATATATATATATATATATATATATATATATATATATATATATATATATATATATATATATATATATATATATATATATATATATATATATATATATATATATATATATATATATATATATATATATATATATATATATATATATATATATATATATAATAATTTAGTATTACCTTGTCTATATCAAAAGTGAAAATTTTAACTTAGATTCATAATAATTTTTTGGGAATTTTTTGTTAAAATATTTTTTTTTAATATAGAAATCTGTTATTTTTATGAACAATATTTAATTTTCTTTTTTTTTATTTTTTAGCGACAAGGGTTTTGTAACAAGTTTTATTTTATAGTATCACAAAGTACATTACCCTCTCTTCTAAATATAATATGTTTTCTATATGACTTCTGCTTTCAAACAAGGAAAGGAAAGTCTATCGATAAAATATAAAAACGTAACCCTTTCAACTTGACTTTAAACAGAAACAGAAGAAACTAATGATACAGAATAAAAGTTTAAATGACTTAATACATGTAACATTATACTAAATGAAGTGGAAGTCAATTTTAAAAAAACATATTGTCTGTTGGCAATAACTATTAAACCACATTTTATAAAATGTAAAGAGAAATTTCATGTTGGTACTCCTAGAAACGAGAAAAAGAAGGATTTGATGCTTTATTTAAGATGTTTCTGATTTATATATAAGAAGGAAAATGTAAACATTTTCTAATAGAAACAAGAAACTAAAACATTTAAAAACTAATTTTTTTATTTTATCTAAAAAAATTTTTATTTATCTGAACTAAAACTAGAGTGTAATAAAAAAATCTGCAAAAAAGCCAACTTCAAAAGAGATTTAAGCTATATGTATATGTTTTCGTATTACTTTATATTACTTTTTTAACAAAAAAATTTTTTGAGCTGTTTATGAAAATTGTAACTTAATACGATGTCGAAACTGTACGTGAGTACGAGTCTGTAATACATAATTACACACGAATAAACCTTAAGCAAATATGAGTTTTTATGGGCACATATATGCACACAACTACACCTTAAAAAATATCAAGTTTACGTAAAAAGATCTTTAAAAGCACGTTTTAATTAAAGTGTTAAAAAAATAAAAGTTAAAACAGCAAGGGAGTGAGAGCATTTTAATGTAATTTAATTTAAAATTAAATGAAGCATAACAAAAAATCAATTTTGTTTAAATATATAAAAAGATAATTCTACTGGGCTTTGTAATATTATGCCTGATGATAATTTTTTTTCTTTAAACTAAATATAATAATTTATGAAGTGAAAATAATGCAATTTAAAAAAAAAATAGAAAATAAAAATAAAATTATTTGTTGCTATATCGCCAGTTCGCATAATATAAAGTTAAAAGTACGTGAAAAATAAAAAGAAATACAAAAGCCGATTATACCGATATCCTTAAATCTCTTGTTGAAATATTAGTAGTCTTAGCTTAATCATTAAACATTCTTTAGAGCATTAAAAGAACTATATTCGGAATTGCTGAATCAAATGTAAATCTTGTTTAAAAATAATCCTGGGGGCTTTAAAAATGTTTGAAGGATTGCATTACTTATTTTAAAGCGCGTTTTCTAGAAAGTTTTTAAATTTGAAATACATTTTTATCTATTATGTTTAGGTCACACCTTTTAGTTGTCTGCTTTCATTTAATCTCTTAAAATGCTGACAACTTATTCTGAAATTAAACTTAAAAGATATAAAATGTTTATGTGCATTATTACCTTAAATACAAGAGTACTTGTATATGTTTGAATGTAATTTTTTGTCTTTATTTATTAAAGCTATTTATTTAGAAGTGCAAATAAGGTTTGTTGTTGACTCTATAGTGTGCACCTTGCTTTCTTTTCACTTTTGACTGTTACCTGCTAGCGGCATAAAAAAATCTTCATTAGTGATTGTATTTCCTTTTCTCTTGCATAAATAGATTTTTTTTGCCTATTTTTTGCATTTGCACATTCCTGTTTTTAAAGTGTTTTTAGAAGTGTTAAAAACAAAGAAATTTTACGAAATGAACAGCCAACATTTAAACGAAGCAATACTATTTCAGCGTCTGCATAAAGGTTGAGTTTAAACGGATTGATATGATTATTTGTAACAAGGCTAAAGTATATATTTGTACATTAAGAGTAATTCAAGTTTTATTTTTTTTTTTTTTTTTAATTAAGGAAACTTAAGTTTCACCAATAATTTTCTTATACTCTGTTTTTAATATGAATATGAGGAAAACATTAAACTTAGCTAAATAATATTTTTATATTCAAAAGATAATGCATAAAAATACAAGTAGCATAAAAAATTTTAAATTTGACTAGAAAAAATGGAAGACATCAAAATTTTTTTATAAATTTTATGCGCTCATATATATGTGTTTTAAATCGGCTCTGAAATTTTTACTTTACTTTGACTTTTTCAAATTCTAAATTCCAAAAAAGTAAAGGCTTCACAATAGTTGATCCATAGGTCACAACCTTAAATAGTGTTAATTTTTACGGTGTATATTAAACATCCCTGTCAAAATTTAATGCTGATCTTTTTTATTTTTTAATTTCGTTTCAGGTCTCTTTCTTTCACGGAGAACTTGTGGCGTTTATATACACTATATACACTAATACTCAATTTTTTTTATTTTAATATACAAATTCGAGGGACGGTAACGAAATATCAAAAATAAATTATTTTATTTATCAAAGAGCAAATAATTATGAATTTTTAGGCCGTTTAAATCTTTTTAAACTATGCTTTGCACCCTGAAAAATTGTACAATAGTTTTTAAACTTTGTTTCAAAATTGGTTATGTTTCGATAGGGCTGGAGGGAGGTCCGTTTAAATATTTGACGTAATTTTAGTTTTGTTCGCATTGCTTTTTTATAAATGGTTTTATAAACTTTGCTAATACCGATGTAAATTTTATTTGCATAAGCAAAAATATATTTTTGGGAAAATCTTACAAACACGATATTTCTAACATTTCCCCAATTTAGAGGCTTGTAAAGTTTTAACGAAAAGTTCCATCAGAACAACACTTGAAATAAGTTTAATTTAAGATGTTTTAAGGATAAACCAAATGAATTACAATAATAATCTGATTTGTAATAATTGCAATAAGCCAAGAGTACTAAGTTAACATCGGCCAAATTGGAAAAAAACATTTTGAACCAATTTTGTCCCAAACTAAGAAATATAATATAAGTATGTAAGCACAGTTTTTATAGTTCTTATTTAATTTTAAAAATCTATAAATTTACATAACGCTTTTAAAAATCCACATTTAAAAATACCTTGGCTTTGCCTATGTGAAAATTCATTAAGAAATCTCCAGCGCTTTATGAGAAACCGAATTTTGTCTTAAATAATTTTAATTACAAGTTAAAAATAAATTTAAGTAGTTTAAATCTCAAATTAAATTTTTTCTCGTTTTATTAAAATAAATATCTACCATTCGTACTTATTAAAAAAAGTTTATTCGTACTTATTAAAAAAGGTTATATAAAAAGGCTATTTTGAAGATAGAGAAGAAGTAAATGATCCTCTAACTAACAATATGACTTAATGCTTTTCTTTAATAGACAAACAAACAAAAAGAAGTGCGACTGATAAGTAGCTGCAATAGCAATAAATATTTTAATAATAGAAAACAATGACTTTGATTGTATAATTGTATACATAATTAAATATTTACCCAAATATTAAAAAATTTATTTCAAATTATCTAATATTCCACATACAACTTTAAGTTCGCTCACAAATTTCTGCATCAGAAACCAAATCTTTGTGAAATGTTGCCAGCGACTGCTCGAAAACATAACATAAAATCAGTTATACTCTTTAATCTAAAAGAAGTCGCCTTTATATTAAGTAATTTATATGATTTATACCAAATTTAATAAAATGAAAAAATCTTCTATAAAGAAGAAATATAAAAAATTATATAACAACCGCGCCCTATTTAGTGCATGGTAAATACCCTCAAGCATTATTAAATAACATAAAAATAAGACAAGCAGTGCAGAAAACAACACAGCATAATACAGCATAAAACTCAGTAGTTAAACAAAAACAACACCCATAACTTGACAACAGCAAAAATGACCAGTAGATACCCCCTGCAGCAATTATGTTACGTTTGCCAAACATCCCTACATAAAGTATATGTAATACATGTACAAATATATTATGTAAGGTACCAATTCGTTGTTTGTTATGGGAAACAAAGTTGTCAAAAACATTTTTATTTTGTTTTAAAATTTTTGCTCAACTTTCATTTTAACGTAATTAAATTGTGTTTAATTTAAACGGAAATATAACAAAAGAAAAAGAAGAATTTTATCGTTTTTGAATATCGTACGAAATCACATATAAAGTTAATTTAATTTTTATCAACTATACAAAATTTAATTTAAGGACAAGCTATTATATATAAGACTATAAATATTTTGCCATGAAAAAAACCCATCATCGCAAAATAATTCTGAAATGCTCTTTTCATTAATATTTTCTTTTACTTCTTTATATATATTAGATGTGCATTTCATTACCCCAATTGAAATAATAGTATCATGACGACTGTTCTAATTCAGCCAGTTTTTATTTGTTTATGTACACATATATGGAGCTAAATACGTTAAAATTTTAGATCCTTCCCCTTACACTTCCTTAGGCAAACAACAACAAAATTACAGTTTTTATGAAAATTCCACATTCATATAAATAAGGAAGTTTCTAGTAAAAAAAAATTTATAATTCTGTAAATAGACAATAATCAAATTTTATTATGTATTGAAATTACCACGTCTACAATTTCAATTTATAGAAAATTTTTTCTTGCTATTCACAATAAGGGCGGAGTTACTTGTGGAAAGTCTAAGTACGCGATAATAATTATGATGAATGCTGCCGCAGCTAAACTTTGCCTATTGCAGTTCTCTAGTTCTCTAGCTAAGTGATAATAGCTTTTCACTTTATATGAAAGGTCCTATATTGCAATCTAGCCATTTTTTTTTTTTTTGCTTTAATGTTCACACTAATAAGAGAGTTATTTGAACAAAATTTTAAGGTGACAGTTATTACAGTTCCCGAGTGGCAAGAAAATAATTATATACTTTTTGTATGGGAAGTGCCACGCTCACGTAATCAGACAATGCTTTCCAAACAAAAATATTTTGTGCTTTACATACATAAATAGAAAATAAGACGATTTGAAATTAAGATGAGTATTTCTTAAAGAATAATTTGACTTTCCTGTTGTATGTGTAAAATCATATCTGGAAATTCTGATACCATCTTAAATTTTTAAAGTAATTCATACAAATAAAGCCAATTGTGGTTTGTCTAGTTTACATTTTTCACTCAACTATCCTATGCCAATTGTTACGAAAGTATTGTGAAACATCACATTATAAAAAAGAAGATCTGAAGGCTTTCTGAGCTAAACCATCTCACACTGGTTTTAAAACGATTTATTTTGGCGCTTGTAACTTTTTAACGAATTAATAGAACAAAGCCTTAAAATCATTTCTTTTAAATTTTATTAAGAATTTAGCTCATGTCTTAAAGTAATAATCCAATCAATTATAAAACATCATGTCAAAAAAACTTAGTTAAGGTCTAGCAAAATTAAAAATAGTTTTACCTAATTTTTTCTGCCAAATTAAAGTGCCCAAATGTAGGTTACACATTTAGGCACACTTTTTGTATATATTTTTAATATTTCTTTACATTTAATAAATAACCTTAGTAAATACATGGTGTGAAAAATAATCGATAGAATGATAAATCCTACAAAAATAAGTTTGCTGCATCGTCTGTAATAAAAAGTAGGGGCATTATAGATTTTTGAAGCAAGTACAGTCACATTGTTAACGATTTATAACTCTACAGTTGTTTATTTAAAGATGCATCGAATGTGCTGTAAATACTGTTTCAACAAACCACAACAGCAATAAAATTGCCAAAATTTCATTAAAGTAATGAAAAATGGGGGAAAAATATATATATATAATTTATTAAAAAATAAAAGTCTGCAATTTTAATTAAAATATCTGCTTCAACCTCAATAAATGACTTCAATCATAAATATGAAATAATTGTTTTAATGGTGAATTTAACTTTTAAGGCATCAAAGAGTTTTTATACAGAAGGATTCATCAGTATTTGTTTTATTATAAAATTTTTTGTTTTGTTTAAACTTATTCCATTTGTGATATTTTATGGGTTCTTAATTTTTGGTTTTCGTTGAAAGTTGTTATTTGTTCTGTTTTTGCGTTTGTTGTGATTCTTAAAAATATCCATTGTTAATAATTATATTTTCGTTATCTTACTTGCCAAACCAACATAATTTTTAATTTTATATTTATTCTTCGGTATGGCTTGCTTTTACTTGGTTTTGTTCGTCTTTTGTGAAATGAAAAACTCCTCAGAGAATTTAGTTTTTTTGTTTAAGTTTGTATTTTATTTATTAAGGGAATCTCTGCTTAATTTATATTAAAATGATTTTTTAATTTATATTGTTACAATGTTCATTTTTTTTAATTAAAAAATAATTCTTATAAATTCCACAGATGATTAAAACTTGGGAAGCTTAATTTCATTAAAAATAGTACTAAAATATAATGGACAAAAAGGGCATAGGCCTGGGGACTTAAAATAATATACATTTAAAATTAGTTTAAAATTAAAAATATAAAAAAAAAATAAATTAACTAATTTTTTAGCTAATAGAGTCCTTTATTAATTTAAAAAATTGCAAGTATTTTTTAATTCAAATTCCTGAAGATGGTACACAGAGGAGTACCGAAATATTGAAAAATAAATTTAAAAATATTTGCAATTTTTTAAATTAATAAAGGACTCTATTAGCTAAAAAATTAGTTAATTTATTAATAAAAAAAGAGTTAAAAAAATTGTTATTTAAAAAAAAAAAATATTTATAAATTAAACAACTATTTATTTCAGTTGTTTATTTCGTTAGTTTTGAAATTTATTGAAAAAATTCTTCGACAATGCTTTGGACGAACGTAAGTTAAACAATAAAAGTGTGTTTTCCGTCACTTTCTTAGATCATGTGTCATCGATCCAAATATTTGAAGAGTTTCAGGCCTTGGGAATAACTTTCTACTCAATTGTTCTAACTGTTGCTTGAAAATTAATTTTTTAGTTAGTACTTACAACTCATTATCTTGAAAACCATGGATGGTATAAATATACCCTCTGATGTTTATAAATAGAGTTTTTGTTTTGCTTTAAAATTTCTACTATAAATAAAAATAACAATAAGAAATGCATAACAATGATTTCTGCTATAAAATGTATAGATGCTCTTTGATTGTCGTTGTTATGATCATGATTTGAAGTCACGTGATAGTTGTGACAGTTAGTTAGTGACAGTTGTTTCCGGACACACTTTTTTTATGACCCTTCTACAAATATTAAGTAAAAGATTGAGATACTTGAAACAAATTGTACCAGCATTTTAAAGCTACGTCTTATTTCTTTACAATATTATATATTTCTTAAGTTTCTACTTTTTGTTATTATTTATACTACAGCTTGTAAAATTAAGCCACTATCGAAAAAACTCAAAGTGGGATGACTTTTGTCACAATATAATAAACGTCGTCGTTTTCAATAATTTTAAAACGAATGTT
Organism: Cistogaster globosa; assembly: GCA_937654795.1. Classification (NCBI taxonomy): domain Eukaryota; kingdom Metazoa; phylum Arthropoda; class Insecta; order Diptera; family Tachinidae; genus Cistogaster; species Cistogaster globosa. The sequence goes on along the minus strand of OW569405.1, from coordinate 114,964,997 downwards.
CATGTTCTTATAATTTTTGAAAAAAAATTAAATATAATAAATAATATTATAAATAATAAATAATAATAATAATAAATATAATAAATAATAAATTAAATATAAAAAATTATAGTGCTCTTGTGAAATATTTCAGCAATTTTAAAATGAAATACAAATTTCAATTTCAATGCAATTTACAAATCTTATATTTAATTGTTGTACATAAAGCGTGTTCTGTATAACTTGTTGCATTAGTTAATATTTATTCCTTATATTTGAATATCCTTCTTGTACCCAAATAATGCACTATTCTTCTTAGCCAAATGTTAAAAATGTTCGTATCATATTATTATTAGTTTATACTTCTGGCGACCGTCAAGAAGCTGTCATTCACTTTTCAATAGAGATAAAAAACAGGAGATAAGCTCACTTATTATATTTCTTAAATTTCGTTGCCACGGCTGACATTATTAACTTAACTGGCTTCATTAAATTTTGGACATAGAAGTTGAGAAATTAATGTAAAAATAAATAAATCCTTTTTAATCAAAAAAAGGTTTCATAAAAGTTTTGTTTTACACTTTTACCACTAAAAACGTAAAATCGTAGTATTATTTTTCTCGTTACCATGACTGTCCTTCTTTTCTTTCGTTACAGTCGTCTATCTTTAAATTGTTATAGGCAAGCTATTGAAATTTTAACAAAATATTTATGACTATAGGCGCTATAACAACATATACTGAAATTTTACGGTGTGAAGAAGGTAACGAGATACTCATTAAAATTTGTCTAAACTGTTATAGGCAGACTGTTTTAATTTGCAAAACACCTAAAATGTAAAGGGTTATGCAAATATGAACGATATAAATAGTTTTCAAAATAAATTCGGAATAACAAAACTTGTTAAAGCATATTTGTACTAAAAATTCTTTGATATTAATAAAACTTACAAATTTAATATAACTTAACAAAATTTTCCCTTATTTTGCGCATTATAGATATATAAAAATGTAAAATAACATTTAATATGAAGTAAACGTAAGGGTTAAGTAAAACAATTTCATTGTTGCTTTACTTTTTGTGTTTTTGTTTTTTTTTTTTTTTTTGTAGAAGATTTATTACTTATAATTTCTTTAGACAAATGTTATGTTATTTGTTAAATACAGCTACTTAAAAAAAAAGAAAACAGAAGTATAAAATTTTGTTGGTTTTAGTTTAACCGAGTCATTGTATTCATCTTGTACTAAGTTCCTATTTTTATTGAAATAAAATATTGTGCATTAATCGCAGATCCCCAAATAGTGTGCTATTTTGAACCAAAATAAAACAAAATTTGGATGTGAATGCGAAAAAAATACGTTTAAATGTTAACTAAATTATTAAATTTTGTCCTTCAGTTTTTTTTTTTAAATAAATTTTTCATATGTTTGAAACCTTGCTATACGAGAGTTGACTGTTAAAACATACTTTAACTAAAAAACAAATTGTACTGTTTTGTCATTGATGTTGATGTTGGTTTGCCTTTCGTGAACTCGTTAATGTTTGCAATTTTTCTCAAGTCAAAATAAAAAACAGTTTATTTTAAATTTGTATGCATTACCTTCTGAATCGTTATTTTTCAATTCGGGTTTTCATTTGGTTAATATAACGAAAAGCATTATTCGCTTAAGAGTTATTGGGCCCGTTATTATTTATTTTTTATGTAATTAATTGTACAATTAAAAATGTTTGCTGAGAAAAAAGAAACACAATTCAAAATTTTCTAAAATTAATAGAATTTCTAAATTAATAAACTAGGCCACATACAAATATTTCCTTCTTGATTTAAAATATAAATTAACTTGATGGCTTTTCAACCTAATTTAAATTTAAATTTAAAATATTTTTTAGTGGCTTCTGCAACAATTAAACAAATAAAACTAAAATTAAATACAAACTAAAATTTTTTCACGGAAAATTTTAAACTTCGGAGTAAATGAGAAAATTATTTGAAAGCTTTATCTTATATTTACAATTTATTTTGTTCTTTTAAAACTTTTGGCCATAATTGTATATTTTTTTTTCAAGACGGACATTAGAATGTTAATTCAAACACTTCAACGTGCAAATTAAAAAACTGCTTATCAACAGGCATTTCTAAAATTAATATATTTAAACAATTTTGTCTTTTCTACTTAATGAAGTTATCACGCTAAGCCACAAAAACTTAATAAGAAAGAAGGCTAAAAGGAAAATAAAATTCGTTATTATTAAAGCATGTGGGTTGCCTTCTCTGAAGCGCTTTTAATTTAAAATTTCTTAGAATATTCCCACTGCTGATTTGTAAGTCTTTTCTTTGTGTCGGCAAAAATTGAATTATGAAAGGGTATAAAAAGAAAATTTCTCCGTAAATTATTTATTCACGAAATAATTTTTTGTTGCTAAACACCATTGAGGACACCTTAGAAACACCAGCACGAACAAAATAAACATAAATGTAAAGAAAATATTGCTACTTTGCGATGACCTTATCAGCGGCATCTGGCATTTAGCTATCATTGACATTTTTGTATTAACTTGGACTTGAACCGTATTTTATTTTTACTCATAAATTTTTGAGACACGACGTTGCGATATGTATATCAATGGTGTTTACGCAGAAAATATATTTTACTTTCAAACGAATTTTGTTTTTATAGGTTTTACATATTCTCTTTTGTTAAATATCCTTTACCTTAAACAGTATAGTAATTGTATTCTTAATTGGCATTGTTAAGCTTTAATCCTTGTTTTCCTTGTCTAATTATATATTGAGTATTTCTACGCTAAACAAACAATCATCCGCCGCCACCATTAACGCTTAATTTTCTTGTTGACAACCCACCACTAATTATTTTGTTTTTTTTTCACTCTGTTAGGAGTCTTTACAAGAGATAGCAATTTCTTTTATAAATTATAATTTATACAGAAAAATTTTGTACAGATTATTTCCGTTTGCTTTATTCAAGATCCGTTAGTAGTAGGAAAATTCCTAATAAAACTAACAGTTTTCATAAAAGTGGCGAAAAATGCGTTAAAAATAAATAACGAAAATATAAACGTTATCAAGTGCCTCTTTTATAATAAACTTTTTAATTGTTCATTTCTTCCTGTTTTTTTTTATAGTTATACTGTTAAAAATTAAATACTCCTTGACATTTTATTTTTTTGGTTGCTTGAAAAAATAATTTTTGGTTGTGATTAAAATCTTGTAAAACGTGGGAGTTGATAAAAAATTTAAGATAAATAACTGTGGATGAATATATTTTTTATTGGTCAATTGCTCCATTTTTTGTAGAGAAGTCTACAGATAAAGCCAGAAAATAATTTTTTAATGAGTCTTTTTATTTTGAATTTTTGATTTTTCTTTGATTACCAAATGAAATTCTTATTTAATCAATCAAGTTAAAAATATAAACATCTTTTTCCTCTATAAGTAATTGTAGCGAATTCCACCACCTGTAAGTTGCCAAATTGCTTATTTTATAAAAAAATTTTTGGAAATTACAAAATATACAACATAATATACCGAAAAATTTAACATTAGTATAAAAAAAATGTAAATTTCTTAAAAGAATTGGTGAGAGATTATTTAAAAGTTAGCATACATTTTTATATTTAAATGTGACAAAAGTAGGAGAATTAAGTAAATTGTAAAAGGAAAGTATTTTTTAAAATTTAAAAATATCGGGTTAATTATCTCGAAACAATTTTTCAATTAACTAGTATTGATTATTAAAAGCTTAAGCACGACTCGATGGCTATTTCTCTACGGCTTACCTAGCTCTTCAGGATCATTCTACAAACATTTTAAATAAACTAGCAAAGTGCTTTAATCCATGTGCACTAAACTGATACTTAAAATAAAAGAGAGAGTCTTAAGAAACGATTTCGAACCTTTGTACATATAATCAAATCATTCCGCGTAACCCAATGACCGTTTCCTACATAAAAGTATATTTAGTCGTTGACTTATAGTTATGAAATAATCTCAAGATAACACATAAATTTTTTATTATATTCAAAATGAAATTAGAACAAATGCAGGATGTGCATAAGCGCAGGCAAATTATTTTTTTGTTTTGTTTTAATTTTTAGTTAAGGTTAGCCATACCAACGTATTTTGCGTTTTTCTTTTAAAACTAAAAATAACTTTTTCCTGTCACTTCTACACAAAATTTTTTGGACATTTTATGTTTCTAAGTAAAACGTTATTTAATTTGTGTTGTTATTTTAAAGTTTTTCTTGTGTTATTTGGCAGCAATTGAAAATACTAAAAATTGGACAAATTTTATTAAGGAATATAAAAATCCTAGCGAACTGTGGAATACAAAGTGTACACATTAGCGGTTTTTCGGCTCACTGCTCTTTAGTTTTTTCAAAAGCCGCTTATTTAGAAATACCTCTTAAATTCTTACATCTTGCAGTTTTTTCTCTTTCGTTGACAAGAATAATTTGTATGTCGCTCTTTTTGTGTTTATCACGTAAAACGTGTACAGAACGGATGATTTCTTTAATATATCCTAGTGGTTGCTTCATCTGTATAAAAAAAAGAAATATGATTTTTGTACCATGTTTCACTTGATGTGGGCTCGTGTGTGTATAGAATAATTTACGGTGTTATATTGCTTATACCGTTAAAGGTAAATAGCAATATGTCGACCAAGCAGTTCTTAACAATTTTTGCAAATAATCGTAAAAATAAATCTAAATAAACTAGTAAAATTAATTTAATAAATATGACACATGAATCGCTACCTGACCGTGATGACACATTAAAGTTTTTACACTTTTTGTCTGTCACTTTTAAACGCTTATAGACTTTTTGGGGTTGATTAAAACTGATATGGAGACTAGCCCAGTTATAGCTTTATTGCTGAATTTTGATACTTAAAATCAGTTGCATGATGTAACCACTATTTACATGTGAGAACGCAAAACTTCTTGTACAATTCAACAAAAATTTTACAAAAGGTAATCGAGTGTGGAATTGAGCATTTTTGGCGGAAGGACTTCCCAGCTAAATTAACAACCTAATGATTTTTAACAAACTTTTATAATCAATAACTGAGAATTGATTAAACTGATTATTACAGGAAATAATAATAATCATGAGAACCCATTTTAAGGTATTCCCTTTTAATTTAAAAGAATTATTTTAATAACTGATTATTTGTATTTTCATAACAAATACAGAATTATTAAATAATTCAACAAAAAATCTAGGCAGGAGTTTTGTTGTATTTGTATATAATACAATACCATTATATTATTCTATAAGTTTAATACAACAATTGTTAATAGGGCAAGCAATAATGTACTGAATATTTTATTTACAATTCGTTTAAATATTATTTTTTCATTGTTTACTAAGGTTTTTTGTTTTACGGTTTCCCTGATTGTATTAAAATCTTGTTTCTGTACCTTCCGGACACTGAACTTCATTTACTCTTTAAAACATTTAAATTGTATGAACATTATTTTTTCACGTAAAAAATTATGTATGTAAAGAGAGAATCTGTAGTTTAGCGAAAAAATTACTGTCAAATGAAATGGAAATACATATGTAACTAAGTCAGTAAAGAAAATACAACATTAAATGAACAAAAAAAAAGCATTCACAAGTCTTATGTAAAGAATAATATATAAAAAAACAAATCCACATGCTTAGACTTATATATATTTACGCCTACTTACTATTGATTTACATATATTAAACGGAAATGCAGACATGTGCGAAAATTGCTGGGGAAATGGAATTCCACACTTAGAAAAATAGTTTTTCAATTCTGTTCCCAAAATTAAGTGAGACATGCAAAAACTTTTCATTTTTATGATAAATTAAAACTCAATAATAAAAAAATATTTATGTATCCCTCCAGATTTTGCTAAGTTTAATTCTATATTGAAAATACATAGTTAAAATAAAGCAGAAAAAAGTATTGAAGTATTTTCGTCAATAATACTTATAATGGCAAAATTATATTTAATTATTATTTATGAAATTTTTTCGGGCATTATGCTTTGTATGTTACGTCATATATGCGTACTACTCAGAAAGCTTTAAATAACATTTTTGCCTATTTTTCTCTTCTTTAATCGACTTTAATTACACTTAAAATTTATTCAGTAGTATCCGCTGTCTTTTGTTTGATATTATCTGCTAAGCAATTTAATATTGAAGTCAAAAATTCAGAACATGATATAAGTAAACTAAAAATTTTCATACAGTTAATAAAAATCATATCATTACTTATTTAAGTATTATTCTTGACAGAAAGATTGCTAAGATTAGGAAGGAAAATTCAGATAACCAATTCCAATGTAAATATTATGTAGGGACAGTTTTAGAAAAAAATTATTATTTATTTTTTCTGAGTGTATGCAAATACAATTGCCACAAATATATTTACAATCATTATTATCTACAATATTGAAAATAACACTTTCACCGCATAAAATATATACGAATGCAAGTGTATTTTTCATACAATACAATCATCAGCTGCCATAAAAATTTATTTTTTTTTTTAGACATTTTCTTTTTCCATTTAAAAATAATTTTTATTTAATCGTGTGTAAAGAAAAGTATATGCAACTCGTGAAAAATGATTTATGTAATAGATATGTAAGCAATTACACATATTTATTGTTATAAAAGCAATATTTTTTTATTTAATGCGTTGATGAAAATATTTAAAAGTAGAAAAATGTATATGTACATAAGGTGTTTTAAAGTAAGGAGAAAAAAATGTAAGCGCTTAAATGAGATCGTTTGTAAATGAAACACAGTTAATGTTTGTTTAAAAGTGAATAAATGGGAAGGAAGATCCAATTTTGCATTGCAGCAGCAGATGAGTTGAGGAATGAGCCTGTGTTATTGGACCAGCAGATTTTTTTAAGAAAATAGAAAGAACGAGGCACTATCAAAATGCAGAATATTTTTAGAAGACGGATGTAGCGTTCCAACATGTGTTTCTACATTAGCGTCTTTAGCAATTAAGTAAACATTAAAAAACATTTTTAAAATTAAAATTTTTTGAATACAAACATAACTTCAAATATAATAGATTTTTAATTTGTTTTTGGGTACACAAATTGGTAGAGATGTCTTATTTATTTAACAAGAATTTTATTAAATATTATTAAATTTAAAGAGGATGCCTTTATTTTACCGTAACTAGTTAAATGTTTTGCTTTTTGCACTGTAACTTTAACAAGAACTGACACATCTTATGGCTTAGCTTTTATCATTGATACTTTGAATAACTGATATTGTGGACAATATTGTAAATTGTAAATTGTATATATATATGCAATAGTTGTCGTAATAATTTAACTTTCAATTCACTAAATATATTATTAAACCACAACACTAATAAGTGTGAATTTAAACTTAGTCGTACGCATTAAACAGATTTAATACTACAATAAATCTTGAAATTTTATTGTTGGATATATTATTTTATATTATATTGTTTTTAAGAAGCATTTTTGCGAACATGTTAAGTTTTTAATGAGGCAGAAAACGTGAATATGCTCTGCAATAAATAGTCTATTTTCATACATACAAAATTATTAAAAAATAATAACAAAAACGAATATTGTAAAATTTGCATACAAAAATAAAATACATAAATATTTATGATTTATAAGTGTATTTTTGCTTGCCTCATACACACAATGTAAAACAAAGGCACTAATATCAACAACATCAGCAGCATAAAAATAAACAACATTTAAACCAGATGTAGAAACACACACATGAAGACAATTCCAAATGACCTGACATTAGATTGTAATTGAACCCAAAAAATTAAGAAATTAAGAGCATAATTACATGGTACGATGAAATACAAAAAGAAAATGACAGCCTGAAGACAGAAATGGCCATGAGGAAGTTTGGACAGTATTAGTAAAAAGGAAAAAAGAAAATATGTAATACAGAATCATGCCACATTAAGACTGCAACTAACTTATTACAATTAAAATTCTGATATTTTGCAACAGCAGCTCAACAAGTAGGTAATTTATGAATATAAACATTTAACTTTACTTTATTTTAAAGTCAAAAAATTTTTTCTAATGAGCTTTGAAAGTTAAGTGTAAATATAAACTAAATACGACTGCAACTAATGATAAGTAATATTCTTAAAAAAATTTCTACACATTTTCTTTTTTTTTTCTTAAAAGTTTTGGCTTATTTAAACAAAAAGTTAACATGGAATGAATTCATTTTATTTTGAGATTTTGAAAAACCTTACAAGGTCCTGTTTATATAAATATAAAAATTCTTCTCAAAATATAAGCTGATGCTAGTAGATATGTACGTAAGTCATCAAGCATATAAAGTCGACTGTTTCATGTAGATTTTGTTTATTCCTGCAATTTTGAAAGAAAGACGGGTATAGCGCTTCGCTCTTCTGAATTAAAAGAAATCTGGCAAGGTTTTGTAAGAGTTTCTTTTATAATGACATTAATGCAAAGTTGTTATAAGCCAATTAACAGAATTCATCAACAACAACAACAACAACAATATATTTTAATATTTATTTAAGCATAATTTATTTGCTACTGTAAATCTATAGCTATTATAAAACCATAACAGGATAATTTCTGTATATGAAATATTTTTTTTTTTTTAATTTTTTATTGTTGTTGTATATGGTAATCGATATGGAATGCAAAACAACTATTCGTGAAATTTTTGTCTGAATCACGTGAAAACTGCTAAGTAAATTTGTATAAATTTTTGAGAGGTGGTCCCCTAAAACCATGGCTTAGATATAGAACAATTTTTTACGTAAACATAAGTAATTTCTTAGAGAACAAATGTGAAAGCACCGAACTTTGGCGATATAATGAAATTATTTTTGTAGATGAAAAATTTTCTCAGCAGAACACTTTAATAAATATTTAGAAACATATTTTTGAAAATTTGAAATGTTATGCGGACGAAGTCCAGTTGTCTTAATTTTATGTTTATGTTGTAATATAATGTATTAATAGTCACTTTCTTCTATTGTTATTCTTCGTTGTGTGTATTTTAGGAACACCCTTTTGTTTTGAACTTAGTCTAAGTTATTTAATTGTGATTAAAAAAATATATAAACAAATTGGGCGAATCTGATGCTACGCAAATATAAACTTTCTTAAATTCTTATAAGGAGGCTTGAGGAGTTTAATTTTTCTGTTTCATTATCTTGTCACTAAGCATATGAAAGGCAAATGATACGGCATTGTTAATTTAAACCTTTACACACGACTTTATATAACAGTATACTCGTAAAGCATATCAGACAGGTTCTTTTCTATCTATTTAAACAGCGGTCTGCAAATTGTCTTATAATTTTGTAAATGGGAAATGCGATTTTCTAATTTATTTATCATAAAACAAAATAAACAAACATGTTTTAAATGAATTCGCAGTACGAGTAAATGAAGAAATGCATGCAAGAATGAGTAGCTTAGCAAATTAAACATAAAAAAAAGGAAACGTAAGCTACTCATATTCAATTATATAGTTTTTGATATAAAAGACAAGAGAAATATAAAGTAAATATGCTTTTAACGTACTGTTGAGTTGCGTTAACAGTGTCTCTGTGATTACAAAACTTCAAGATTCTTAATGGTATCACTTTCCTTTATTTTATTTCACAATAGATAAATTATTTAATAAAAATAGCACAAAAATTCGTAGTCAGTTTAAATGTAGATGACGACTATTGTTTTGGCCTGATAGGTAAATAAAACAAGAGCACAGATACATTTTTTTTATCAATATTTTATCTTTATTTAATGCTCTATTTACTAAAACATCAAAGAAACTCAAAGGGCGATTTAATATATCATTTACACACTTGTCAGTTATAATGGATTATAATATTTTCTTTGATATTTGAATTTTTTAAAAACATTGAATGATAAGACTAATTTCCAAAGAGAATTTTTTAAATGATTATTTAATCCAAAACTTTTTGGAAGTCGGCGGAATTTTTAATTTCATATTTTTTGTCTATAATTTCGATGTTTTTAAAAGTTAAACAAAGAAAGCTGCAAAAGGAGAAAAAAAGAATTAGAAATAAATTATAAATATATATAATAAAAGGAGGTCCGTAGAGAGAACAGAAAAAAGCCTTCGTGTAAGAGTAAAGCTACAACTTTCCAATTAATTTATTTTTATTCCCTTTATCACAGGTGGAAAAAGAGTCTATTTATGTTTACCATTTTGTTTATGATTTATAAAATATAAAAAAAAACAGAAAGACTGCTCCATGTCCTTTTGGGCAGATGTTATGCCTCTATTTTTTACATATCATTTGAAACAAATTAAGTCTAGCAAAGTAACTGCATTCAAAAAAAAAAAATGTATATGGGGCGGTAGAGGATCAAAAATTAAAAAAAAAAAACATTAGGTGAAAAAAATGGAGCTCGCCAATGTTTTCCGAATTATGAGCCTCTGAGCTTTTCATGGAACGGCACGATTGTGCACCATATTTTTTAAGATCTCAATATGGGTATCGTTTAAAAGCTTTTGAAAAAATCTTCTAGGAAATACTAAAATTTGTATAGTCTACTCTGTCTTGGAATACTTATGCTTGTTATTAAATTACTAAAGTAGAGTACATTGCAGTTAAACTGATCAATTTAAATATGAAAAATAAACGTAGCCAAAACAATAAACAGTTAACAAATACTTTGAAACTATCAAGCTTAATTAATAAAATACAACTAAAGAAACACAAGAGAAACTGACTACTTTAAAACAAATAAAAGGAATTGTGTTTTAAACAAAAGTAATTGTAATAAGAATCACTTTTAGTCAATTAATAGTTTATTGTGTCAGTTCATTATTCTTCAAATTGTGTAAGAATATGTGCATTTTTCCTGGTGTTACTAAATGCATTCATTTATATTTAATTCTACGTATTGTTGTACATAAAGGTGTAAATGTATAAATGCAATTAAATAAAGACTTTGTGTATATTTGTTTGTATGTGTGTTATATTAATGCATTCTTGGTTAAAGACTGTGGATAAAAGTATTTGTTTGTTAAATATTGCATTCATGCAACTTTGTGACCAATTTAAAATTTAAAAAAAGCAACAATGAAAACAAAAGGCGTTAAAAATAACGGAGTAAATAAAATTTCGGTGTGATAGTTTAAAGTAGAAGGAAAAAAATTAATGAGGTTGCAAATAAATAGGAAAAAATAATGTATATTTCCAAAAATTACTTCCAAACGTTTTGTTTTTTATGATTTTAAGGAGAAAACTTAAGAAAAAATATTTTTATTATTAACTCTGAAAATTTAAACCAATTTTACGTTAGGTTTGTAGATACGTCTGAATCTTAGCTATCAGTTTAAAGAATAAATGTTCGCGTAGATATTATTTATTATCTGAAATTGAAATCTTTAAATTTGACTATCCGTGTCTTATCAGAATATCACATCTTATCATAACGAAATAAACTTAGTTTTAGCCACAGCCAACTTAAGCACTGAAGTTCGTTTCTGTTAATAACATTTTTGCTTTGCAGTAACAATTAACTTAGAAAAATTAAAGTGAAGTTAATTTCTATTTAATTCTTTTAATTTAAAGTTCGTTTCATTAATTTTTCATTAAATGGTTCATTTTAAGGAAAATGGTATGATTTTAACCTTAACTCGTAATTGGCGTGCCTGGGTTCACATTAAAATAAGGGCCTTTAAATGAATGCGTTAAACTAGTGAAAATTCGATAACTTTTACACGATTATTCATTAGTTTTTTTTTAATATCTTTTTTCATGAGCTTTCATTTATGAATTCAAAAGTTAAAACTTAACTATAATAAGCGAACTTATAAAAAATTCAATATGGAGAATAAGTGCCAGAGAAGCAATGCAAATTTTCATGATTCTTGAACTACTTCATTTTTTCTTAACTGGGTATTTAATAAGGATAAATATAAAATTATAAATATAAAATAAAATTATTTAGCAATTTTTTAACTTACATCTTCATTTAAATTTTATTTGTTTTATTATTTGAAATTCCATTGTTTGTATTTATTAAAAGTTTTAAGAGTTCAGAAGTACAACAATGGAAATACTACATACAACTTACAACGGGTTGTGAATTGAACAAGATTAGTTAAATTATTATATATGTTTAGTATATGCCTTTCTCATTTTGTATTTTGTATTATGTTTGTTTTTTTTTCATTGAGTATTAACAGTGGAAATTTAAAGGCAGAATAATGTATTCTATAGGCATTTTGCAGGTGTACGAATCGTATTTTAAACAAATGAAAACTATTTAATGCTAACTAGGAACATAATTGCTTTAATCTTTAGAAATATTACATCAAAGGAAATGCTCACAAATATTTTATTTATTGCAATTTTTTTATTTATTTTAAATTGAAAATAGTTTATCCACGTATTTAAAATTATTATGAGAATTGATTAAAACACTGTAGTAAATTTATGCTTGATAACACATTTACTTTTCATTCCGGTTAATTTAATAAAGTTAATTTAAGGTAAATGATTATTAAGCCAACTCAATAATTTTACTTCGGCTTAAGTTCATGTGAAACCAAAATATGATATTATTTTTTATTATATTCTATACAAACTTTGAAATATATTTTACTTAAATTTATTATTAAATCTATTATATCTGCCCTTGATATGCAAATAATTTTTACGTTAATGTATATAGTGTTTTTTAAAACAACCTATTTATTCATTGACTTCATCTTTGTTAGATATTAGTATTATTGTTCTTTCCAGGCTTCTGCTTTTTCACTATTTACTTTCATCGATGTAAAAATGAAACATTATGTCATCTGTCTAAAATTTTATTCTTTCTAAACTCGTGAATGAAAATCTAGGTAACTAAAATTTTTCTGTTAACGAAAACATTGACAGGAAACAAACAATAGTGGGGTACTTAAAAAAAATATTAAAAATGAGAATATTAAATTAAAAAACTTATATGCACCAAATAACACAGAAGTAATAAAAATTTTAAAAACCTAATGTTAAGTTTTGTTATCATTTTTTTTCGTATTTAAATCTCCCATAAGTTTAGCTCCTCTATTTTCTAGCTTAATTGTATAAAATAAAACTAAAATAATATTTAATGAAAACATCGCTTGCAAGGATAATATTTTATTAACAAGCATAGAAATAATATTAAAAACAGTAGTGGCGGCAGTAACTATTATCACTAGCCTTCTTTAACGAAGAGCAATTTTAGCCATTAACAAATTTATTAAGTAAATTAAAAAAAATCCAAGAAGGTTTTTCTTCTTTTCGTTTTTGATTCTACTCATTTTTATTGTTTTGTCTCTAATTAACGTTGCCATAATGACTGTTATTATGTTTTCAAGAGTTTTTTTTTTGTGTTCTATTGTGGATTACAGACAATGTTGATAGTAAAAGGATATTCTTAATAACAATAATAAGCTGTAGCTTAAAGAAAAAAAAAATGTCTAATTTTTTCCTTTTTAGTCAGTATTATATGAGAAAGTATAAGTTTTGCTTAAGTTTCTATTAGCTTGTTAAGGATATTTTGCTAAATTTAAAACTAAATAATATGTATGTTTATAATTAAGAAATAAATTTAGTTTCTCTAATATTGTGGCTGCTCGCTCTTAATTTTATTTTCTTTGACCAATATATTATAGTTTTTGCAGCACCAGCTTATGAAGACGATACAGCCTACATCGCAACAATCATTTATGCAAACATGATAAGTAAAACCTCATCAGCTAGCCTACAGATAATTACACTGGTTAACAAAATTTAAACTTTTTCGTGCCACACGAAATTTTTTGATATTTTTTACTTTAATTGGTGATTGTAAGAAAAAATAAACAGTTAAAAAAAATTGCTAGCCGAAGATTTTATTCTATTGAGTAATTTAAAATATTAAGAAAAAATACACATCTCGTAAATCAAACGTTTATTTTTTTATAAATTACTTAATAATTTAAGATTTTCTTGAATGTTTAGCATCTGGTTGGTCCCTTTTAATTGTCCAGCTAACATATTTGGGCTCCATTTGCCCTGGTACCGCTTTTCCATACTAGAAATGTCCTGGTGGAACCTCTCGCCGTGCTCGTCACTGACAGCCCCTAAATTGTCAGGAAAAAAATCCAGGTACGAGTCTAGAAAATGGATCTTGAGTGACATGTTGCAACCCAATGCTTGATATGACAATAAGAGCTCGCTAACCAACTCTCTGTAGCTGTCACTCTTGTGGTTGCCCAAAAAATTTGCAACAACATTTTTAAATGCGTTCCATGCACGTTTTTCTAAACCGCTTAATTTTTCTTCAAATGTTGAATCTTTTATTAACTCCCTGATTTGTGGGCCAACAAAAATACCCTCTTTTATTTTTGCATCACTTATTTTAGGGAATTTTTCTTTTAGGTACAAAAATCCACTCCCATTGCGATCCATTCCCTTCACAAAATTTTCTATTAATCCTAATTTGATATGCAATGGTGGTAAAAGCACATTATTTGGCTCTACAAGGGGTAAATACTTTACATTTTTTTGGCCAGGAACTAACGATGCACGCGTAGGCCATGTTTTTTTTATATAGTGATTAGTTCTGTCTCGGCTATCCCGTTCACATAAAAAGCAGCAAAACTTTGTATAACCCAGCTAAAGTCCAAGTAATAGTGCAACAACTTTAAGATCACCGCAAAGTTTGAAGGAATATGTACTGTAATTTATTTTTTTAAGTAAAAGTTTCATATTTTCATAGGTTTCTTTCATATTTGAAGCATGGGCCACAGGTACAGACGGAAGCATATTTCCATTATGCAATAAAACTGCTTTTAGACTTGCCTTCGAAGAATCAATGGATAAACGCCACTGAGAGAGTTCAAAATCTATGTCCAACATTTTCATAATCTCATTTATGTTATTGCAAAACACCAAATCTCCATCCTGAGAAAAATATGTTCTGAAGTGTTGATCACGGTTTCGAAAATAGCTAACTTTTGTATTATGATGTAGCAAATTCCATTCTTTTAGACGAGATCCTAATAGTTCCGAATGCTTTTTTGACAAATTTAAAGGCCTAACCAAATCATTTAGGTCTCCTTGAGTTATCAAATGTGGCTCCTTTTCAATTCCTTCAAACTCAAAGTCATCATCCTCGTCAACACATACACTTGTAGTACACGATTGTGAATGGTCGTTCTCAACAGACGTTGTTGTAACTGGTATTAGTTCTGGCATTTTTTTACAATGAGAGACTGGTCTTATAGCAGAACATACGATAGGGTAGATAACTGTGTTTTTTTTTTTTGTAATTTATACCCTTTATGTCAGTGAGACAAAAATAGCAATCCGAAACGTGATCTTGCTGTTCAGTCCATATCATGGGTACAGCAAACGGCATAGCTCGTGCACCTTTCTTCCAGTCAGTTAAATTTTTCACACACGTTATGCAACAGACATGAGGGGCCCAGAATTTGTCTTGATGGGCGACAGAAAAACCAAAACATTGGTGATAACACTCCAGCACAAGATTTGTAAAATTTCGTCGTTGTTTTTTGAATGTAAGTTCTCCGCAGACGTAACAAAAAGAGTTAGGGTCATTATTACACTTCCTCGACATTTTCACAGGATTAATAAATCACAAAAAATATTCAAATTCAACTATAAATACTTCTATGACGATTTACTTGTGAGCGTTTCTGTTAATTTACCGCCGTAGTACTAGTTATGAGTATTACCGTATCACAACAAATATAAGGCTAACTGACAGATGCCAACTGTGTTTTAATGATAAGGGGAGATTAATAAAACAAAATTAGCTATCAAAGTTCGTGTGGCAAAATCAGTGTTGACCAGTGTTATCTATACGTACCGGGGTCCTTTCTGAACATTAAATATATTTAAAAAAAGTTTAGCTTTAGTGAAGATAGTAATCAATACGGAATACAAACCAATTTGTATCACGTAACCACTGCTGGTTTCTTAGAACTTGGTTTAAATAAAGAATACTTCGTAAAAGTATATTATTTCTTAGAGAAAATAAAGAAGATAATAAAGGATCTGCAAATAAAAATTCCGTAACTGAATAATAAATCTGGTAATTGCATTTTTAATTCCAAATAACCAATCCACGGCGACACTTTTTGTATGCAGGCTCTTTTTGAGACTTTTAAATATTTTTGCAATTTTATTAAAAAATTGATTTTCATATATATTGGTGTTAAATTTGTTTTGTTTTGTAACTTTTAGGGACACCCTTTAATTTTTAAGTTTACTTGTATATTACTTTTCTCTATTGGGTACTAAAGTGATGCGCAGTTCTTTAAAATGTAAAAGTTTTTAAGGACACCCTCTTATTTTATAGTCAAGAATTTTTTTAAAGCCGCGACCAGTCTAACAATTTTTTAGCCTAACCTTAATAATAACAAAAATTTAAAATTTATTAACCAAATTTAAAAATCGTCTCAGATATACAAAAAAAAAAAAAAAAAAAATAAATTAAAGAAGCATTATTCATAAACGTTATATTTATTTTTTAAGGTTTTTATAAATTTTTTAATTATTTTAAATGGAATATTTCATCAAGCCAACGTGTTTTTTGTTTTTATTGGTACCAAATATTTAAATACTTTTCTGTCGATTATTAAATTTTAAAACTAAAAAAAATATCAATTAAAAGAAAATAAATGAAATTATTCTGGCTTCTTAAAATAAGCGATTGAGGGCTAAAAATTGTGTTTTCTTTACTCATTTGTAAAATAGCTTTAAGGTTATATATTAAAAGACAACCTTTTTTCTTTTATTATATTGCTTTATTTTGACTAAAAGTCTATGAATTATTCGTTAATAAAAATGAATATTAATTCATATTTGAAGTTCAATTTATTTTTTAATATAAATTGAATACCAGCTTTCACTTTTTATTTCCATCTACTGAAGGCCCCTTTATTTGTATTTTCACCACTGTTTAAATAAATTTTTTATGCACTCATGCGACAATTCTTTATACTCAAAAAAATCTAATGAAAATTTAAAAGAATTCAACATTAAGAAAGTTTTGTTTAAGTGTTGTCTGACCAAAAATATTAGAAGAAAAAAAAAAAAGAGTCAGAGTATTAGAGTTACAAAAAAGCAGACATAATTGAAAAGATCGTTTAGCTTTGTATTGCGGTAGAATGTAAGTGTCAAATGTTGTTTTCTATGTGGTTTTTCTTTTTTATACTTTATTTAATAACTTTGTTTCAGATGGAGTTTTCTATTGGCTTTTATACCACAAAGAGGATAAAATAAAAATTTTAAAATTTTAACAACTATGAAAGAAAATAAATTGAGTATAACATTAGCAAAAATAAGGCAAAGCTATATAATGTACCAACGTAATGTAATAAAGGCAACATATCACCTCTTCAAACATTAAGTCTAAAATAAAATTTATTGAACGGGAATTATAATCACAGCCTTTTTTCTTTTTGGCTTTAATTTTCGTAATGATTATGTATAAATTTAATTAAACTGAAATTGGATTTTTGTTCATAAAAATTTGTTGTTGAAGCAAATAATAAATGATATATAATACAAAACAATTATCTTCGATCTATCGATTCACGGAAAAACTATTGGATGGACTTAAATAAAATTTTGCAATAAAGTCTCTTAGAACCTTGGTTCAAAAAAAGAATAATTTTAAATGGTACAATAATAACTAAAATTTTTATTTAACATTGGATGTAGAATTAATTTGAAATAAAAACGAATATTTAATTTAATTGTTGTAATAATATTACTAAATGTACACTACGCAGTATGGTGAGAAATTCTCAAATCTTATGCCTACAGGACAAAAAAGACACAATGATGTTTTAATTCCAATAATCAGAATTGTATGCCCCAAATTTAAAAATAATTATCAATAATGTTGCGTTGTTATACCCATGTAATAACACTTATGTATTTGCAATTTCTTTCAAATTGGACACCTAAATACATCGGCCATAAAAGGAGTAAAATTGTATAACGACTTAAAAACGTTTCTTTATTGTTTAAAAAAGTTAAAGTTACAAATTTTTCATTTAAAATTTGTATTGTAAATCAATTTTTCGTATTCAACTTTTATATGTAAATTTGAACACTGCGATCCGTTGATGATAAAAATCAAAATGACCCTTAAATTGATGCAGTAATTTGTGATGTTTAACTTTAACGTGATACTCTTATGGCTTAAATGTGTTTGTTATTTTGCCGATTGTCAACGTTTGCCTTTTTAAAAACAGAGTATTAAGCTAAAACTAAAATAAATTTTTGTTTGAAAATTTAGCAACATGGAAAGAACCATTCTTGCTTACTTCATTAGAAATTGTTATTTAAAACCCCTCTTTCTTTCTAAGCAAAATTGCCACAGGTAAAACACCATTTACCGTTAGTAAACTCATTGTCAACATTGGTGCAACAAAACAAAATAATTTTTTTTTTGCAAAAAGAAAGAAAAAACATTAAGCCTTTAAAACTACATGTCGACTAACAAAAGCAACTCATTAGTACGAAATTGTTTAGATAACGGTGAAACACAGCAATAGTTGCTGAACATGTATCAGATCGTAATGCGCCAGTTTAAATCAATTTATTATACCATCGCAGACAATTAATTTAAGTTTTTAAATACTAGTTATTTAGAGCGCTTTTAGTTAAAAATTAATTTGCATTTAGTTTTTTTTTACAATTTTTTTATAACATTCTCACAAACATACATTTTAATTAAAATATGAAGTAGCGAAAAAACGAAAAAAGAAGATTGTCTCGTATGATTAGTGGTTAGACATATGTAATAAAATTCTTCTTGGGAATTTTTTTTCTTATAAAATATCGATTTGAAGTTAATTTTAATTAAGAAAACAAACACATTGGGTTATTCTATTTAAGCTAAGGGGATAACAGTCGTAGTAAGAAACAATGGTGATAATACGATTGTTGTAACTGGTGACTTTTATACGCGTTTTGAGCTTCTATTGCAAAGTACCAGTGATAAAGAAAACTTCGTTTATTCTTCAGGCTTCGTTATGCATTGCCATAAAAACAATTATGATGTTTTTTATGCCAAACAGTTATTAAAGGTGCAGTCAGATTATTACAACATTTGACCAAATAACGTAACCACTGTTTTTGCAAATGTTTTTTTAATCTGTCTGCAACATTTTCGTTAAAAATCATTCATTTAACCAACTAATTTGATATACTACAAAACGAGAAATATTTATAATCTTTCAGTCAAACCAACAACATTAATTTATTTTATTATTTAACAACGTTAATTTATTTAATATATAGTGAATTTGTTCTTAAGTACATGGCTTTAGTTTTGAAGTACAGTCGAGATATGTCTGCTATAAAAATAAGTGTGAATAATTGTTTTTTATATTTAACGAAGTTCTATAACAGAGGCGGTGATTTTGACAAATATGGTCTTAAAGCATTATCATCAAAGACTTTAAATTTTCAACAATAAATAATAAAATAATGATAAATAAAAAAAGATGACCCATATATATTATATGAAGACCTTTGTGTATGAGTCCAGCTTGCATTTAAGTGAGTCTTCAATTTTGTTTTATCCACTTTAAAATTTTTCGTTGAATATATAAAACATACATGTACTCGTAATAAAATATAGTTTTTCAGCCATAAGTTTATAGATGCTTTAAATTTTTTACTGTATTTTGATAGAAAATTGTGGTCACGTATCTATAAAAGTCAACTGTAGCCAAAATTAAACCTTATTTTTGTCTTCTTTTAATTTGATATTCGTTTAGCCTGAAAAGAAATAAAAAATACTGCTGATGATCTTAATTTATAGGTTAAAAAATATTTTTATTAACAAACTTTTGCATGATAAATTTATTAGCAGTTAATAAAAAAGAAGGTTAAGTGTTACTTTTGGTAAAAAATTTTCCCCGTGACTATAGAGTGTTAGAACATATTTATATTCATGTGATCAGGAGCATGTGATTACCTGAGTTTGGGTTTAGCCTACATTGAGACAGTTTTGCTTGCAATACCACAAAAAGTTTTTACTTCGTTCGCCTATCTGTTTAAAAATTGTCTCATTTTCGTAGATACCATTGACAGTAACTGACATTTGGTATCACCTTAAAATGGTTAAAAAGGACGTGTAAATATTTAAATTGCCTACGTGATATTTGTTTATTTCTATGTTAAATAAAGGTCATGAGTTTGAATATTATCTGATAAAACTTTTGGGTTTTATAGACGACTAGACTGGCACCAAGATATCTACTCAGACAACCAAACCATTTAGAAACCACTGCTTTAGTAAACAATAAAATGCATATTCATTTATATATCTGTTTTAATTTTTTTATTAAATTTTTTATATAACATCACGAAAAAAATATTTATGATTTAAAGTTTAGAACTAAATTAAATCGCTGGAACTTGAATGAAGTACACAACTCCATTATTATCACCTAAGCAATTAAGTTTAAATTAATATGACACATGCTGTAAAAATTTCAAGCATCTTTGCAATTTGTTTTAATAATTTCTCTTTTTGTAAATATAAATAAGCATTTTACAATTATTTCCGCAGTCATGGCTTTGCCTCATTCTGTTGATGGCTGTTAGTTTGAGTTGGTTAAATTTATTGTGGTAATTTTATATTTGACCCGATAACATTTTCGTGTTTGTCTAACATTAACAAAAATATTTGGAGCCTTTAATCGCTTTTATACTGGGTGCGGTTAATAATTATCTTTACTTTCAATGGATTTTACAAGATATAATGTAAGAGAAAAGGCACATGATAGCAAAACAATATTTACCACAATAGCAGCAGCTGATATACTAAAATTATAAGAGGACATAACGAACATTTAGGAATAATATATTTTAAGCTGTTTTATTTGTAGCGTTGTGGTTATCGATATATTATTATATTTATACTTCGCGTTTAAAGTTGAACCTGTCATTGTTTTTTCAACAGTTACCACTCAACATCAATGCAATTGTATGATATTTATATCGAAGTTTAACTACACCTACATACGTTTTTTATACATATCATCGTTGTAAGATTTTATTGTTTTATTTTAATCAGCCGATAAAACAGTTTAAGAGCTTGAAACTGCATGCCAGCAGTTGCGGTTGTATATGTAAAATGCGTACAACAATATCGACAACATCAATAATTGTGTTTTATATAAAAAGGCTTACAGCTAACCCAGCCGCCAGTTAAAGAGGCTGAAATAAATAGACGCACATTGATTGATAGTTTAGCCAGTGTGTATTAGATTCACAGGTATTGGTACACTGTTATTTTTATTTTTTATGATTAGGATATTTATTGTTGAAAATGTCAAATGTTAAATTTTTTTTCACTTGTTATAGCGGACATTGTAATTCTCTTCCCATGACGGTTTAAAACTAAACCATATTCGTTAAAATTACGGTCTATGAAAACACCATTTCATTTAAAATTTATTAAGACTTATTATCTTGTAGACATATTAGTACATAAATATGTGTTAATTTAACTGCCAGTCAAATATGGTTCAAGAACTAAAGCTACATCCATTAATATTACGTCACTATAGAAACAACCTTTATATTTCAGATACATTTAAAATTTATGTACTTGTTCTTTAGTGGCCATAAAAAACTTAAAATTAAATTGTCTGTCTAATGCGGTTAAAAACAAAGGCCAATTTTGAGTTTCTACATACAAGTTTGCTAAATTTGTAAGTAACCACATAAGTTGTTCTTATGTAATCGTAAAACGACGTCAAATGAGCAATGTATGGTTCTAAAAATATTAAATAGTAATTTTTCCAACCAATTTAAAAAATTTATTAAACTAGGTAAAATGTTATAAAAAATTACTAAAATATTTTTGTAATTTGACCATAATAACTGCAACATTTAACAATATTTCTAATGATAACAGTTTTTATATTTAACATTAAAATGTAACGTGATAACCGCCATGTAATACAATCAGAATAGATTTAATTCAATCTTTACAAAATTCATATAATGAAAAATTTTTGAGTATCTCGAGCATTAAAAATAAAAAATAGATATATTCAAAAGAATTTATTTTTTTTCTCATGTTTCTTTTTTGAAAAAGGTTTATTGACGTGATAGATTTCCTAAAAAGTTTTACGGAATCATGTTGGCAATTTCTAGATAGCAATTTACTAAGTCTGAGAAAAAGTAAAAGGAAATCTTGTACTACAAAGAAATGCATACACAAATTTTCAAATTAATTTTTTGTTTACGAAAGTGATTTTTACAATTACACACAGAAAAAAAGAAATGCAAAAAAGGAGGTAATTCATAGGTTCTACGCAGAATGAACTAGTTCAATTTAGGGGAAAAACGTATAACGTTAGCTTGTCACTTGCAGTCATGGGTTCACTAAGCTTTGCATTAAAAAGAATACTTAAAACCAGTGAAAATTCGATGATTAAGATACGTTTTTCGTTACTTTTTGTAATATATAATTTCATTTTTCATGAATTTTCATGAGTTTTGTATGAGTTCAATAGGTGTACTTATTAAAAATGCGTTATAGAAAAAAACCCAGTAAAAAGGAAGAAATTATTATGAAAACACGGCATCAATTACTAACGAAGTGGTGAAAATTCGGGCGAATTTTACATAGGCATGTCATTGAAGGCATTCCGTTAGTTTTTAACAGTATTGAACTACTTTTTATCCGCTTTCTCAAACTGAAAAAACATAAGTTTTATTCAAAAATGTTGTCGTTATTCAAGGAAAAATGTAAATCTAAGAAAAAAACACATTTAAAAAATAGTATATTAGCTCTTTTGAATTTAAATAAGATACCCTTCTCTTAGAATGGCATTCATTATTTTTTATTGCGGAAGTGCAAGAGAAGCAATAAAAACAACCATGATTTTTGAACTACTTCATTTTTTTTTTTTTTTTTATGGGTATGTTATGAATGCACTTGTGTACTTAAGTATACTTGTTGATTCTTACATATTAATTAAGTAACAGGTCTTAATTTAAGAGGTATTTAATTTTTTAAAATAATGAGACACAAAATTAGTTTTTCTAACCTTTTAAAAGTTTATAAGAATATAAGTTTTTCATGTGCATTTAAATTATATATTTTTTTAATAATTTCAAAGTGTGTATGCAATCGAATGTACATGAAAGGCATAACGCATAAATAAATAAAAAGAATTGTAGATAATATTAAAAATATAGAAAAGTATATGCTTCAAAATTTCAGTCTTTAAGGTCTGTGATTAAATAATAATAAAAAAAGTTCGTAAAAATGAAAAAAAAGGAAGTTAAAAAAAATCAGAATCCTTTTTTTTCATATGTGCTACTCTTATTGAAAACCTTATTATATTTAGGATTAAAAAAGACGTCAAAATATATAAATATTTATAGCAAAAAAAAAAGTCGAAAAATTTTTGCTAATATATCGATTTACGTCCTTGAAGTCTATGGATGTTTTATACCCAAGCGGATATTGTTTATTTGAACTAATTTTTTTTCTTATATAAGACAATCTTGGTACCTGTTGTTTGACCCACCAACAAATAATATTTACAAGTATTTCTACGTATTGCTAAGAAAATATGAATTATTTAATTTATTTTTTGTTTGTTTTAAGTAAACACAACGAAAAGTCTATTTGCTGAATGATAAAAAAATATGAAAATAATGAGGTATATTTTTAAACTTATTCTCATTTCATTTTATGAATATAACGTTCGATTTAGAATAAAAAACTACAACAAATGTTTTTTTGTTTTGTTTTATGTATCAGACAAAAAGTATTTATACCCATAAGAATATTTTCTAGAGGCTTCAGATTCCTTTAAAAATAATACAAATTTACGCTTCAATACCCGCAACAAATTGTTGTGGATATTTAAAAAAAAAATTGTTTTATCATTCAAAAATATTAAACACATAAATTAAAGTTTCATGAGGTTTGTTGCAAGAGTTTTGCTGGTAATTTGCAGTAATTTGTGCTTGAGTATATTGTGCGAAAAACTATTTCTGAAATATTTAAAACTTTTTAAATATAATATAAGTTAATAATAAGCATACATTTTACATAAGACTAAAGATTAATACGGGTATGAATATAAGCTAAGATACAAAGAGATGTCAATAAAATATGAAAAATTGGGATCTGAAGCTTCTTTGCTTCACAACAAAGCATTTATTTGTGTGTTTATCAGTAAATTTTTACAACATTTAGCCCCCGGAAAAAGTAAGAAAATGAGATACTCCAGTGGTTCGAATCTTGACTAAAACGAACGCCTTGCCTGATGTGCAAACTGGCACAGATTTTGTTAAAATGATCATAAGCTCACTTCGCAGCTGTGTCAATTTAAGTCAAATAGTCAGGTTTAATCAAAAATAAGATTACAGGTACATTGATGAGTTGAGTTGTGCAGTCAACAAAATCGATACAGAAACTAGCTTTATTACAAATAATAAATTTCCGCCATTTTGTTTAAAAGGGTCAGAATAGCAATCAAAAAATTTATAATACAAAGGAGTTTTTAACAAAAAACTAATTTTTTTATTGTTCATTTGCAGGTTGATTCAAGTTCACTTCATAAAATATTTTTATTGCCTTCAATAGCAATAATTTAAATTGTTGAAACTTATTCAATAAAAAAAGTGTAAAACATTTTTTTATGTAACACAAGTTAATAAAATAAACTATTTAAAAAAGAAAAAAAGCCATGTTTATATTAAAATATTTAAAAAAGCAAAAAATTATGCATGTACAAACTAACTGCAGGGATTTAAGTGACTAAAGAGTCTTATTTGAATTAAAACTATGATGTGTGTAAAAATTTCGAAAAAAATATTTGCTATATATTATTTGAAAGATATTTTATTGAATTTTTAGTCATATTTTTATATTTTATTTTAGAGCTTAAAATAATATGTAAAAACTGTGTATTCGGAATAAATTGTAGTGTTCCCATGGAAATAAATACGAACTGAATACTGCTCGAAATTAAGTATAAAATTATATATTGATTAAATTCAAGTTATTTGTGATTGATTTCTTCAAAAATTATCTCTTCATGATATTCAAATAAGATATTTGTTATTTATAATTAAAAATATTACTGAGGAAAAAGCATATCTATTCGGCCGCAAAATTCAATGTTGCCGATATAGCTCTTCAGTGTACTACAACAAAAATGTAGTTTTTAGTTTTTAAACTTAATTCTATTATAAATCCTTGCATAGTATTAAAGATATTTTTTTCTACTTGCGTCTATATCTGGTTTCTGCATTAAAACCCTTTTATTTTTAATTAGTTTTTTTTCTCTGTGTTTTTTTTTAATATCTGTCTACAGATCAGAAAAACCAAATAGGTAAAATGACGCCTCTGTGAAGACAACACTTCATTTTAAAATTAATTACTTATCACTCTTCATTCGGAATATCTGCCTCTAACTCGATATATGATTATTACATAAACGCGAAAATAGCGTCTGTATGGGGGCAGCCTTTAACCAAAAGCTTCATTTTATTGTCTGCCATAATGTCACAACATCTGTGTATAGTTCTTCTGCTGGGAGACTGTTAGAAATTGTAGCAGTAACAATTGGATTACATTTTTTCTTTTGGTATTCTTACCGTTAGTACCGAATGAATTAAAAAGAAACAAGTAGGAGTGCCAAATCTATTATACCCTTCACCTTGTATATAAATTAAGTTTAGAGAAGTTACTCCAATCCAAAAAAAAAAAAACAAATATTGATGTGACACAGAATTAAAAACTTAAAAAAAAATTACGTAATAATGTCATAGGAAATTAATAATTTAATTTATTATAAATTTTAGTACTTTCTGCAAGATCTTTTCAAAAGCTTTTAAATGATACCTATATTGATATCTTAAAAAATATGGTGCATTGTCGTACATTTCTTTAAAACGTTCACTGACCCATAACTCAGAAAAGATGGGCGAGCGAAAATTTTTTCACTTGATGTTCTTCTAATTTTTCAATCTATCGCTCCAAATTTTTTTTTATTAGAACTACTTCCAAATAATATGAAAAATTTAGAGGCAGGCGTGCTCGCTGTCTTGAAGGACAAGAACCGATCTTGCTGATTTTCAACAGCAAATTTTCCGAAACTCTGTTTGATCGATTGACGTATATATATTTTCTCTACTTATATAGTGCCTTGGCAAAGTTGATATCGCGACTAGCGCGGACGGATCGACTTCGTTATGCATAAGGGCACAGAATATTTATATACTTTACGGGTTCGGAATGAATATTGTAGAAATTATAATCGGAATCAGAAGCCAAATATATCCTTTTTCCATTTTTTGTGGAAAAGGGTATAAAAAATTGTCAAAGTTGTACTCCATTCATTTTGAGAATTAATAAAATTATATTAAAAACAGCACAGTTTTCCAAAGGCCAAATATTTTAGACGACATCTCTAAAAAATTGTTCAGTTTCAGTAGTTAATAGCTGACTTATCTTCTAAATAAATGCGATTTCTTTCTATGAATAACTACTGCATGTTTCATTCGATAAAAGTTAATTAAGATTAATTGGGTTTTACAGGTGACGAATATATTGCCGAAACAATTTTGTTTGTTTTCTAGTCGTATCTTTGTTGCAACTTTTTTTAATAAAACATAATGCAGAAATCAGCCAGATATTCACTACCATCTAAAAATATTTTTATTACAAGATCAAAAAGTAAGTATAAAACTGAAATATTCTAAGACGAAAAAAATCACGCAGACATACATACACAATCATTTTGAACATTTGTCAATTTCTAAAATGACATCAAATATCCTTTAGCTCTTCCTTTTTGTACTCAGTTTACATACAGCAATTCATCATTAAGCTAAAACGTGTCTTGTATTTTAAACAATCCATGTTTAAGACTAAAGATATCTTTTATGCACAAACGTATACATAAACTGATAGATAATAATCCAACATCGTCATTGAAGCTCAACTCAATAACCTTATAATGTTCAACAACTAAAACTGGAAACTTATAAAAAATTAAAGAAAAGAAATAAAAACTACTTTTTGTAATTTACCAACGGAAATAGAAGTCAGCGAAAAATAAAAGTTGAAATTTGAAAAAAAAAGTTTTAAAGAATGTTACAGAAAATAGAGTTAAAAAATCAACTACCGTTGCTGATGAGCCAAACGAAAACTGAAATTAGAAATAAAAACAAGAAAGAAACAAGACAGTGTTAAATGAAACAAAGGTCCATAAGAAAAGTGATTTTAAATCGTGTAGAGCAAGATTGATGGGGGACAAATAGTAGTCGATAGTTTTCTCAAGAGAAATTTTCTTATTCCAAATATGTCTTGTTTTTATTGTGCGAGTAAATAAATAAAAAGTGAATAAAAAGAGCAATAAAAGGGAGGAATAACATTTTTGGATTATAATCACTTTTATCTTCTCTTAGCTGCTTGTTTTCTATCTAATTTCTTCCAGTTTCTGGCAACACTAGCAAAAATGTGATTTGCCAAGTCAGTTATTTCAATAAGAAAATATATTTGTGTATTCGAAAACAATAACTGACTTAGTGTGCTTTGTAGAGCTCTGTATCCGGCAGGTATGAACGTAATATTGCTACAGAGCCTGTCCACCTTTCCCTCAGTCTATTACTCGGTGTTCCCACAAAAGGCATTATTTTTACAACTAAAATGTTATATTTTAAACCAAATTAAATTATTAACTACAAATATAAAAATACAAGAAATCAAAAATTAAAGGGTACCCATACTGAATACGTAATCCTTGGCTTACAACGGCAGAGTTTTAGGTTATATTTGAAATTTGCACGAAGTATTTAATACTATGTCTGCTAGAATGACATATATAAAAATAAAACATTTTAAATTAAAGGAAGCTTCATACAAGATAGGAAATCTAAGTAGACACGCTTATCTTTTGAAGACCAACATACGGATTATTAAAAGATTTGTACGGTGTACATCTGATATAATAAAAAGTTTTTAAAGTTACTTTCAAAATTAAAGGGTGTCATTATATCATTAATCATCTTAAGTGTTTACTATTTATTTTTAACAACACATAAAAATATATAAAAAAACTAAGGGATGGCCCATACACGTAGTAGGATTCTTTGTGCTTGAGCTTAGACTTTTGAAAAGAAATACTGTATTTACTTTTGAAAAAAATAAATGTTTAATTAATATCGAAAATGGTAAAAATGATTTTTTATTAAAGTTTTGATTGAGCACGCAAGTTCATCATTTAATATTTATAGCTCTCATATGTTTAAAAAATGTTTTTAAAGGCTCAATTTTTGCAAAATACTTTTTTTGTTGAGTTGTAAAAGGTATAGCAGCTTTTTGGTAACAGTAATATTTGTGATTATTTAATTTGAAAACAACTTCACATTTAGTTGCTTTTAAAACTAAAGCTTATCAAAATTTGCTTAATTCAGTAAAAAGGGTTTTAAACTTTTTATTTTTCTTTTAAGCGATCATTATTTGCACTGATTGCAACCATAAATTTTATATTGAGGAAAATTTTCAAGTGTTTTATTTTGTTATTATTTTCTCCTTTTTTAATTGTTTCTTATGCTGAATTGGAAAATAAATATTTCTTTAATAGTAATTGAGTTTTAAGCACATAAAAATAAATTAAACATTTATTGTCGGACGGTTTTTTAATACGATTTTCTTATTATTGTAAATTGACTATTTTTTTTCTTTTTTTCTCTCGTTTGTTTTACAATTACTTATATTATCAAGATAACAACAATAGCGAGAATAATATTGAGCATCCTTTTTTATACATTTCTTGAAATATTTTTATAGTATTTGGCAACAAATTTAGTGGTCATAAATTACAAATTACAAAAGCTTCGAAGCCAAAAACTAAAAAAATCTGTATTAAAACAAGATATAAAAATAACAGAAAATATTAATAAGAAAAAAAAATGAAAGCAATAATGTTTAAAATAAAGACTGAGTAATTTGTTACTTTTTTACATGGGCGTTTGCAGCTACAACTGATAAAAAATTGTTAAAAATTCTAAACATCACTTTAATATTGACCAAATGTAGTAAAAAAATAAATACTTATATGTAGATTTAAATACAATTATATTTTTTCAGTGATTAAAAAAATTAAATGTGTTTTTTTATCGAAAAACTACACAGCAGTAGACCAATATTTCTGAAATGTTCCCAGCTTGTTATCAGATATGCGGTTAGTAAGATATAAACAACTTTTCCTATATAAATTAAATATTTATCATCTTGCTGCTAGGTAGCTGTAGCAGGTAGAACTTTGCAATTATTTTTAAAGAACTCTCTTATTAATAAATTGGTTAATTAAGAATAGTGACCGTGGTAGCTTGCAAACAAAATGAAGAATAACTATCGTGTACCTAAAAAACTCTTTGAATGGAAACAGTATACCCACGGACCTTTTTTTACACTATACGATGCAAATCAATATCCATCAACGTAGAATCACAACGTTTATGAATATTATAGGTATATTGTATAGTATTTTATTGAAGAAAGATGTATAGTTTGTATCAACTGTCTGCAGAAAATCTGTGGTAAGTGGAACCGGCATTGTTTTAATTACGAACATTATAAGTAACACTATGTCCATACATATGTACGTCCAGGGATATTATGTGTTTGGAGACTATGACATGCCACCATTATCGTTTACCTTTGGAACTGCAATGGGAAGTGCTTACAAATAACTTCAATTTAAGTGTTTGTAAATAAATATTGTCATATATGCAACATATCTGACCGTAGTTTTATCTACCTGAAACATAATTAAAAAAAAAAAATCAAAGAACTCTTTGCTTAAACACAGTACAAAATTGCAAATGGTGTTACATATGTCGGTTGAAATTTCAAATTTCAAATAAAAAAAAAAATAGTATTTCAATGAAAAAAAATATTTAAGATATCTAAAGAAGAAGAAGTTGATTCTAGATCATTTTTGACTGTATGTAATGAATAATACGATTATTTGTGACCCAAAATTCCTCAATTAATGGAGATTTGTCAGCACATATCAGCGATTTCACGTGGCCGCATAGGAAAAAATGGAGAGGTGTAAACTTGCCTAATCTTTGTAGCCAATTGATAGATAAAGTTCTTGAAACAAATTTATTGCCATAATAATTTTGATAATTCTATTTTTGGTTTACTTATTGACATAGCGCCTTCCTATCTAAACCCCACATCCTCCTTGTAACCCCACCTCCGGCAAATACCGCCATGAAAACAGCACCAAATGCTGCATTTTTCTTTATGTAATAAAGTCTGTAGTATCTGCTCAAGAATGGTTTTACTTAGAAAGAGGCAATTTTTATTTTACTAAAAAAATCTTATTGAACATTATTTTCGGGACAAATAGACTTTTAAATTAAATTTATGTAATTAAGTAGCGTCGTTCAAGCGTCAGGATAAAGACGATGATTTTTCTTAATCAAGAACTAACACATTCATAATTCAATTGGGCTTCAGAAATACACCCATTGTCATGCAACTGGATTGGTTTCTGTACATTTTAGTTATCCTTAAAATCGAGTACAATAAAACATTTTTATTGTTTTCCATAAAATATTGTTGTTCTTTTACTCATTTCAAAAAATGATTATAAAAGAAATTTTGGTACTTAAGTGTTGTTATATTTCTTATTTATTTTTATTTTAATTTTATTTTCTTATTTTCAACTTGGCTAAATATAAAAGTTTTAAAAATGCATTTTCAGCCAGTTACTTGATTGTTTTTAAAGATACATCGAACGTTTGTTACAAAAACAACTTTCAACAGACTTAACATTTAAGGAAAAAACTAATACAGGAGTGTAACTGTTTCCCTTATTATAAAACAAACTATTATGATAACACACAATTCCCTTAAAAACTTATCTAATCAAATTCCTGTTAACTGAAATAAAGATATTTATAAAAAAACATAGCAGAATTAAAAAAAATAAAATAAAATCCACACCTTTCAACTAACGACATTGACAGTTTGAAACTAATCTAATTCGCATTTAATTATAATTAATTTTCTTTACTGCTTTCATTTCGCATTTTCAAATTTATACATTAAAGAAAAATACAAAAGGAAAAACTAAAATAATTAAGTTTTTACATACTTCTATACTCAGTTACATTCTACCTGTCAATAAAAAACCACCTTGTTGACCAAAAAATCACACTTCAAATTAAGTTCGATGATGACAGAAGTTTTACAAAATGTTTGACATGAATAAGCACAGAAACTGTGTTTAAGCCTTAATTTCAAAATGATGAACATGAAAAGAATGTATTAAAGTAATCGAAAATTAGTTAGAAGAGGTGCATGTTATATCTGCCTAAGTGTAAAGAAAGAATTGAATTAATAACGAACAATCATTCTTAGAAAATTAAATTAAGGCAAAAAAATAGCAAAATTATGAATAAAGAATTAAAAAAGAATCCATTGCAATATAAAGGCGCCTTAATCTAGGAAACATTAATAATAAATAAAAATAATAAAATTGTCTAATTTTGTGCTGCTCCTTTTTACATTTTCCAAACGTCTAGGACCTTTTGATCTCACATAACATAACGGCATTTTTTATTTCTATTGTAACCTAATTTCATATATTTTTTATCTTGTCTGAAGTTCCTCTTAAATTTGGACCTCGATTTCCTCATTTTAATATGCAGAGGCCTTAAACATCTCATTTTCTGTTCTAATATAAAGGCGCCGGCTATTCAACAACTATTATTTTTTTTTTCTACTTAATGCTATATTGGGAATTTTACTTATAATATTCTGTTCTACCGTAGCATCAAGTCAGCAACGTCGACTGCTTTTCTAACTGTGAACTTTATTGCATTCACTCAAACCACTATCTTTAATGGAGTAACCATTTTTTCAAGTCTATTTTTTACAGTGCTTTTTCTACTTATTAATTTAAAATTTATTTAAATAAATTCTAAAAGCAAAAAAAATTTTTTTTTTAACTATCGTAAACACACAAGCTTTAGTTATTCAATTATATTAAATCTTTATACTGGCCTCATTAGATTTTCATACAACACCAACTCGAAGTTATGAACAGCTGGGTATGTTTTCATAAATAATCATTCGTTAATATTTATTTTTGTTTGACAGTTAAAACGATGTGTTAACAATATAACTTTATTAAATAACTGTGATAATTACTAAATCAATTATTTATTAAAATTTTGTTGACAGTTCAAGCAAATTATTAGTTCACTCTCATTTCAATTTAAACAATTAGAAGCTGTCAAAATTTCTATAAATTAATAACTTTGTAATGTTTTTGTATTTCAACATATTTAATTGTATATACATATGTATATATATTTTTTTTGGAGTGGGAGAATATAAAAATTTAAATTATAAATCAATTTTTTAAGCGGAATTTTAGAGTGGAATGTTATAAACATTTTAATATAATAATGTAAAATTATTAAAATTACCAACCAATAAATAATGTTTTTTTAATAAACCTGATCTGAAAAATAAATATTTTAACCCTAATGTGAGTAATAAAATACCTTTAACCCTTTGATAATTGTTCTTTTACTTAGTAAACGACTAAAAGCTGAATCCAAATGCTCTTTATAAGAACACCGAAAGCATTACTGTGTTAAATATCTATGAAAAAACACCATTGGTCTGATCAAGGTACGATAAAATTTTAAAAATACATTTTTGTGCAGTTGCTGTTTATTTTCTTAAGTACTCACTGTTTGAAAAAAAATTTTTTTTGAAGAATTTATATACATATGATTCCAAAGTCTACTTGTATCTATTAACTTCCTAAACCAATAATAAGCGTCATAATAAAATTTCATTCATTCATTTTGTTATTTAAATGTATCGCATACGCCTTGTTTTCCTTTGAACTCATAAAAATTTTATTTAAATTCATTTGGTTCACTGTATAGAAATATTTCCTTTCTTCTTCACTATTATAATCAATGCGTTTTCTTTGTTAAAGAGAAAAAATTTCGTGTTCTTTTATCAGTTTCTTTTACGAAAAACTTTAAATATTAAAGTTTTACATGTTGTTGTTTGTGATACACATGTGCATATTTTTACATGCATAATAAACATAAACTTTACTTGTTTACTTAAGTGGATTCCTTTGGAATGTTTTCAGTATTTTACTAACGTGGATAAAATACAAAAACTTATAAACTGCTTTAAAAGTATTAAAAGTTGTCTGCTACAGTCACGTTTGCGTGCAGAAATTTAAAGTTAAAACAGAGACGTCATTATTAAAAACGAGATTATGAATGCACCCTTATGCTTGTTTGCTTACTTATCAAAACCTTCTGGCAATCAAATGTTAAGAAATAAATTCGTGCAACATTGTAAAGAACATGGAAAACTACAACAATGCTTCGACAAATATATAACTTAATCGTTGTTCATGAAACCGTGATCGTAATTAGTACAAAGCAAAAGGATGTTAATAATAAAGTCACAAAAATTTAATGATTAAGTAAACTTATATTGTAACGTTTCTAAAAGACAAGACAAGTGAAATAAAACGAATTAAGATAAAATATTTCTTTAAAAAAATATTCAGTTTTGTTAATACGAGTAATAACCCTTTCATGAAGTTCAAAAAGAACAAAAATGGAAAATAATTTTTAATAAATTCGTGCTTTTTCTTTCATTGCGTGTCCTCTAAAAATGCAATTGAGGTCTGTGGGTTCTTTATTTAACCAAATTATAATCAATTTTTGTAAGTAAGCAGACGAATAATTTTTGAGACTTAATATAAAAATTATCAATGGCGGCACATGTCATCAGCTTAAGTAACAAGATAGTATTAATCGATTATGATTATTTCTCATATTCTTATTTATCAAATTACTTGGTTAAATAGATGATGTTTACAATTTAAATAACCAAAAGATTTTTAGAAATTAAAATAATAATGAATTTAAGCAATTATGAGATATACCCTTCACCATAATTGAATAAGGGGCATATCTTACTTTGCCATTCCGTTTGTAATTTTTACAATATGCATTTTTGACCCCATAAAGTAATATATTTTGAGTTCGTATGCATAGCAAAGTAAACTTAGTGATGTCCGTTCGTGTTTACGTTAATATCACCTTTGCAAAGGTAGCAGATTATCTTAAGAATTTTAACATTCGCCAATCGATCAGACACAGTTTCAAATAATTTACTATTAAAATCAGCAAGATCGGTCGTTAGCCTCCGGGGCAGCGGTCAAAACACCAATCCTGACTTTATTTTTCCATATCATTTGGAACAACGAAATTACTTCAATAAAACAAGAAATATGTGGAGCGATTGAGAATAAACAAATAAGAGAAGATAACGTCAAGTGAAAAAATCGGCGCTCAATCATATTTTCCGAGCTATGTACCTCTATAATTTTCATATGCAGTTAATTAAAATTTAAAGGCTTTTATTTTCATAAAACTATTAATTTGTAATCATACTTTTATATTTTTGTATTTTTTGTATATGATTTCTGCAAGGACAAACAAGTATTTTAGGCTGAGAGCCTCATTAGCCGTAGCAGAATGTTCATACGAACAAAATATTTCTGATAAATAATATTTTGTAATATTGGAAAATAATAGACTTAATTAAAAAAAAAAACTTTGATTTCATTTTGTGTTGTTAACTAAAATTATTTGGGATTTCAACATTATCAATATTTTTTCTCATGCTAATTGTATTTTATGTATTTTATTTAAATATAAATTTTAAAACTATTTAAATATTATTTTAAAGTTTCAAACATGACGTTTTGATTTTCAATGATTTAATTTCACTTTCGATAATTTATTGCAAACATCCTGTTTGCTTGTTAATTTATTATAAATTTTCCATTAAATTTTAGCAATTCCAATGCGATTTTTTTGAAAGTGATCACTTTATTATATTCTATTATGTTGTTTGGGTTTATAACACTCAACATATAGTATCATTTTCCATTGAAAACAAACATTCGTTCTTATTTAGAAATACATAATCACACATCTGGAGTAAGAAAAATCTTTTAAGAGGCCTTTTATTGGCAGTTTATCTTATAATTTAGATAGTCCCATAACAATGTAAGGCATCTTTGAGGCCTATATCTTTTATAAAATTTCCGATAACTCTTTTTAATAGATTTGTATGACAGTAATAAATAAACAAAAACCAAATATTTCTCTCGTTTAAAACGGTCTGAAAAGCCACGGCCTGATACTTTTTTAGCTGTCTTTTCCATTATAAAATTCAAATTAAATAGTAACATTAATATTGAGGTATAATAAACGTGATACATACTGGTCGCAATTCGTGCACAATAAATTAAATTTACAGTGAAGGAATTTAATATCAATTGAAATTGGCAGGTATTAAACTTGCATGAATGCACACAATCAATTTTCACAATTTTTCAATTTTAAAAAGCTCATGTCCCAGAGAAGCTTTTTTATGGCAAAAATCTTGATTTCTATTATGACACTTATGAAAATGCAGGAAATGTATCTTACTTAAAAAGAAACTTACTTCTTATAATTCATGAGCCACTTAAGTTATGAATATATTTGTAACGCACACTGAGGCAGAAACGAATGTATAGATATACAGACCGAATCTCTATATAAACCCAAAATACATATTTTGTTCTTGAATGTCCAGAAAAAGTTTTTAAATCTATTTAATGTTTTACCGGCTTTTAAATTGATAATTAACTACATTTTTTATTGCTTTAATGATGATGTATTTAATTAAATTTTAATTATATACTTAATTGAGACACTTAAGTTTTTTACTAAATTTAAATTTTAAAAATATTTTACTCTTATCCGAGGTTCTAGAGCATATAGACTTAATACAAAATCTCGTAGAAATTAAATCGAGTTTAAGGAGATTCATGCGCAAGTCTTTAAGCAAATTGGAAAATTTTTTCTGTACTAACAAGCATAACAAAAAACCTAAGAAGTTTTCTTTTTTGTGGGGGCCAATTAACGATGACTTTTTGAAACAAAAGTATTAAAAATAGTAATTTTTACAATTTTTATTTCAAGATATTTCTTACTAAGAGGATGGCTAAATTTCTTTAAAAATATTCATCACCTTGTGGAGATAAAATTACAGACGATTTTGAAAAAACTAAAACCAGTCAGAATTTTTTAATTATCAAACAAAAAAGCTTGCTACCTGAAGATTATAAAGTTCCGCTTTCTACTTGCTTTGAGAGCCTGGAAAAGGGCTTTTAAAAGAAAAATAAATTTACTAAAGAAAAAAACCAAGTAAAAGATTTCCATGACTAAGGTCTTCTAAGAACCACTCTGGCCGGTTTTAAAAATTATGGACAGCTCAAATTATTAAGTTCATATTCTTCTTTGTGATAGGCTGCGGTTTAGAAATTAATACTTTATTTTGAAAATATATCCTATTTCTCCTAGTGTTCAAATACTAATTAAAATAAAAAAAATCATAAACAAAATCTGTACTCGTAGCTTTTACAACAAAATAAACAAAAAATAATTTTTATAAGAATTACATTTTTAATGAATTTTTAAGGTACGATCATATTAGTCAAATATTTGCGTTAAGATGAAGTCGTAACCTCTATATTAATGCACAATCTGTTTGTCCTTCTTAAATACTTATTAAAAAATATAAGATCCTATTTTATATAATAGATAAAATATCACGTAAATTATATTATAAATCGTTATTCATAACGATACGTGTCAGAAAATATTGAATAACTATTTGTAAAAAAATTGGTTACGAATATTTGTCAAGTATTTGATCGTAACTTTACAGTAATTTTTTGTTAATTGTGAGGTATATTTTTTGCAATCATAAAGACAATGATAGAGGTTATCAATGTTAAGGCAAATAGATATTTTGTTGTCGTGCTTTTATCGAACGCTACTAAATTATAATTATTAAATATAAAGGCTTTTCCTAATTACTAAGATAAAAATTGTTAAAAATCTTTGTAAAATTGTTTTTTTTTTTTCAAGCACTGAAAATGCTAATAGCATTTTTGTACAATAAAATGCAAATCACTAGAGCAAATAAAAAAGAAGCTGTTTAAACCTTTCTCGCTGCTCTTTGTAATCAAGGGACTCCTTTGCCTTTATCATGCTGCTGCATCTTTAATGTTTATTCTTATTGTTCAAACTTGGCACGTTTTAATATAAAAATCAAAGACCATTAACCGCCTTCTGATAATATTGTATTCTTAACTTCCTTATATAAGCCTTTTTTAATAAACACATAAACAAACAATCAGAAATTTCATGCAAAATTTTTGTTTCTTGCTATGCTTCCCTCTTTTTGTCGTTTTAAGGTAAGAAATTTCTTGTTGAGTGTAAAAATAAAATAAAAAATTCAAGCTGAAAGAAGTTAAAAAATAAAAGGAAAAACGTAGACAATGTGACATCGTTATCCCCAACATTAAATCTTAACTGCAATCAAGTGTGTTGAGAAATCATCGAAACCAAAAATGTTTACACAACTGAGGATACATGAGTATTTACATATGAATGGCTGTGTAAATGACCTTTTGAGGGTATGTGTGCATGATTATTAAACACTAAGAAAACCTCCTAAATAGACTTTATCCTAACTACCGGATATTAAAGATCTTAGATGTTTTTGTTTTTGTTTTTGTTTTATTTTTCTATTTTCTATTCTATTCAAATAAAATGAAAAGTCAGGCAATGATTTTTTTTCTATGTTTTATATCCAAGAAATAATCACAAACAAACATAAGTAGATGTTTATACGTGTGTTTGATTTTATATGGTTATAAAAACTGCAGGGAAAAATTATAAAAACTATAACTTAGCATAATAATGGAACTTTACAAATCTTTGGTTTTGTGGTTTTTAACGGTGGTATTGGTGTCTTGTTTTTTTTTCTTAGCTGGGAAGATCATTGTAGTTGCGTGAATGTATAGAGGTTGTTAATGTTTAAATACAAATTCACAGCTTATGAAAAGCTTTAATCAGTGAAATAAGAGCAAAGATTCGAGTGATTCAGGAAAAAATGTAAATGCTTGTTTATTTTATTTCTTTTGTTATATTTTATTTGCAGAAAAGAGATTAAGTGCATGTGAAAAATATTTTATTTAAAAACAGCTGGCGCAAATAAATAGATATTACTTTTGCTATTACGACAGCTGAATTTAAAAAAAAAATGGAGGTTAGGAGTATATTTTCCAAAATTTGTATCCTGATTTTATTAATTTTTTTGTCATTAAAAAAAACTCTTTATAATTCCAAAAAATACACAAACAAAATTTTAATTTTGAGTTTGTAATATATATTAAATAAGGAATCCAGTACTTAACTTTTTTAACTTATAAATTATATTGTTTATCAAAGCACTTTTTAATTGTGCTTAAACTTAGGTTTTGTAAATAATATCTTATTTAAATAGTTGTAACTTCAAAATATATAATTTAGCAGTTTTAATTTAATCCAGTACTTGAAAGCAACTAGTCATTTCACATGCTTTTGCTTTCATGAGTGCAGCTTTATGCGTTTTTTCTTTGCCAAATAATTTAATTTGTATAAGAAAATTGTTTGCTCGAAAACCAGCTGCCCTTAAAGAATTGCATCCAATCCATTTTTTTGAGTATTGCTGCCAAATAACACGAATTGTTCTGTTAACGTAAATCAACAAATTGACGCTAGCCAACAGAAAAAAATCGAAAGATTTCCGTGAATTGTCAAATTGTAGAGTACTGAAGGACGATTGACAAGTCCATTTTTTTACATTAAGTTATCGACGAATTTTGATTTCTACAAGTCGTTGGTTTTACTTTGCCTGTATTACGTAGCGCCATCTCGCGCGAATTAATACGAGCTAAGTTTTCCAAAAGAATAAATCATTATTTATGGTGTAGTTAAGACGGTAACGCGAGATTCTTTCTAATTTAAAAAAGGCTTTAATATTGACACCTATGTGCAACCACAGCAAACAGCTGATTTTGGAATCTCTTAAGTCTGTTGTTTTTCTGATTAGCAAATTATTTAATCCAAATATTCGTTGAACAAAATTATGCATCTATATTGTACCATTCCTGTCGATGCACATTAAAACTTGGAAGATATATTTATTTATGATTTGAAAACAAAGATCCGTACCATTTTTATTAATCCATTGTTTTTTTTTTTATTCTAATTTTACACATAAAAATATTTTTCATGTTGTTTACTTTCACAGAAAAATATAAATCCATATTTATAAACAGTTTTTGAAATACAGCGTAACCACTCACATTTGTTAAGCCAATTTTAGCCCTTATGGTTAGGGTCATAAAGACTTACGTCTGATCTATGGGATGTTTTTTATTCAATTCTATAATTATTTTTAAGATCTAATTTTCTTTTTGCTTACTATGTGGATTATAATTTGAAATATGTACATTTTTATCCTTTAACTTAGGAGACGTTTGCCTTTTACTTTTGAAGTTAAAAAAGACTTAAATTTGGAAATAATAAAAATATATAGCTAATTAGAGAATAGTATTTCTGCATTTTATTGAATTGTGTTTTTAACTGCTTTTTAAATTGCGATAGAAAATATAAAACCCTATTTTTATTCTCATCAAAATTTCACAGATTTTTTACTCAAAGAAAATAATGGATAAAAACGCTTATATAAAAGCCATCATAATCGCATTAGAGAGACACTTTTAATTTCTAAGCAATACAAAAATGCAAAATATATTTGAGCAAAGGATACTAAGCTTTGTTGATAAAAAAGACATATCTATCGCTTTTATTTTTATACGCAACAAACAATTTGTATTTTCGTTGAATACAAAAATTGGCAGCTAAAATTAAAAGGTAGATACAAAGAAAATTATTTAAAAACTAAGAAAAATCGCTTGAAAAAAATTTGTTTGCTTCACCTCTTCGCATCGTCACCGCTACCTATCGAATAAAATTATAAAATAAATTGCTTAAAATTTTTCTTCTTTTTCTGTATCTAAATTAATGTATAAAAGTCGAATTACTTGAGGATGAATTGTGTGTTGCAGGTTAATAACTTTTCTTACTGGCTTGAAGAACCCCCTATGTACTGAGCCAGAAATGTTCCCACAACATGTGACTGTTTTTTACGTAATTTAGTCTAGACGCTTGTTTAGCAGTAACTGCTTATAAAAGAAGATATTACGACATGACAACTTACGTCTTACTGCCGGAACTGAATTCTATCCATCACATAGAAAAAGATATTAAAAATATTTGCAAAATTCGTTATTTTATTTTCATATATTTTATTTCAATAAGGACATAAAAAAGGTTTTTTAACAACAATTTTTAAAAATTTTTTATGATTTAATCTGCGTACTATGAATTTTTTATTAGTTTGTTATAAACATATATAAACTATTGTTAATAGTGAGAAGAATTTTCCACTTTATTATGCCAGTTTTCATAAATATCAGCAACTAAAAAGGAAAATAAGCAAAATGAGTTTAATTTTATAACATCAATCTCAAACATCATTTAGTTTACTTACAAACTCTTAATAAATTTATTCTTTAAGCTTTCCTTGAAAAGTAATCATTGTCCGTGATTGAGGTAATGTTTGTTTGCTGTTATGGTACGAATGTGGCCATCAAATTATGCTTTATTATTTCTTAAGAAACTCGACTCCATTGTCTGTTGAAAGACATTAATTTCACCTGCAGGAATAAATTATAAAAGGTAATAGCTTTAAAAGCAGTAAG
This sequence comes from Cistogaster globosa, assembly GCA_937654795.1. Classification (NCBI taxonomy): domain Eukaryota; kingdom Metazoa; phylum Arthropoda; class Insecta; order Diptera; family Tachinidae; genus Cistogaster; species Cistogaster globosa. The sequence continues at coordinate 114,924,196 of OW569405.1, read as the reverse complement.
CATTAAAAAATAAAATATTGAAAATTTTAGGTAATTTTTACATTAGTATTATAACCAACTAAATAATTTTAATGTAAAATAGTGTGAATGAAAGTATAAAATATTAATTAACTAATTTGGCTTAAATTTACTTTTAGCCTTTGCAATATTCTGTTTTAAAAAAGCGTGAACGAATAAAAATAAAATTTTAATTGTTGACTACATTGGCGGTTAGCAGGAAACAAGCATAAATGTGTATGACAATATAAGAAAAGAACAAGTTTTATCAAGTTTTATCTTGTGTGTGGACCTTCCCTAACTTATTGTTTATTAATATTCCTCGTATTCTTAATTACAAAACTGGTTTGTAAGAAGATGTAGGTATTTTGAGGTGGATAGACAGATGTAGCTATCCACTGCTTTACTTTCTGCAGATAACAGGTAAAGTTTTCCTTTAAAAAACGTCCGCCAACATCGCAAAAATGTATATTATTTTTTTTAATAAAAATTTAGAAATTGAAATAAAAATTAACTGTAGTATTTAAACCTGATTAAATAGCCTTCTCAGAATAGCGCTCCTTAAAAACAGAAATATTAAAAGAGCTAATAGAGCAAGTGGTGTTAACTATGGTCAACAATTTCATTTTACTTCATCTATTTAAGAGAGAGAATATAGTCTGCCATCTGAGATGAAGTCAGATTGTCTCGCGCCTGCCTCTGATGTTGTGAACACCGCTTCAACGATTCTGAAAAAATATAAAACTTTACGAATAGAAAGCAAAATCAATTCTAATGTAAAATATACTAACGTGAATAAATAAGTTTTATAGAATCAAACACACAAAGCAAGAAACAATTTTATAGTTCAATTAAAGTACCTAAAGTACTCGTAAAGAGCATTCATGATATTACAGTTTTGCTTTTTCATTGCCTTACAACCAATATTAAGTAGTTTAAATATCAACCATAAATTACTATCATGATTGACAGGCAAGTTTCTATTTATACCATTATTTACCGTGCTCTTCTCTGGCTTTGATAAAATTCTATTGCCATAAAACATAAAAGTTTCAAGGAAAAAAAAATATAAAATTCATATTAAATGCAAAGAAAACGTTTTGCTGTTTAATAGAAATTAAAAGTTCATAGGCAAAGTATGCCAAAGGAATAAAGTTTATGATGAAAAGTCATTAAGAGTAAGAATGTTAAGTGGTAATAACCAAGTTCAGTATCATATTTTATGTCAATTTGAACATTCTAATCTGGATTGTAGTTCTTGACAACCAACAAAAAATGTTTGATGGGCTGATGATGGCAATTTAAATATTGAAAATTTTATTTTGTTGCAGCGTACAGCTACGTGGTCGCTTTACTGTTAAAGTTAAATAGATCAAAAGGATTAAAACTAGTTAATAGTATTTTAAAATACAGTATAAATAGTGAAGCTAAACTTTTTGCATTAAAGTACGATATAATGCAAATAATAAAGCATTAAATCAGTGGCATTGACAAAAACGATTATGAATTATCATCTCTGGCATTAATTGTTGTTTATTTAATAAAATTATCTGCTTTATTGACCTAAAGCGATTACGGTGGAATTATTAAAGAGGATGTTAAATGAATTTTTTTAAATAAAATTTATAAAAAATTTTAATATGAGATCTATAAGTAAAAAAATCGCACAAGAAAAAATTGGTTAAATTTTTCCTTCAAGCCGATGTCCTGCACTAAATGCAAGTTTTGAATTTTCCGCCATTTTGTTGGTAAGTTGTTGGTATATCTGAAAAAAGAGCTGTCTAACTGCTTGTGTGTTTTAGGATACCACAGTATTTGGTGCAAATTATTAGCCGGAGGTACTATTGGACCATACTTTCGAGCCTGGTCAAGTAGTTACTGTAACTGCGTTTAAATTTAATTATTAATAGCTATCTTTTTATAAATATTTCTCTGGAGTTTACTAAATTTTAAAAGACTGCATTTCATAAATTTTTATCCTTAATCATTTTTCCAATGCACTCCTAGATTATAGTTCATATTGCTTAATATCTCTTGCTTTAATTTTTTCATAGCCTTTAGTTTACCGTTGTACGCTTCAAAGTTTAAATAAACGCATGAGATAAAATCAGAAAATAATATTTTTTTCTATTTTATGACTAATGGAACCGAGTTGCTTCGACAAGACCTTGTCATTTATTCCAAAAAGAATGTTATAATAATAACCTCTTATAAAACACAACATTGAATACTATCGCATTATATTAAAAAAATTATTTGCGAATTAAAAAATTTTTCTGATTATTTAATTTTTTTCTTTATCTTTTTTTAATTTTTCACTACAATACTTTTGTTTGCTTGTACTTTAACGTTATTGAGCCTTAAACAAAGAAACAAGAATCAAAAAGAGAAGAAAAATTGAAATGTATCCTCTAGAGCACGCGGTGACATTCAAACATACAATAAAAATGCAATGAATGAACTTAACAATTGAATGAAAAACAACAGAACCGAAATAAACAGCATAGAGACTGTTAAAAAAGTAACCTTTTTGTTATTGAAAAAGGCCCACATGTACAGGCGAACACACTCGATACCCTCAAAAAGTGAATGACATAAAACATAAAGTAAAATGGAAACAAAAAGTCAGTCTTTATAACAGGAGATTTTCTCAACTGACGACTAATTTTTTTCTATTCTTTCAAATGTACAGAGTTTTTCTAGGAATATTTTTTAAATTAATCATAGTAATTTGGGTTTTAATCAATTTGTTTCAGGTTTTTGCCGAAGCTACGTTCAATAGTTTAAAAATTTGGTTTGAAATAAGCTCAGTGAAACAATCTTAATAAAATTTCACTTCCAAGATAAGTCAAGAAGCTAAAGGTAAATTTTCTAATGGCTCTTTCGTCTCTACACATTATTTACTATTGAAAAGGGATTTAATTTCCTCATAGATTTAAAAAAAAACATCAAAGGGCTGTCTTAAATTTTATTTCATATTTACCGACTTCGAAACTCATTAAATCCATAAAGTATTTGGATGCACTGAAGAATCTTCAGTAGACACAAAAATGCTTGTGGAACAATATTTACTTTAATATGATAAAAAAGATTTTTGTCCATTTAGAAAAGTCTTTATAGCTCTGAAACTCTTTTGGTACAATGTAAGACACTTTTTTAGAGCTTTTCATATTCTTGCTTGGTGACTTCGGTTCAGTTATATTGTACTACTTTTAATTCCAATTAAATAAATAAATCACCGATATTGATTACTGAGTGTGATGGCCATTTTGCAGACAGTTTTCTGAAAGTTTATGAGTTCATATTAAACATGGACAGCTATTGTTGTTCTGTCTTTATTGTTGATACAGAATGCAATTTATTTTTAAAGGTTTTGTTTTATTTTTGCATTTTAGCTGTTTTAAAAAACCTCTTTATGCTGGTTTTAAGATATAATAAAAAAAACATTTTCTTAAAGTGGGACAAATTTTCAAGCAATAATCCAACTATCGCGTTTTTCTTATTTTAAAAAATATTTTTGCTTGGCCATTATTATTTGTTTTTTGTGGGATTTTTCTTATTAAGCATAAAAATATCTTTAGAAAAAAATCGGTAAAATTGAAAAAAAAAGAAATATTTGAAAAATACACATTTTTTGAAAACAGCTCACATTTAACTGTAGTCATACAAATTTTTTAAAAATCACAACCTTTAAAAATTACGAGTTTTTTGTGAGGCATATATAATCAAATCAAGAAAATTCAATGTGAGCAGACGACTGCACTGCTAGATATATATTTTTTTAAGAAAAATATATTATATAAAATAGTTCAAACCTCACTGCAATATAAGAGGTCCCAAGGAGTCCTGAAATAATAATTTCACCACACATCATTCGAAAATGTCTAGCACTGTCTGGCAATCAGAAGAAGCAGCAGATTAAATAGAAATATTATGATAAGACTTGTGCGAATTCGTTTAATTCAGTAGGCGATCATTTTCGTTCAACTATTTGAAGTGAACTTGCTCGTCTAATTAATTTATAATACAGCAGAAATAAAAGAGTATGGGCGATGAAAATTGTTTATAAAAGGAAACGGTGAACTGACGGAAAGTGCTCAGCAAAGAGGTCGGATTACTTTATTTAGTTATGTGATTCTTTCAATACTGCCCGTTTGTTAATGAAACTGGAGTCATTATTAAATCAATTGAAAACTAAAGTTTAAAAATTGAAAATCCATCACTGTGGAAAATAAAAAAGGTGATAATGGACCTACAACCAGGCGGTTGACTGAATATTCCGCCTTAAACATAAGTTTATAATTAAAGAAGCAAAAGGGAAACCATTTCCTGAAAACTTTTGCTGATTCCTATATTTAAGCGGATATAATTAAAACGATGAACAGTAATTTATACTTAAAAAGGACAGAAAAAGAAAAACTTTAATTTATATAAAAAATGATGAGATAAAATGATGTAAATAATGAAACCAAAAATCTTTAAATTTTTCTTTAATTTACCTTTAAAGTTTTTCTGTACTTTATTTAGCTTGTGCTGAAAAATTTGATTTTTTATTAAATTGTTTAGTTTTTAAATACGCACAATTTATTTAAAGAACTTTAATAAAGCTATTTCATTCAATTTTTAAGAAAGAACCACTTTTTTGGTTGCAGTATTTTAAGTTGTTGTCTTCAACCTTAGCTAGTATTCTTTTATTAAGGTAACTTTTGATGATGGGTATTAAATCTAAGCATACGTAGTTGTCAACGAGGAAGCTGAAAGGAGTAATATTTTTTAACACAAGAAATTACACTCGTTGTGCATACTACGGACACATATATAAAGCAACATATCACAAACAATTGTTTGGAAAAAAAATTATGTCTGTTGGTAGAAAAACAACCATTACGGTACGGGTTTTAACAAGTACTAAAATTACTTAACAGTTGTATTGTTGTTCAAACCCCGAAGCAGGAATTTTCTTTGTGTTAAAACCCATACAGAGTCACATGTAAACAATGTAATACAACATCTAATTTTGCAGTGTTCTAAAATCTGTACTGTGCGCAAAAAATCTCAAATGTTTTTTTAGTTGTAAAAATTTTTAGCCTCTTGCTGACCTTAAGTAAAAGTCATAAAAACCTACTATTTAACAAAAGGTATAAGCATATATTTTAGCAGCTAAAATAATTGCTGCAAAAGTTTTCACCAACTGTTGCAGAGTTATTGAATTTTGTAGTTTAACATCTTTTATGTATTCAAAATGAATAGTCTCTTTGAGAGTTCTAAAATAAACATTACAATTTTGCATAAGGAGAGTGTTAAATAATAACATTTTTAGGTTTTTACATTGAGGACATTTTTAGTACTAAAACTATTTAATATCTCTATTCTTAAATGCTTGTCCAACTTATTAAATAACATCAGGTCTTATTTATAAACTCTCTTTCTCTCTGTCTCTTTTTATCCCTGGATACGCTACTCATTACAACAGAGTTTTTCCCTCTGTTGTACTATTTAGTATTACGGTAAACTTACTTCACTTTTTTACACAAACACGTCTAAACCTTAGACTGCTAATTCTCATGAACTTGCAATCGCCTCCCATGCGTGAAGTATTCAAAAAATTAAGTGAAAGCTACTTCGAATTTTCATACACATATTGCTTTATTTTTAGTTATATGTGAAGCATTTTTGTCACTGTTTTTGCATCTGTTTATATTATTTTATATGAATTTTTTTCTTGGTGTTCACGTTAAAAAAATTTATAAATTCTATTCTGCTGTACGAGCTGAACAGCAACTGATTGGTTTGCCGTAATGTGTACTAACGATGGAATAATGGAGTCATGAATAAGAAACGGTAAATAGTTTTAGTTTTTTAAGCATCTGAAAGTGCGTCCAAGAATTTTATTTTTATTTTATTTCTTCAAAGCAAAATAAAGCAGATTTTTTCTACTGTTTTTACCTTATATTTTTGGATGAGCCTAAAGGGGCTTTTCATGTAGATTTTAAGTATGGGGTGTTACTCCGTATTTCGATTCGAAAGAAAACACTTGTACCTCTAGGGCTTAAAAATTCGAGTGACTTTTTTTTTTTAATCGGGAGGCGGAGTAATCTTCTGGACTTAGCATTTTTTTTATTAATTTGGAATTCATGAAGGTTTTGGAAAATAATCGTGATTAAAAAATTATAAAAAAATTATAATTATTTTTTGTTCGTGAGTTCAATTGCTGTTGAAATTTCAAATCATTCAACACTTCCCTATTCGAAGGCCCAACTAAAATAGCTTTTCTGATCTTTATTTCACTAACTTATAAAAATTTTTGTTTCAAATAAATAAAATCAGCACCAATTTTGTCAATGACTTTCACAAAATTTTCAAAAAAATCATTAAAAAATTAAAAAGAAAACGTTTTTATGCAAAAATGACTTCCTAGCGTCTGGCCAATCTTTTTTCAAGTAATGATTTTTTTCTGTCTCTGCTATTTAGTATTTACATACGAAGAATCTTCACGTAATAAAATAAATACAAATGCAGATTTGGGAAATTAGCACGAAAAATATGCCAAAGTTTACTGAAAAAATTCTTTACAACAAAGCCTTTGTTGAACTTTGTAAATTTTCTTTCTTAATAAAAATAGAAAGTAAAATTCATAAGTTATTCATTTGCTATGATACCAAAATAATTATGCTTTTATTTTTAAAACTTTAAAGTTAAAAAAGAATACAACCAGAAAATGTCTCCCTAAAACAAGGTCGAACAACTTTTATGTAAAAAATTTATTTTAATAAATGTTTTAGGGGGTGGAATATTATAACGTGTCTGTTGACAATACGACTTTATATCTATCAATGTAAAGTCCATGGGTATTATAGGTTTATTTAATGGTATTCTATGTAAGAAAAATTTAACGATTTTTTAAGCTGGTTTGCAAAAAATATTTGGTAAGCGAAGCCGATTGTTAGGTCACCGTATAAGTTTACCTTAATACTGATTTTTGTTTCTCATATTTTTGGAAATAAAGAAATCAGTGTTAATCTTGAAGTGAAACAAATCGGGTCTTTTTGATTTTTACACGGTCGCAAATTCTTAGGAACAATTTAGTGCCTCAATTTATAAGTTTAGCAGCTTATAGATAACAACTTAAAATTACCAAGTTGCTCTATATTGCTGCCGGTAAGGAAAACGCTCCTTATCGTACACCGATGTTGGTTATACTATAGAGAAGAAAATCCTTGCACCCGGCCAAAGACCGTCCTTACTAAAAACGATACAATGTCCATAGACATTATGAGGTTTTTAAAAGCGAATTAATGTCAATTGACGTTATATTTCTTTTGAGTGCGACACGAAATCACTGGAAATTATTTCCTTGAACACTATGACATGCTACTGTTGTAAGCGTTTTTATACCTTTTTAAGGATATTTGTATAACAAAACATATCGAGTGACATAAGTAAAAATTTCATTTCTAACATATTCGTGTATTTGTGACATTTATATTCTTCTTATATGTTTATCTCAATTAAACTGTTTTAGATTCATGAATTTCTTGCAGCAAACACTTGATATGTACTTTACACAAGGTGTTGTTTTATGTATTTAATTGTACATAAGGTAAAATATTTACGAAGTCTTGCTCGTGCACTCAAATAAATGAGGCTTAATTATTTCAATTTCCCTTTAAATTCGCTCACTCATTGTGTAAAATTACATAGTTTTTATTCGTACAGAAATTTTAAACATCTTTCAAATAGAATTGATGTCGTTAAATAGAGATTTTAAAAATCTAACAGCTAAAAACATTATTTATGAATTAAAATTTAACTAAAACTTTATATTTTATGAATAATGTATGCTTATGAAATTTCTCGTTCAATCTTCGACGATCCATAATGCAAGTTTAAAACCTCTTCACTTATTATGTGATATAAAATTTACTTAAAACTTCAAAGTTTGTGGAAAAAAATTTAGTCCCATTTCTTTCAAAATTTCCCTTTTTAGGTTTTTGCTATTGGTTTCTTCTACTATTTTTGTTTATTTTAAATTTTAAATTCACTTTATTTTCTGCTAACGTTTTTCATATTTTATTCAATAACATTCTTTAAAGTTGTCAAAATCTAAAGTTTAACTTCATTATTATTGCGTAGTAATGGCTCTGCTGGCAATAGGGATGACTACATTTTTTGTTGCTGTTATTGTTTTGGTACTAAAAGCTATGTAACACTTTAATGGATTTTAAATCGAATTTATATTTTGATATCTTGCTGAAAGGTATTTTTTACTCTCGCGGGGATTAACTTTACATAATCTTTTATACTTTTAACTGCAACAACTCCATCGTTAACATCGGCATCACCATTTTCATCACTATTGCTATTTTTATTATCACCATTGTAAATAAACACAAAAATATGATGTTATACGCACAAATAAGACTTACTTTAAAAGCTTTTCTATATAATGCTTTTTAAAATTTTTTTCTTTTTTCTCTTGTCAATAACTCTGAAATGAAAAACACAACCAGAAGCCATTTTTAAAAGGAAGTGCTTAGCAAAGTTTGATATTTTTTCTAGAGAAATGGAGTCTGTGGGGAAAGTGCATATAAATCTTATTACAATATACACTTCGATTTAAAAGAAAACAAATAATGAAGAGAAAAAACAAAAAATTTACACGAAGCTTAAAGCGACTATTATTATATGTTAAAATAAAAATATATAAATTTTAATTTTTAGCGGATGCAACCTTAACCTTAATAAAAAATTGATTGTGTATTTTGTTTGAAATATTAAAATTAGTCCTTTTTCCTTTCAGCGGTGCAACTTTTGTAAATTAAGTCTATGATTTTCCTATGTTAATTAATAGATGGAAAAGTTGTGCAAGTAAATAAAAAGTATGTATTTTAAACACATGTCCTATGACAGGTGTGTGCACGTATTAATATTTTAACTCTCGAAAGACATCAATGTTCATGCAAGTTTATCAATAGGAAAGCTCGTGAGTAAATATTCGAAATTATTAAAAAGCTGAGGAATGTAAAATATCAGCAATTTCTAGGGAAGTGCTCTACGAGCTTGTGAGCTTACATCAGAGATGCAAATTTCTACTAATTTATATATATTCACCTTTTCTAATAAAATCTCTTTTTGAATTTACTACCTTTTCAGCTCCAGTTTTCTAAAAAATAAATTTTTGTCATTATTTTAAGTGTTTTGTTATTTTTCACCCAAAGAATCTTCCCTTTTCAACAAATTTCAAATTCAGCAGCAAGAACAGATACCACAATCGCAACCGCTAAAGAAACGTGAGCAGCTACATTGAAAGTGTTTAAGTTACGATGAGAGCAGTAACTATATTTTGATGATTTTCCATGGCATTGTTTGTAAAATTTACTATTTTATTATGAAGAAAAGACACCAATATTCACACAACATTAAAAATAAAACACAAAATGTATTAAAATAGGAGAAGAATAGTTGGAATATAGAAGGACGGCAGAAGGAAATATTGCACTTTATAGACTTTATGCACTATCGATTTCTTCCAAATGGTTGATTTATTGCCCATACATGCACATAAACAGAATTAAAAATATATTTTTGTAAGTTTAGCATCTACTACAACAGATTTTTATCTAAACAATAAAGTAAAGACAAAAATCAAAGTTCAAAAAAAATCTTTAGTTTATTTAAAATATTGTGAGAAGTTTCCTGAAGAGCTAAGTAAGCGGTAGCGAAATGGCCATCGAGACGTGCCTTCAATAATGAATATCGGGAAAATAACGCAAAATATTTAAAGTTTAATTAATTTAATTTAATATTCCCGTGTTTTAATTTTTAATTATTAAATTATTGCCTGTGAGTTAAGTAAAATAAGTAAAGTAAAATATCATAGTGTTTCGTGATGTTTTATTTGTTTTTATATTTCAACATCTTTAAAGCTGTATAAAAAGAGACGAAAAAAGTAAACCATATACAGGGGATAAAGAAAAGTAAAATCAAAGTTGATTATTGTTGTTTTTGCTTGTACTTTGATTTTTGTCTTTACTTTATTGTTTAGACAAAAATCTTTAGTTCATTTAAAATAATTGTGAGAAGTTTCCTGAAGGGTACCAATAATCAATATCGGGAAAATAGCACAATAAATTTAAAGTTTAATTAATTTAATATTCCCGTATTCAAAAATTTTTATTTACATTCAATATAGTTTTCTATACCTTTCCATTCCATTGTTGCTTCACTTAGTTCACCAAAATATCACTTTTATTCATCAATAAATTAAAATCTTACCAAAAAACTTTAAAGTTCTAGCAAAAAATTTAAATTTCACTAAAACAGAGAAAAATACTATAAAATTTAGAAAACTATTAATAATTTCAAAGTAAATTAAAAATCCAAGTTTCAACAGAAAACATATGTATTTATGCAAAACCATTATCAAATATTTAAATTATTAACAAAACATTTCTATTCAAATATGCATTTTTTGGGGCTTCAGTTTAATCCCTGGCTAAAATCAATTTAAAGTTATTAAGGTGATTATCTTTTACTTTTTTTAGCCAAAAATTTTTAATTCACCAAATTAATCAGCTATTGCATTTATTTTATTACCAATCGTTTGTTCTTGAAGGATATTTAAGAATTGGCACGAATGAATATAATATTCTCATCTGTTTATATTTAGACAAGTTCTACAATCTTTTTATTTTTTAAGCCCATCAGAGATATTTCGGCACGTTTAAAAGAAATAATCTAAAAATATTGAAATAATTGAAAGAAGTAAATTATTTCTATTAAAATAAACTTTCTCTTACAGTTGTTGTTGTTGTTTGATAACTTACAAAAACTTAAAATTTTTTGCGACAAATTAGTAAACAAGCACATATTCATTTACAACTGTCAATTCCAAGTGTTAATGACAACCTTGTTAGAAACATGCAGAATGTATAATCTTAAAACTTCTTACTCTGTTACACTTTAAAAATTTATATTTGTAATTGAAAGTAGTGTGTAAATAAATAAATTACAAACTGCGCAAAAAAAAGTTTATTAAACTATAAACAATCTAAAAACTATTAAATAAACAATTGTTGATGTAAACAGGATTTAAGAAGAAAGTAACAGTTTTATTGGTGAAATTCTTTCTTCTTTTTATATTTCAGTGTGTTAAATGATTATTCATTTCTTTGGTTATGGAAGGTATGTATCGCGAGACAGGATATATGACGAAAAATGTAAATTACTTATGTAACGCTAAAACGCCTCAGTTTGTGATATCAGAAATGAAAATGCTGAAAAAAAATTAGACAGGGCAAATTGGTCCTTATAGAAGTTAAAGGTGCAGGTAAAGCATTAAAACTTCTTATAAAGGCATACCGCTTTTAAAATTTTCCCCTAAGATTTTTCAAGTACATCTGCTCCTGATCACTGCCCCTTAACGAAGCTGCCTCTACAAAAATGACGTGCATGGCTGGCTCTTAATATTTTTTCAGGCCGAACGGTTTTGTAGAATATATTAATCCTCTATCTTAAGGCTTTCAGGTGATCCCTCTAATTCGTCGTTGAAAATCTTCAAAGATGACGACATGAAGCCAGAATATGTCTTCCGTCAATCAGCTATAGGACGCATTAGTATAGCTCTTAATTATTTCAGCGTGTGAAAAGTTTTGCTGCCTGCAGTGTAACATAATGTACCCAATCTTTCTGCATTAATTCTTCTATCAATCCTTTCGATGCCACGTTAAACCTTTGCAAAACCATAAAGTCAAATTTATGAACTTGCTAAGCACTTTTATTGTTGCTAATGTCTCCATCAGCCTTAAATTTCTCTATATTATGCACCTTGCATTTCCGATCACTATCTTTGTCGGACAAAATGTAAATTCCAACTTACATATTTGGCTTAAGTTTGCTAAATACGGAAATATATCTGAATTATCTTCAAAATTTTCTGGCTTGAAGCTACACTTTTTAGCTTAAGCTTTGATTTTTGGCTGTACTTCATTATTTTCAGAAAAATCTTTAGTTTATTTAAAATGATTGTGAAAATTTTCCTGACGAGCTAATAAAATGGTAGGGAAATGACCATCAAAACGTGTTTTCTTCTTCAATAATCAATATCGGTGATTTAATAATCTAATCGGGATAAAAAATAGAACAATATTTTTTTTATTAATTAATTTCACTTTTATTTATGTTTAAATTAAAGATTATTTTATGTTATCGCTGGCGGCGACAGTCGTTCGAAAAAGGGCGAATTTAACAACCAAATAAAAAGAGCCAAGTTTCTAATTAATTGGTTTAGGTGTTTATTTCTATTTTAAAAAAGAAATATTACAATTAACAAATATAAATAAACATATAAAAACAAATGCACTTACCGCAGTGCTTTCCTTAAACGAACTAATTTTATTTGTTAAAATAATTTAAAGTTGACCAAAAAATTCTTTATGTATTAAATACATCAAAAAATAAGGGCCAACTTAAAGAAACAAAAGCACTGCAGAATCGTATTGTTACATATAAAACTAACTGATCATTTACAATCATATATATGTATGTATAAGCAAATAGGAAAAAGAGAATAAAAATACATAATATGAATGTACATAAATGATCATGAGACAAAATAACAGGACATTTAGGCAACTCACAGGCTGACAAATTAAAATAAATAAAATAAACAAAATAATAAATGTTTCCAGTTATGAGCCATTAAGCGACATCCCCACCCCCGTGGATCGACCACGATTCACTTCTCCAAATCAAGGACTGCAAGTTTGGAAACAGGACGCATCAGGACACCAGTGCTAGTACGGACATCAGCACGACGTATAATATCATCTTTACTTTTGTATACCTCTTCCACTCGACCACGTCTCCAATCTTTTCGGGACACTGCAGGATCACAAATGATAACCAAGTCACCAACGGCAATAGGCTTTGTGCGTTGACACCATTTGGAGCGTCTGGTCAACGTGGGCAAATATTCTCGGATCCAGCGGTTCCAAAAATGATCGCGTAGTTGGCGAGAGATGCACCACTGCTTTCTCAGTAAAATAGGTTCTTCCGCTGGCGCTCTGGCAGGAGTTTGGGTTGTATTTGGGCAACCAAGTAGGAAATGATTAGGCGTTAGTGGTTCCTCATCTTCGTGGCTCAGCGGCAAGTGTGTTAAGGGACGAGAGTTCACAATATTTTCTGCTTCAATTAGGAAGCTTTGAAGCGTGTGTTCACGAGGGGCACACTCTTTCAATGTTGACTGTAGCACACGTTTGACGCACTGTACCATTCGTTCCCATACACCACCTTCTGCAGGATTATGTTGACAATTAAACAGCCAGTCGATACCTTTCGATGATAGTTCATCTTCAATACGGGCCACATCAAATACCTCACTGAACCTCTTGGCGACTTGGTCAGCACCAACAAAATTTTTACCATTGTCGCTTCTGAGCCTTGTAGGTACGCCACGTCGATTTATAAAATTACGTATAGCAAGGATGCACGCATCTGTGGACAAGTCGAAAGCAACTTCTAAGTGGATGGCTCTAACGGTTAGGCAGGTAAATAGAGCTACCCATCTCTTTTCATGGCGTCGACCAATGGTTACAGTTAACGGCCCGAAGTAATCCAACCCAGTATAGGTAAAGGGCCTAATATATGGCGTAATTCTGTCTTCTGGCAAAGAACCCATAAGTGGTGGCACCGGCAATGTACGACGAAATCTGCAAATAAAACATTTAGCAACACACTTATGCAAAGTTTTCCTTAAGCGTGGAATCCAAAACGATCTTCTTATTTCACATATTGTGGCTTCGAAATTCTGATGTTTCATCTTCTCGTGTACATGGGCCACAAACAACTCAGTGACGGGATGATGTGACGGCAATATAATCGGACGTCTTATTTCCAAGGCAACCAACTAGCTGCGTCCACACGGCCATTAACTCGCAGTAGTAAATTTTCATCCAAGTATGGAACCAACGCATATAATTCACTACTTTTGGGCAAATTTTCCTTAGATTTTATAATTTCAATTTCGGCACTAAATTTTTCTTTCTGGGCTAGGCGACAAAGATAAATTTCCGCAGTTTTTAGTTCAGCAGCAGTCAAACAAGTTCTTTCATCTTGGCTTACTTTCCTTTGGCATCGACTTATGAAACGTAACATCCAGGCAACCGTTCGTTTTAGCTTCAAATAAGAAGAAAATCTACTAAAATCAATAATAGGAGGAATATTAATTAATAGAGCAAATTTTGGACGTAGCTCCTCAGTATCAAGGCTAGCAGGGCTTATGTTCACAGTTTTGGGCCATTTATCTTCACCACCATAAAGAAAATTAGGGCCGCTGAACCAGCTGGATTCATTCGAAAAGTCGACCTGAGACTTCATCCTGGTAGTTTCATCAGCAACATTAATATTGGTGGGCAGCCATCTCCAATCTGCTGGGCTAGCAGAATCTAGAATTTCTGTGATTCGATGGGCAACAAAAGGCTTGTATCTTCGACTTTTAGAGCCTATCCAATTAATCACACTAGAAGAATCGCTCCAACAAATAAACCGAGAAACCTTCATGGAATGCTCCTTCAAAATCGTATCCAATAATCGAGTACCCAAAACAGCAGCCTGAAGTTCGAGCCTTGGAATACTCATCGTTTTTAGAGGGGCACATCTCGTTTTTGCAGCTACGAAGGATACTTCAACTTTTCCATCAGGGTATATGGACCTCCAGTATGACGCGGCACCAAATGCATCCTCACTAGCGTCGACAAAAACATGTAGCTCCAGACGGATAGGAATGCCATTTCCAAAATAACAACGAGGCACTTTCACATTAACAACATTTTTTAGCTCTTGGCGCCAAATATTCCACATGTCATATAAGTCATTGGGCAAAGGGTCATCCCATCGGACATCGTTCCTCCATACCTCACGCATCAACAGTTTAGCCGTAATCATAAAGTTGCTCAATAGACCAAGTGGATCGAAAACAGACATTACCACACTAAGCAACTCTCGTTTTGTAGGAGCCTTCAAACCATTTATGACATCAGCATTCACGTTGTGGAACCTCAACTCAAACCTGAAAGTATCATCTTTAGGTTGCCAGTACATACCTAGGACTTTTTCTGACTGCAGCTCGTGGATATCGCTAGAAAAGTTCACCGGCTTCTCCATAGCACCTTTAAGAGCCACAATTACTTCAGACGAATTGGATGAAAAATTTCTTAGCTCGAATCCAGCTGACATATGGATGTCACGAACTTGTTGGGCAACTTCAATAGCTCTTTCAGGTGTTGGAAAACTGTCGACGAAATCATCCACATAATGATGATCCAAGATAGACTTCACCGCACGAGGGTATTTTTCCCGATAGCTTAGGGCGTTGGTTTCTTTGACATAATGGGCTACGCAGGGCGAACAAGCAGCGCCAAATGTCATTACGACCATCTCATAAGTATCTGGAGGCTTGCTGTCATCATCGCGCCAAAGAAAGCGTTGGGGACATCTGTCTTCAGGAGCCACAAGAACCTGGTGAAACATCTCTTTAATATCACCGCAAACTGCAACAGTTCCAACTCGAAAGTTGAATAAAATAGACGGCAGAGGCTTATATTGCTGAGGACCCTTTAAGAGCATGGAATTCAACGAAACGCCTTCAACAGTTGCAGCAGCATCAAAAACTAGCCGAAGCTTTCCAGGCTTGTTGGGGTTGACCACTCCAAAGTGAGGAAGATACCAAGTTCTAGGGCAAACACCAGAAGCTTCATTAGGCAACAATTTCCTTACATACTCCTTTGACACGTAATCGTTCATGATAAACTTGTAGGCTTCACCAAATTCCAGAATTCTCTTCATTTTCCTCTCAATACCATTTAGTCTATTTAGAGCCATGGAATAACTATCTGGCAGGACTACATCATCAGAGCGCCACAAGAGCCGGGTTTGAAATCTTCCTTCAACTTTCACAGTAGTATTCATCATTATTTGACGAGCTCGAACAACCTCCTTCGATTCTATGACCGGTAATACCTTGACTCCAAAATTTTCGATTTCAAAATAATTTGCCACCAAGTCGTAAAGTGTCTGCTCAGGCTGAACTGTCAACAAGCATAAATTAGAGTTTGATGGCTTACCCTTCATCGGACCAAAAACGACCCAACCCAATGGTGTGTTGGCAGCATAGGGACCACTTTCTTCCAAAGGTACAATTTCATCAGGAAGACCAAGATGGCAGTGATCTAATCCTATCAGAACTTTAGGGGTCACACCATTGTATAATTTAATTGGTAAACCAGGATGAGCGCTTAAATCCATATTGAAACTCTGAGCCGGCAATTTCAAATTCGAGACACCATAAACATTTTTTAAAGCATATTTTCTTTGCTTACCAATCCCACTTACTTGCAGATCAACCACAGATGCCATTTCTTCAGATTCCTTCCCAGCGTACCAGTGCAAGTTCAATTTACTTTGATGCCCCCGGAGGCCCAGTTGCCTCACCAAGGAGCTGTCCACCATAGTAACCGAAGAACCTTCATCCAACAACGCGTAAGTTTCAACCTTGTTACTAGGACCATAAAGTACAATAGGCACAACTCGAAATAGCAGTACGCTCTTATCTGCAGGACGAGATAAACAGCTCAAGACAGACGCACTTTCATTTGATGAACCACTTGGGGCTTCTGACACACTTGTCCCAGAATATTTTTCGCGATTATTATTAATTTGTACATCATGTAGCAATTTGTTATGTTTTCGCAGGCAACCATCGATGGGGCACTCTTTTCGTTTACGGCAACTCCTACTAGGATGCCCCGAGCCAAGACACGAAAAACATAACCTCAATTTCTTCACATTAGACCATCTGTCAGGCACAGTCAATGAACTAAATTTTTTACATTCAAATAATTTATGATTACCCTGGCACATAGGGCATTCTTGTTTATGTTGACCATCAACGGCGTGGAGGACAACTTTTCTTTTAGGTTCACTATAATTTCGATTACTACTCACCCCTTGAATAGTTTGCACCAAATCAGCAACATCTTTGAGCCACCTGTTAAAATCCAAAACCGTCGGATATGGCTTAATTGTTGAGGAATAGCGGGCCCACTCCATTCGTTTGCTCAAGGGAAGCTTACCAACCAATTCATCCATTAATGTAGGATTCGCTAAATGCTGTTGTCCATTGGCAGATTCCAAAAAGGCGGCAAGATTCTGCACCTTAACAGCAAATGGCACAAGTTGATCAATAGCACTCTCACGGATGGGCTGAATTTCTTTCACTTGTTGGAGCTGACATCGGATAAGCATTTCTGGACGACCATATCGAAAACGCAACTGCTCCATCACCACATTGACATTATCCGGATGTATGAGCAATGATTTAACACTCTCCCTTGCATCACCCTTTAATGCCTTTTGGAGCCGAACACAATTTTCAAAATTATTGTAATTATAAACAGCAGTCGAATTACTAAAGGCTGTTGAAAACATGGGCCAATCCTCAGGTGTACCACTAAATTCCGGCAGGTCATATATTTTTCTGTACATTGCCATCGAACCGCCATTTTGAGACACAAAATTATTTGGCGGTAACATTTGTGTTAAAGGCGATTGGCTTGCACAAAAACCGTTACTATTTGCATTGCAGCTAACACACGAAAATGGCGTACGGCGATCAGTGCAGTCAACGTTGGCTGAGACAGAATTTTCGACGTTGGCTTCACTAGTACCCGTCACAGCTGGCGCCATATTGGATAGTTGGGGCACGGCTGAGGATGGCGTTGAATTAGCATTAAGGGCAATGGAAAAAACTTTCTGAGCAGTCAGCAACTGGACCTGGAGTGTATTAATTTGGCTTTGCAAGTCTTCTAAATTGATACCGGAATTGGGCTGGGGCATCGGCAGCTGTTGGCTAGGTTGAACCGTGGCTGAGGGCATGTTAGGCGCGGTAGTGGAAGTGGTGGCTACGCTACACGAGATTCCAGCGCAGGTGGCACTCGTAGACATTGCGACAGCGGCAGGGGCAGATAATATTTTATCACTTATTTGAGCAGTACTTACGATTGTCTTGGTTACTCCTGAGGTAGATGGAACTGATGGTATAGGCACTGCTGTTCCGGCGGCAGAGGAACTGGTAGACAGCAAAGGAGCTCCAGCGGCAGTGGGAGCCAATTGCTGTGAGGGCAGATATGTTCCGGCAGATGGAGAACCACTATTATTTTGGCTTGATGTTGTCTGCAATCGAGCGCTTTTTCTCACTGGCGACCGTTGCATTATGAAACACAAATATTCTTTAAACAATTGCTTAAAATAGCACACAAAATATTTGTCCCTGCAGACGAGGAACCACTTTAAAATTTTCAAATATATTTTTATTTAACGGCAGGCAATGTCCAATAAAAATTATTTATTCCAGCTGACAAGGAACCACTTCAGCAAAAATTTATTTTCTCTTAGACAGAGAACCAATTGTTCCGGCAGGCAGGGAACCACAATAAATTTTTCCAAAGACCACAATGGTCAGCTAGAACCACTAGAATTTCTGCACAAAAGTTGCAAAATAAAGTTTATTTTCTCTTAGGCAGAGAACCAATTGTTCCGGCAGGCAAGGAACCACAAGAATTTCCGCACAAAGGCTGCGAAATAAAATTTGTTATCGCTGGCGGCGACAGTCGTTCGAAAAAGGGCGAATTTAACAACCAAATAAAAAGAGCCAAGTTTCTAATTAATTGGTTTAGGTGTTTATTTCTATTTTAAAAAAGAAATATTACAATTAACAAATATAAATAAACATATAAAAACAAATGCACTTACCGCAGTGCTTTCCTTAAACGAACTAATTTTATTTGTTAAAATAATTTAAAGTTGACCAAAAAATTCTTTATGTATTAAATACATCAAAAAATAAGGGCCAACTTAAAGAAACAAAAGCACTGCAGAATCGTATTGTTACATATAAAACTAACTGATCATTTACAATCATATATATGTATGTATAAGCAAATAGGAAAAAGAGAATAAAAATACATAATATGAATGTACATAAATGATCATGAGACAAAATAACAGGACATTTAGGCAACTCACAGGCTGACAAATTAAAATAAATAAAATAAACAAAATAATAATTGTTTCCAGTTTATGAGCCATTAAGCGACATTTTAATATTTAAAGCGTTCTCTTAAGTACGTTGAATTATTTCTTATTTTCTTAAGTTAATGAAGCGAAATTTTATTTACTCCGTTATTAGGGGTATTTATAATAAATATTATATTACGCTTTATGTGCATTTATAGTTATTATGTCTCTTGATTTCACTTTGTTATTCAATTTATTTTTACCCGAAGGAGCAGTCGTTTTCAGGGTTTCCATTTTAGATGTTTATAGTTCTATCATTTTGTTTACCCTGCAGTGAGAACACATTCTACCACCATAATTTTATTTTGTAACATACAAATTTCAGTTACATTAAAATGTGATTTAAGTGGGCACCGATGTAGAAAAATGAATTTTAAAGAAAACTTGAACATAACACTAAAAAAACAAAAATAGAAACATGAACTAGAAACAAAGGTTTTACTCAAAACCGAAATACAAAAAAAAGTTTTTTTCAAAAGCGTGCGACAAAATGTATCCCTTAAAAATCACCTGTTGTCGTATTTTTTATGGTGCTGTCATTGAGACGCAGCTTTGTTACTGTTAATATTAAACAAGAGAAACTGAATAAAAACAAAGTTTATGTTACATAAAATGTAGTTTAAATTCTGTAACAATGTTTGTGATAAATACGGTCAAGGTTTTTGGTAAAGTAAAATATTTCTTTGGTGATAAAAGGAGCGAACAAAGACCGTTATTTTAATTATAGTTTACATCAACTTTTTAAATATTTTTTCTTGTACTTCTTATTTACTAAAATTAAAAAAATTAATTGTGAGATCTGTAAAAAGTGTTAAAAATTTTTAATCTATAAAAACAAAAATGTTTTATATACAAAAAATTTAAAATTTAAGATTAATCCTCTAGTCGCTTGATTTTTAAATTCATGCCTTTAGTTATTTACCTGCAGTTGGCAGACATGAAGAATTTACACAGAGCATGTAAAAATATATCCGATATAAAAACAAATGTGAAACAAAAATTTACAAAATCAAAAGGTATTACCCTAGAGGCTGTTATTTTGACGAATCTGGCCAAAGTATATTTCGCCTGTGAATCCAAAAGATATATTTTTTAAATCGTTATATAATTCGTCAATTAGAATTTTAATGCATGTTTCTCTTTATAAATCCTTTAAAAAATTAATATTTTGTATATTGCTTAAACTAGAAACTAATTAGAAACAATATGATTTCTGTCGAATTTTAAGAAAATTTTATTTAGCCCAAGTAAAATGTAACATACAATGGTTTGTCCTAGAACTCAAACAAAAATGATTTACAAAATAAATCCTTATTAAATTTCAGCTTGAAGTTGCTGGACATAAATTAAGTTAACTAAAATATTTTGCTTTCTTTTTTTTCCTCCTAAATATTGTTTTTTTTTTTTTTTTCTAGTCGCTATTTATTTGAATAGGTTTTAGGAAAACACTTATTTTGACGTTTCAAATAATAATATTATGAAAAGAATTTTGTTAAAAAGTTTCCATTTTTACACATTTCTTTCTTTACTGGTTTTGTCTAAATTTGTGTGACACTTGTTGACAAGCCAACTTTAATTTAGAATTAACTTGTTTCGGTAGCAAAAGTAATACACAACAACAAAATTATTTTCTTTTTGTCCGTTTCTGTAATTGTGTACACAATAAACAACAAAAATAACGGCAACTTGTCCTAAAAACCGAAATAAATCTGAAAGAAAATATTATTTTCTTCCATGAAAAGTTAAGAAAGTTGTTAATTATTATTGAAATATTTGGTTTTCTGATGGAAGTACAAAAGCGCAAATAAAATGTTTTACAAGAAAAAGTTAAGAGAAAAAAAGTTTTTTATTGTTGTTAATTCTCATTTTATCCTCCGGACTTAAGCTTTCTAAATATTTTACAAAATTTTAGCGAAAAAGGCAACAATAGAGAAAAAGGGTTTAAGAAAGCAATTAAAAAAGGAACAATTTGAGCATACCACTTAGAGTTAAGCTTACAAATACAAATACTTTGTTTTCAATAGAGAAAATAATAGATATTACAGCATCGTTAAAAACAAAACAGTTTAACTGCAAAAAGGAAAAAATATGGTTTTTACAAAAAGAGAGAATATTTAAATACGTTTTTTACAATATGATGAAAGCACTAAGTTTTAAATAGATTTTTTGCATTACAGGTTTACGAGCTGTTTAGTCGATATATGTATGTAGCATTCTTTTAGGAATATTCTCCTTATCCAAAAAACTACTGACTCTTCAAACAATAGCGTCTAAGCTCTACTATAGACACATTGTCACCCACTGTTTTTTTTTTTTTTTTTTTTTGTAGGTGTAACATATTTAAAATACATATTTTATTTATTTTAAAAAACACTTAACTAATTTTTATCATGAATTTTTGAAGATAAAAAAATAAACTGCTTAAGAAATTTTTAAAAAAGAAAAAAAAAATTTTTGGTTGCATTTTTTGGGTTACTTTTTACGCAGACACTTAGACTGCAATTCTGGTGTTTCATAAATATACTCTCTAAGACCCAATTCTGAAAACAGAATTTTTCAAAATAGTTTTCTGCAATTTAATACTGTATTTTTTTCGGAAAAAAAAAGATTTTTCTATATCAAAAACGGTAATTTTGTGTAAAATATTATTTAAAAGATGGGATTTTTTTTTCTAAATTTTTCTGATTTATTTTGCTAGGACAACCAGTTTTCATAAAAATAAATGCAGTCAAGGTTGACTTAAGCTATCAGCAAATAAATCTCTTTAAACTTATCATATCTCATTGTCCTGAGCTTGTTAGTATAAACGGGATAATAAGCACGAATTTTTAAAGTTTAAGAATAAATTAATAAATATTCCCGTGATTTAAAATTTTAATTATTAAATTGCAAGTGCCCGTGCAAAAAATAAAAATAAATTATCATAGTGTTTTATGATGTTTTATTATTGTTTTTATTTTATTTTTCAACATCTTTTAACTGTATAAAAGAGCCGAAAAAAAGTCAGCCGTATACAGTGGATAAAGAAAAATAAAATCAATGTTGATTATTGTTGTTTTGCTTAAACTTTGATTTTTGTCTTTAATTTATTGTTTGGATAAAAATCTTCAGTTTATTTAAAATGTAAGTGAGAAGTTTCCTGAAGAGCTAAGTAAGCGGTAGCGAAATGACCATCGAAACGTGCTTTCACCTTCAATAGTCAATATCGGCGATTTTAATAATACGGTCGGGATAATTAGCACGAATTTTTAAAGTTTAAAATTAAATTAATAAATATTCCCGTGATTTTAAATTTTAATGAATAAATTTTGTTATTTTTTTTATATAAATATTTTGAGATTAATTTTTTACATACAATGTTTTCTTTAACATTAAATTATTCGAACATATTTCTGTAAAAGTTTCTAAGAAAACTTCCTGTATTAATTCGAGGTTAGATTAATCTTTACTTCTTTAATAGAATTATGTATTGTCAAAATATTATGTTAATATATTCAATAGTAAAGAGTTCTTCAATAAAGTTTTTTTTTGTCGTTTATTAATACTCAAAAAATGATATAAAAGCAGATTTTAAGTAACATAAAAACTAAACATAATTTTATGATTATTAACAACGTAATTTTTTTTAATAATTTAATTTCCTTGAGTGAATTTTTATGTATTTATTTAACTTAAACACCTGTGCTTTTTCATCATGTCTCATGTTTACGCAAAGCAGCACACCCACAATGAATCTTACTTGTTGCTTCTATTGCTTTGAAAATAACGAACAAATAACTGGGGAAAAATTATTGTGCTATCAAGGTTTTAAGGTTATAAGGTTTTCAAGCAAATATATAAATTCTTTTGAAAATAAATAAATAATTTCGTGCTTGCAAATTTAATCAAGCACCTTAAACGTAATGATTTTATAACCCATCCATAAATCATTTAAAACCAATTTGCAGCAGCTCTTAATAACTTAAAATGTCTGTAGAATATATAGCGTGAAGTAAGACTTTCTTATCTTGGTGTCTCAAAGTATGTTTCGATTAGCAGTACAACATGTGATATTGTATGGTAGTGGAAAATAACTTATGATCACCTCGTTGCCATTTTCTGCAAAAACTTAGCTCATATGCTAGAGATATCTTCATATTTCAGACTATTGTTATGACGATGGGATGAAAAACACTTCTCAGTTTGAAATATACTTCCTGCAGCTACAGCTTTTTAGGTTTGACATCTAAATGTAAAAAGCAGTGTTCACTCTGTCCATGCCGACATAAATTAAGTATTATTTTTAATGAAAATTCGTAAATTCTTTGCTAAAACAAAATGTAAAATAAACCAAAAGAATGTTTTACTTATCTCAATTCATACTTGAGGTTAGTGAATCCTAAATTAGTAAAAGATAGAATCAAAGTTGAATATCTTCATTAAAAGTTCAGTTAAATAACTTATGCTAAAAAATATATATAAAATTAAAGATTCATTTTTCGAGAAAGTTACTATACTAAGGATGCTAAGAATTGGAAAGGATACAAATAATGGCTTTAATAGAAATTTGCTACTACATTTTCTAGCATTAACAACTACTGCTTATATTATCAGAGACGTTTAATCTGTTTTCTTAAATAGTCTGACACTAAATATTTACTTTTTAGAGAATCCTGAGGGCCTAAGAGATGTCATAAACGCTAGTATCTTTGCCTTTCGTAGTGTAACGTAAAGTAAAGGTTCTAATAATGAGATATTTTTTGATTGTTCAGTAAACCTCCACTTTTCAAGTCGATCTTAAGAACCTATGAGAGAGTATTTTGCTTTATGTTAAAAGACTCTATAATCTTTCAGTTAATATTTTTAATTTATTTTGTAACCTAATTTTTAAGCATAATGTGAGTAAATTCAAATTAAGAAAATTTAAAGTTGCAAACAAATAATAAAATTTTGCTGGGCAGGAAATAAATTTACATTATTTTTCTATTCACAGGATATTCAACGCATATAGATTTCTTCAAACAATTTCTTCATGTATAAACACACGGTTAAAAATCGATCAAATTTTTTATTTTATTTTATGATGCAAAAGTTTTTCATAACTTTTTTATTAAAATAGTAAAAGAATGTTTTTAGTGTCTATGTATGGATTTAATAATTTTAAGTCGGTTTGTTTGTGTCAGGTAAAAGCAAAACATTAATGTTAAGCAACATATTCGCTTAGTAAAATGTTTGCTTAAAATTTTTTTTAAATTCCATAAAATAGGAAAATTGTGAGGGCTGCTAAATTTTTCTGGCGGTAGTTTATCATTCCCGAGTTAAGCCTATCTTCGCCATTCCGAGCAAGAATGGTTTAGCGTGCCCGCAAAATGACGTGAAAATAGGGATTCAACATAAATTGTTTAAAGGTATGATGATGACATTAATTTAGTAATTTTAAGCGGCTAATGCTAAAGTATTTTAAATTTATTTCTTAGATCTTTAAAATTTAATTTTTTATGTGCAACTTTTGCTATATTTACTTACGGTTTCATCCTCTATTTAAATTGTCAACGTTCGACATTGCATTGCTTTTTACGTTGCTCTTGTTTAGTTCTTCTTATTCTATATTTGTACTTCACTTTCATTTCCTTATTATTGTTAGGAAGTTTTGCTCTAGTTACAGGTGTAGTTTTGATAGTGTGGGGCAAAAATTATTTCTTATTGAAGTGATAATTAATACATAAACCTTCTTAGAAGTTTTCTTTTTTTTAGACCATGCCATGAAATGTATTAATAATTATTAATAAAACAAGATATGCGATTTATAAAAAATATTTTTCTTTAAAATACTAACTGCGACAGCTTCTTTTTTATGTTTAGGAATGGATCATTTAACAACCAAACTCACTTTTTTTGTACCCATAAAAATTGTATGTGAAGTAAAAGGTGCCAGTTTTAAAATATAGTATTGTTCGTACTTTTTAAAAAGCTATTTAGACTTGTAATGCTAAATGCCTGCTGAACTACTTAAAGCCGGAAAACTACTTCCGTTTGCTAAAATTGCGGTAATTTTTTGTGTAAGAAATAAACAAAATAAAATAAAATAAGTATTTACACCCAGCTACAAGATTGTAAAACTGTTACAAAAGTATACTAAATAACAAATAAAAACAATTTTCCATTTTTCTTGCTTCAAATGATAATATAGATATTGAAATCATAGTACGATATTTAATTATCATTTATTTTGAAATTATAGATATTGATCAATCTTTATTTTCACTTGTAAGATAATCGGAGTAAAAACATACTTAAATTGTTCGTTTTCCTACAGTACTTGTTTTATTAATTTAACTCTGATATTTTAATAAACGTAATGTTATTTTTATTTTTAAACTTATTTTTTTTATCTAAAATATTTTTCCTCTGTTTCTTTCACGTATTTCTCTTTGCAATTTTTTTTGGTCATCTTCATTTGAATGTTAAATAGAATGTCTCTTCAATGTAGATTCACAACACAAAAATTTTAAAAATTGCAATTTTCAATTTTTGTAATTAATACCAAAGAGGAGAAAAGCAAATAAATGTTAGACTGAACAATAAAGTCATACTTGAATGCATTTTGTAAATCTTCTCTTGAACTAGAATTTTTACAAATAAATATTAATACATTTATACATACATACATACATACATACATACATACATACATACATACATACACACACACATACATACATACATACAACATATTATAGAAATTCGTGACAAAAATAGACTTTTATAAGCAAGTTTTACTAAAAGCCAACTTACACTATGAAATTTTTCATGAAATTGTCATGAAGTTTTTGTTCGGGGATGAAGCAGGAGAAATAAGCAATATGACATGTCTTTAATTTTAGGGGAATTTTATTTAACTTTTGTTTAAATGAATCCGTATAACTGCAGCTAAATTTAATTTTAAAAAAAGGTATCAAAAAATTGCATGGTTTAGTTTTAGACTAAAATGTTCGCATTAAAACTACAAGGATATAAGATTTTATATGAAAATGTCATTAAACTTTTGTTAAGCCCTAATATTTTGGAAATATATAATAAAAATTATTATAAAGTAAATTATTATGACATTTTTCTAAAATACATACATATAAATTTATATTTTTAAAACGTCACATGGACATCATGACGTTTTTCATAGCCACGTTATCTCTTTTGGATGCCACATAAATTCCATGGGTATTATGTTTGTGGACACTATCACATCCTACCTTTCTATATTCTGATCGAAAGTGGTTTTAATTTCTTAAATTGGTTCTTCAGAAAACAAGAAACAAATATTTTTTTTTAGAATGCAACTGCTTATAAATTTAAAACTGTAGGTTAGTTTCTTTAAAATTTTGTTATATGCGATTTTTAAAATTACTTTTATTATTACTTATATTATCCTTGGTGTTAACTTTGGTGTGCGCAATATTGCCACATTTAAATTCAAGATTAGATGTGCAAAATTTTTTTAAATAATAACAAAGTTAAAATGTTTGTTTCTCTCAATAGTAAATTATCGACTCATACAGCCTTAAACGAAAATACTGATGTATAAATTATATATATTACAGCTTAAATACACCAATATCATTAAAAAAAAAAGAGGAAAGAAATAAAAAGAATCGCACAATATACAGGAGAATAAAGTTTGATACGATTTTAATTAGTTTTCAGTTGTTGGCAAAGCTTGCATTTTTACAATCTTAACTTGTAAGTAACATACTTAAACTTATTGCAAAAAAAAATATATATATATATAATTTTCTTTGCTCTGTCGTAGGATGATACTGGAATAGCATCTACTGTGAAGAAAATTGCTTGCTTGCCGTTGCTAAACCGAAGACAACAGCGAAAAAAAACCTTTGGGATGTTGGTGAATTTCGGGTGACTTAATAAATATTATTTGAGAATGAACCATTCCTCCTATTTTTTAGGTATCAAATCTAAATAACGAATATGTAACAAATATAGCGATTCAGAAACGGCTGCATTTAACTTCTTTAGTGTCCAGTTTTTGCTGTGATTTTGAAAAATAAACACTATCATAGCTTGTTTCTTAAAAAATTTTAAAACTAAAACATACATGAACTTATTACGAATCGACATCAATTTATTTGGGTTTTCTTTAGAAATAAAAAAATATTAATTAAATATTATTTTTTACAACTGCTAAACTCTACTCTGAGGTCAACACAACAAATTCACTCCGCTCTGTTTTTACAGAACACACTTGGGTTTAAGCTTCTTATTACACAAAATTAAAAAAAAAATTTAAAGAGAATTTTTTAAAAACTCTTGATGTATTTATTACAGATTTATGTCGGCAATAAAAGAAACGATTTTCAGATTACTAAATAACAGCTGATAAATTTTTATGATGCAGAAAAAAAGAAAAAATTTTAAGCTGAAAAATATGTAAATAATGAGAGAACACTAAAATTGGAGATGTTGTTAAAATACTAAAAGAGGACAGTACTTAAGGAATAAATAATAATAAATATATAATAAACTAAACACTTATGTACAAGTTAAAGAATTGATCGAATACCGAATTGACACAGTCACGAAACTAAACAAATATTGTTAAAAGCTCATCCAATCTATTTAAAAATAATACTCATCACACTAATATTTACTTGGAACCAGTACTAGTTGAAGTAATCTACCAGCGTTATAAATTGTGCAGTCTCCACACATAATTGCATTTAGTCAAACTCAGACAAACTTCAATAAACAACTGTGTAAATGTAAACCGACAGAGTGACATAGCTACATATTAAAAAACCTCAGTAGCATAACAGAAAAAACGAACAAGCGGCAAACCCAAAACGAATCGAGATACTGCAAGAACATGGATTTTTTATTATTATTTAATTTCAAATCTCCAATCCTTCTTTTTCTTTAACCATAAATATTAAAAGTGTTAAACTAATGGAAACAAGGAAAATTAAACAGAAAACTTTAAACGAATTTTCATTAGTTCTGAAGTAAAAAAAAACATCCAACAAAAAACAAAACTGTTGGAAGCAACCAAACACAAAAAAGTTTAAGAAATGCAAACTCTTTAGTAGAATAAATTGACAAATTTATTAACCAGGATTTATAAGTTGAAAAATATATTAAGGGGATTCACAATAGTTATAGTGCAAATTTGCATATTGTAAATTTGCTGTGCATATAAAGTAGTTCGTGAGCGTATATTTTGTAAAACGTACATTTTTTTATTTTATTTGTTTAAAAAATCTGACAACTAATTAAAAAGCGAAAATAAATACACAAAAGAATTTAAAACATAAAATTGAAAATATTTATTTGCTACTTAACAATGCCTAGAAGCAGCGAAAAAGAAAAATATTTAAAATTTTTTAATAAACAATGCGCTGAGTTCTCTTGGTCTTTTTTTTATCCGTGTAAGGTTTATTATGATATTTTGGAGAACTCATTTTTAGCAGTTTAAATTTTAATTATATTTTTTTTTTGCTGCATATAGTGTTTACAAACAATTTTATTAATATTTTTTTTCTTTTCAAAAATGTATCAAAAATTTTATTTACTTTATTTTGAGAGTAAGCAAATATGCACAACTTTTGTTGCTCAACGAAAGCAAACGAAGCAAATTGAAGTAAATTTCATATACGTATATTTTGTTGTTTTACCGATAAAAACGATGCATATTTGCTCCAATTTTCACCGTTTGCACAGTCTGCACTACCCATCGTGAAAACCCTTATTAGTTCAGTTTCACTTCTTTCTTTTCTTGTCCATCAAAAAAAAAAAAAAAACTTATTTTTTGTGTTAAAAAAAATTAGGTCACTAAAATTATGTAAAATTTCTTGGTCATATATTTAATGCTGATGGGCAATTTTTAATAATTTTAATTAATTCAAATAAATAAAAAATATGTTTTGATTGAAGTTATGTAAGTGTGATGCAAAAAAAAAGAACTATACTGCAATATGATACTAAGAGCTTAATCTAAATCGAAATAAAGTCATGACCTTAATTATGAAATTTTCCTTGAGAATGTATAGGAATTTTCACAAAAAGAAATAAACTGGACTATCCATATTTATTCTGGAACTGGCTTAGCTCGCCTCAACCGGGCATTTTGAAGATTTATGATTATATTTTGTAATTTTAAAAAGCAAAACTTACAGAACGCAAGCAAAATATTATGCTTCATTAAGCAAGAGCTTAATTAAATAACATTTTGCTAATAAACCATAACATTTTCCAATAAAATTTTGGTATTTTTTTTTTTTTTTTTGGTTGCAATGAAGAGTAAGCTTTGAACTTTTACATTAGTTTGTAACCAAATAATCATTATTAACTTTAGCTTACACTGTTTAAAACAAGATGACTGTAATATATTCGTATGAGAAATTTGTCGCTTAAATAACAGAAATGAGGTACAGTTTATAGAAGCCGTTATTAAGGTGTCTGCATCCATGGACATAATGTTTCTGAACATTATGTCACTCTCTGCTACCACATAATGTTCATCAACTAAGAGTTATAATGTCCATTCATTTAACAGGTGTATTTTATGGTATTCTATGTAAGAAAGATATATCGTTCTTATAAATTAAAAATCTTTGCTGAGCACAGCCGGTATTGAAACAAACTTAGAGGAGAATATTGTTGCACTATGCAAAAAATCTGTTGTAAGCAAAGCCGTTGTTGTTTTAAGTGCAGACATAATGGCGCTTTCATAAGTGATACTATGTCCATACTTAACACGACACAATATCTATTGATATTATGACGTTTTTCAAAGCGACATAATATCGATGGGCATTTTGTCCGTGGACTCTATGAGATATTACCATTTTTTCATGAACAAAATCTATCAGTTAAAGGTAGAAATACTAAAATGGAAGACCTAAAAGCACGACATTGTTTTTGATATATTTTTCAGAAGGTCCTTTTATACAAACGTTTTGAAATGCTTTTCCCGTTGTTTACTTTGCTTATTTTATTACAGGCTTATACATTTAATAATAATAGAAACTGCTACATTTGTACATTAGTAACTGATAATTTATTCTATCTTAATTTATTTCTATCAATTATTTGTTGTTGACAATTAAGGTTTTTACAATCGTTGCTTTAACAACAAAATAAAGCTTTGCTGGCAAAATTTATTCTAGGATAAAACAAAAATTTGCTTCTTTTTTCATTTATATGACTTAAATCACTTTGCATTTTAACTATTATTTTTTTATTTTCGGATTTGATTTATACACTACACTATTAATAGGAAGAAACAAGCTATCGAGTCAATAAGTGAAAAATTGGAAGGCTCTCAACCGCTTTCACTTTAAATGAAATTAAAAAATTCTAGAGAATTGTGTTAAATTCTTCTATTTAAGCAGGAAATTTTAGTTTTCAAGCTAGTGTTCAGGCAAGTATATCAAGAGTAATAAACATGAAACAACCAACAACTAAAAGCTGTTGATAACAGAAAAATAGAATTGAAAGCCCCGTTTTTAAAATATAAAATGCAATTTCGTTCTTTTGAAGGTTTTGATTATTTTAGAAGTTTATAAATATTTTTCTTTTCACAATATTTTTAGGCGAATAAATCCATTTATTTTAATGTAAATGCACATATTTTAATTACAAAAAACTTACTTCTAAATATAATCATAAACTGTGCAAAAATCTCAAACAAAATTTAACTGAATCTGAAAATATGCTCGTTTATTATTTAAAATAGTTAAATAAATTTCCTTAAAGAAAAAAAATATTGTCGTTATTTAATTAAGCTTTCCACTTTTCAGCAAGCACCTCAGAAGTAAAACTGCACGAAAACTTGAAACCAAAGCAAAAATAAAGAACTTCAACAACAAAAAACATAACGAGTTAAATAGCTGTTTATTATTTAGTAAATGTTTCAATATTTTTAACACAAACATTTAAATTATTGAAAATCTCTCATGTAAAATTTTTATTTCAAGTGTATTGCAATAAACTCCAAAGCTGGCGTGTGTGTGTCTGCCTAGAAGTACCAAACCAAAAGTACTTTAAAAACTATTTGCAATAATAACACTAATTGGCAACTTTCACTATAGTCAATGTTGCATGATGATTGTTAAATGTATAACAAAATGGTCGGCTGGTTGGTTAGTTGGTTGCCTATTTGTTTGCTTTTGGCTTGAAATATTCAACTGCAGATTAAAAAGTTGTTGGCAAATTTTCCCTTCTCCTTATTTTCATATTATAATTGAAATTCAAACTGATTTTACTAGGTATTTCAAATATTATTTATTTTAATCTTAGTTTAATAGCTTTAAGTACAATACGAACGAATGCTTAGGAAATTGAGAGCAACTGCCACTAAACATCCATAACTATGTGTGTTTAATGTGTGCGGGTGTGTTTTGCATATAATTTAAATTATTTGAATAACACTCAAATACTAAATTTGTAAATAAAGTATAACTATCCACGTATATATTATAATAATCAGACAATTTGTTTTGCAATCATTGAAATGTTTTGAAAATTTAAGGAAGTAAACTTCAATTGGATTTAAGGTTCAAGGGTTAATAGAGATTTGATGATATTAAAAATTCCCAGTATAGATGGTGCCAACACAACAAAACAACAAGAAATGTTTATGTTAAAATAAAACACTTAGTATTAAACTGTATGCACTTAATCACGAACATTTTTCACTTGAATTTAACTTTTAATTAAAAAAAATACCAAAAAATTAATTTAAAAAAATTTTTTACTAGAAAATTATTTTGACCATATGACCACAGTAGGTCTTCTTGAGGAAACACATTCTAGACACCTGCCACATTCTGGACATCTTCAACCATTGCTGGCTTATCCGCATAAATTGACGACTTCAGGTAGACCCACAGGAAATAATACAGAATCGCAAATCGAATGGTATTGAGGGTAAATTGACAGTTCCATTTTTCGATATCAATTTATTGCTTAAATATGACTGAAAAAAGTTAATAGTTGTGGCCCAATATTGTTTCACCATAATGTTATGATGGAGTGAAGTTACATATATATAAAACGGATCAACAACCTTAGCATGAGCTTCAGCTTTATTCTTGAAGAAATGAAGCCATCATAGTCTTACCCATACCAAGGGTGAGAGGTCGCTTAGGGTCTTTTGGATTGGGTTTAATCTGTATGCATCATATTAGGAAAAAATAAATGAAAATAATTAAGTTAATACATCAGCATATTTTCAAACAATTAAATATAATTAAGTTGTAGATCTAGGCCACAGTGTACTTCTCCAATTTAATAACAAAAGCCTCATTGTTCATAGTGCTTTGAATTTAAAAAAAAATAAATTCAAAAATTTGTTTTTTTTTACAAACTTAGTTTAGGAAATCATTGCTGAGACAAAAGATCCCAAACCAAGTTTGGATGTACCAATGATGCATATTAATGCATCATCATATAATTATGAGGTAAATTTTAAATTATTTTTTTTTTTTATAAAAACACACATCTCTTGGGCTTAATTCAAAAATATCAAAATGTGTTTGAGAAAATTTAAATACAACACAAGTTTCGACATCAAAAACTTTTTAATATTGAAAAATATGCTCAAAATTGTTAAAACTTTCTGCATGTTCCACGAGCAAAATAATTAAAAAAATAGATAAATAGCAAAACGACGAATGTTTATAATCAATCAACACTAATTCAGTAAGATGAAGTCTACAAAGAACCCAACAATTTTTTAGTTCATCTTCGTCCTTTGCTTATTTATTACCATCATTTTTAATTCCTAATTTTAAAAAGTAAAAATATGCAAAATTAAATTTAAATTTTTGTTTGATTAAAAAAAGTTTTCTCAAAATCATTATTTTATTGCTATAATGATCCATAAACTGAGGAAAAGACTTACAAAGTTTTTTCTACTTTTCTTATTACTGTATGTAAGATACAAGAAACGTTATTGTCATTTTAAAGAAGAAAAAATTTTAACTCAGGTCAATAACATACATGCATACAAATATACATAAAAAGATACATAGGTAGTTTATTTTTGAGCCTTCAAATGGAGACATTTGTGTAATACTTAAGTTACTTCGATGCGTTACATTATTGATGTTATTGCTATAGTTTTATGCAGTAGTAATTGCAGGTGGCATTTATTATTTTCTTAGTCTTGCGAGTCATTCGATAGCACTGCAATGAGATAGAATAAAACGAAAAATTGAAAAAACACTAATTGTTGCATGTGACTGTGATATAGACTCTGTGATAATTTTAACATCTTTACATTTTTATGATGCAATAATATGTGAATATACAGACACACGTGTTTAGCAAATATGTTCCCGTTTAACAAAAAAGTCATGGTATGAAATATTGATTGTGGTTTTGATGCAAAAGATGAAATGCATAATATGTACACCTTAAAAATATTGTTTATTTGATTTCGAGTATACTATTAAACTTTTATACAAAAGATTTGCTTGTAAATAAATAAGGTAAAAATTTCAAATAATTCTCATTTAGTAAAAAAGGAAATTTTATGCAATTAAGAAGATGATGGAATATAACCGTTGAGTAAATACGAAATACGACTTTCTGGCTTCTTATAAAAAAATATCGTTTTGAAGAAAAAAATAAATTAAATAAAAAATGTCTTGAATAAAAACTATGTAAATCAAAATCAAAATCAAAAAATACAGTTCACCATTTTAAAATATTTACATAATTAGGCTCTATATAATTTTTTAATGTAAGTCTTCCATACTTTGGTTTCACACACAATTTTGTTTAGAAGCCAACTGGTGATATGTAAAACAAAATAAATGGTTTTTATTCAAAAACAAATCTAATGAATTGTTAAAATATTTTATTAAATATGAACTCTAATTTTAGTTTTTTTCTTCGATTTAAAATTTAAGCTAAAATTAAAATATGGACTGAAAACATCTAGCAGCCTCATTCATTCTGGTATTGTTTAAACAGCGAAATACAGCCGACATTGCATCGGTGTTCAGGAGAATGAATAGAGTTGGGTACCCTACTGCCACCTCTTCCTCCTTTCTTCACGGAATCTAGTAATTCCAAAACAGACCCTGGAGCGCTAACTCATACATAAGTAAGGAGATTAGCTGAAGTGAAATGTGTTTTACAAATTTTCAGAAGACCTAGGCATTTGAAAGCTTTTTTAGCGAATTGAAAATCTGTTAAGAAAATCAAATAATAAACTGAATTCTCATGGCAAGTAAGTCAAGTTCTTCTGATTTTTTAATACTTATACCGTTAATAATTATCGATTAAGCACCATTTTCGGTCATGCGTAAGCATACAAAATTGTGTCTTACAAGCACTAAAATTGATTCTACTCGATTGGCTTCAATGAAACATTGTTAAAGGATAGTAATTGAGATTGGTGATTGGTGATAATTACAGGAAGAGACTAAAGACATTTACATATAAATGTTATATATAACTTAATGGTAAACATGCACTCTTTACACACGTGCACACTGTAAAAAATCAGTTTTTGTGAAATAATTTTCTTGCTAGTCGAAATTATTTTAAAACTATTTGAAAAATAGTTCTTAATTCAAAAAAACCAAAAAAAAAAAAAATATTTATAATTCAAAAAAGATTTGTATTAAGAAATTAAATATTTTATTCAAATTATCCGCTCAAAACTATTTATTTCTTTATTTAATATATTTTATTTTAAAATACAATAAAACAAACTAAAAAACAAAAGATGTGATCTTATAGTTTATTTAGAAACTTATTATTTTCTATATTTAATCTTCATAAATCTATAAAACTTAATATTGATTTTTTATATTCTTTAAAATTCTATGACTTCTTAAGTCTCTTTCTTAGAAATACTTTGTAAAAAAAAAAACCAGTGCCATAATAATAATCTTATAAGGTTTAAAATATTTTTTTCGTAAGCTGTGAAGTTTTGTGTTATTGTTGGCAGTTTTCCTTAAAGCTCTTTACCTTAAAATGACAAACCTACAATGAAAAAAGACTAAAAAGGGAAAGTATATTCTTCTCAATATATGGAAAAGTACTTTGCAACTAATGCAGTTTCAAAGCAATTCATTTTTTATTAGAA
Source organism: Cistogaster globosa (assembly GCA_937654795.1). NCBI lineage: Eukaryota > Metazoa > Arthropoda > Insecta > Diptera > Tachinidae > Cistogaster > Cistogaster globosa. The sequence continues at coordinate 114,888,975 of OW569405.1, read as the reverse complement.
AGCTGCACATAGATGACATGTAAAGTTTAATCATCTTTCAGTTTATTCATGCTTCCTTAGAAATGAAATTGAAATTTTATATGAAGTTGATAAAATAAACCAACAAACCAAAGGCACATGGAATAAAAAAAAGAAAGAATTAGCTTCTTAGAAAAATGAGTTTTCCTTATAAAGTTGAATAGCTGGCAATTTTGATAAAATTTAATTCAAATTTTTAATGAATATCAAATGCTGAGGTTTTCTCTTTACCTTAAGAAACTTGATTTTGGAATATATTCGAACTATCCAGTCTGTATGCTCTAATATATTTAAATATATGAAATTTCTTTTTTTGTTGTTTCCATTAGGTATTTTGGCGTGTGTGGCTTCGCTTTTCTTTTATTTTTGCCTTAATTTCGTTTGACTTTTTCTGCATTTTAGATTTATTGTTGAAGTGTTCACAAACTTAAGCGAATAATGTAAAATAATGAAATGTTTCGCATACAATGTTGTTAACTAAAAACCTTTTTAAATTAAAATATCTGTCGTTTTTATTTCTGCAAACGTTTTTTGATTATTTGTCATAAATTTTTTATTTTTGGTAATAATAAATATTTATTCCTGAAAATTAAAAAGTATAAAAACTAAGTTTTACGTTGCAAATAAGCAATGCAGTAAAAAGCAAGAAATATAGGTGGTAGTAAGTTAAAAAAATATATATTACATTTTATTGTGGGCTTGTGATACAATTTTAAAATTTATTTGCTTAGGAACACTTAAACATTTTTTTTTAGCTTACGCCTTTGTTTTAATGATTAAAAATGTCGTACAACACTGAACCTGGAATTAAGGTAATAACATGAAAATGTGGTGTAGAGTTAAACAATATAAGCAAACTATGTAACCAAGAAACCTTTTGTGAAGTTTTAAAATATTTATCGGAAAGAAAATATCGATCTTGAGTGAGAATGGGCTGGAAAAATTATAAAAAATTTATTTAAATTAAATAAACTTTAATGTTGTCATACCTTTCGGTGTCATTAAACAAACATCCAGTTATAAAGGACTTTACCTATAGGCATGAAAAGAGTATAATATCTACTGGCGGAAAAAATCCAATTAACTGAATAAATTTTGTTTTTTTTATATTTTAATTATCTATCACATTAAAACTAAACGTTAGGAAAATACCTTCAACGAAATTTGAAAAGCAAACATCATTATTTTTTAATTTCAGTTGCTTTTGTCTTTGGTTAAATGATCTTTGTGCCAATGATATAGAAAATATTCCTGTTTTTAATAGTTGAAGTATTTGCAAAGGAAAAAAATTTTATAAAATTATAAACTGCTAATAATAACTGTTCAAGCCTTTGATCAAATTACAAAATGAGCTAAACTGTGACAAGGAAATTAATTTAAATCTATAGGGTTATTTTAACTCTCGTGCTTTTTTAGTTCGGAAAACCATATTAAATTTTATTAAAATACAAAATAAAGATTAAATTTTTTTTAATTTCTTCTTTAATGAATTAAAGTTTATTTTACTGAAATCATGGAAATAGATTTCCGCTTTTTCCTTTTTTTGGATGCTAGCTTAGCTATTTTTTGTGTTGTTCGCTTTCTTATTCAGCAGAATTTTTCTTCATTTCCTAACTATTTTTAAGTCAGGATAACAGCTTTTATCAAACGGCATTAAAAAAGTTTTTGTTTGTTGAAATAAACTGTGTTTAATTTACATTATTGATATAATCTACGAAGTTTGGTTCAATGTAGTTTCAGTTATATTCACTTAATTGTTTTGTGGAAAAAACTTTTTCAGAGTTCTAAGCATCAGTGTAAGTTTAACTAGAGTTTTGTTAAAGAATATATGGTATGCAGTAACGAGAGTAATTAAAATATTATATTGAAAATATGCTTAATAGCTAAAAGTTACAATAGACGAGATTCGCATATAGGGTTTTCTTTCCCTATATGTGGGTCACATTTAACGTAGTTTGGAATTTGTTAAATCATATAAACTTATAACCTGTTTAAATAAATTTCATTTAATACTAACAGTTAAAAATAATCATAGGTGCTTGTTTAAAACTAAACCAAATGAATCTTTTGCTGCACTAAGTGAAATAAGCCAACATAAGCTGCTCTCAAAACACACACAAAACATTATCTTAGCATTTTTGGGAATACAATTTTATTTACTTAAGTCACTATCAATATTATTTTAACTTAAATAGTTTAATAAAAAAGCTTTTTAGGATTTAGACAGCGACTTAATTAATTTAACGAGGAATTAGCTAGCAAAAATAAAGTAGAAAAACTTAATTATTATAAATAAATAATGAAAAAAAAAAAACAAAATTCTATTATGCTAAATTAAAATAAAATTACGTGGTTTGATTGGAGTCCAACCTTTCAAGAAATATACTTTGTGAATGATCTGGTTATATTTTTATATTATTGATTGCTATTTTTGCCGCCGGCTTGTAGAAATAATAATTTCAGCAAAAAAAAAAAATAGACCATTTTAAAACATTTCTCAAAGTGATACTAGACTTCTTTTTTTACTCATTATATTTTTTTATTAGTCACAACAAATGGAGAAACTCTGCAATAAGAACTTTCCATTTACCATTTTAATTAAAAACAAATTGTATACATTTTAATAAAATATAATTATTCTTTTGATAAGAAAATATTTTTTATAATAAACTGAAATAAATACAAAAAATATAATTTGTAAGAAAAAAACTTTGTTGCAAATTAACTGAAAAATGGTTAGCAAATATAATTAAATAAATTAATAATTATTTTAAAATCAATTTTATGACAAAAAAAAAAAATAAAAAGGTAAAAGATTAAATAATTATTTATATCAATATACTGCAAGCAAACAAAAAATTTTTTCAATGAATTAATAAGAACAATAAATTAAATATTGAATTTTTAATTATTTAGAGGATACAGTTATTTGTTATGACTTTTAAAATAGTGTTTTTGACGGTTCTTTGCCACTGAAAATAAAAGTAAATGGTAAAAATTTACAGAATGGTGCAAAAAATCAAACTTTTTCTCCTTTTAATAATTTTATTACTGAATACGCCACGCACAAGATTTTTTAACTATTTAAGTGCAATTTAAGAATATTTGAGTTACAAAAAAATTTGTGTCTTCAATAATTTGATCAAAACACTAATGAATGAAGTTTTATCTATTAGTTAACCTATTTTATGATTATTAAAACAGGAGAAATAAAAACTAGGAAGCGGTTAATGCAGAAGCAGAGATATTAAGTGGACATATGGGTGCTTCGAAAATGCTTGTTCCTACGAATGTTAAAAAATTATATAACTGGTTTTAAATAGATATAAATTAATACGGATTAAATGATTATATTTTGTTTTTCTTTTTCTTTTTTCTTTTTTTGGATCAGAAAAAAAAAACATAGCAAAAGCGCTATTTTTAAAAAATAATTACGTAGAAATTTTGTTGAGTGTTCTAAAAAAAATTTTTGAAATTCTACTGAAAATAGATGTTTGGAGCACTTGAGTAGTATAGAAAAAACCATAAATTAATAAAAACGGTTTAGTAGTTGCCTGATGAGGTCTATCTAAATGAAAAGCGCAACGAAAATTTTAAATTCTAGATTATTGATAAAAATCATCAAAAGCGATAAAGCTTTTGACGACTGCATCAGAGATTTAACTTGTAATATTTGTAAAATCAAAAAACAACATGTTAAAAATTTGTTTGTCTGTTACATGGGGTTATTAAGTGTAACTCTGCGTGACATCGATACAGTACAGTTCTTTCTGCCAAATATGAAGTTAAGCCAGTATGTGGTTTAAAGCTTGCTGATACATTTGTATATTAAGAATCCTCTCTTTAAAGGCACTGTTGAGTTTAAAATTATCTGTGGTTCTTTTCTACAAAGTAGTTTTAAGAAGTAGGTTTTACCATTCAAACGAATAAAAATGAAAAATTTGTTTATTCCTTTATACATAAAGTCGTTACAAAATATTGGAAATAAAATTATTATTTTCTTAACAAAACAAACTTAAACAAATTGCAATGGAAATAAACTATATTCAAAGGATTTTTATTTTTAAATCATACCTTAAAAACTATCTACTACAAAACCTTAAAATGATTCCGCCGTATCTAATCGTATTTCCCTACATCTTTTTCTTCTTCTGTTTCATAACATTTATAACTAAAGCAAGTTAATCAATTTCTTGTATGTGTGTGAATAGCCAACTAACATCAAAAACGTCTCTGACGCTTTGACACTAAAAAAAATTGTAAAAGAAATTTAAGCAAATAAATTGGTAAAATTAAAATCTGGAATAAAAAAATATTATGAACAAATTGCTCGAAACTAATTCTATTTTCTATTAAATAAAAATCTTATACAAATTTTGGTATTTTATTTTATTGAAGCAAAAGTTAAATCAGCTTTCAGTTTCGATAACTTATGCTTGTTATTATTATAATCTGAAAGGATTTGAAATACTTTCAGCAAATGCAGACTTAAGTTGATAAATATTATCCTTAATTTTAACATTTCGTTACGTAGCAAGCAAAAGTTATTCAAACTCTGTCATTCTTTAATCTAGATGCAATAAATGCATGTATATTCATTCATTATTTGCTTGCTACAAAATTCTGTTCAAAATGATATACATACATTCAAAAATATCAAAACATTAATAGACTACTAAAAACAAATCAATTAAAGAATTCCATGTTTGTGTCACACATACATTTGTATCTACATATATAAGCCTGATATTGATAAATTTTTCATATTTTTATTGGATGCAATAACATTTAACTTAAATGTCACTTTATTTTCCATCAGAGATTCCGCCACAAAATCACATTTGAAAATCTAACAAAAAGTTAAATAAATGTTGTGATACCAATGGCTTTAGAAGTCCAAAACAACACAAGCAGATTTAAGCAAAAACTAACTAAAATTAAGAGCTTATTTAATTTTTAATATTATTTAAATAAATTTATATCATATTTGCAGTTTTTAGGAGCAAAGCAGAAACAAATATACTGGAACAATTTCTACAATAAAAAAAGTATTTTTAATTATTTTTATTAAAAAAACGGCTGTAAATTTAATTAAAATAAAATAATTAAATAAAATTTAAATATACATATAATCCTCTTTTCTTAAATTCAAAACTCAACTTCATACAGTCTTTTATTTTACTTCACCTCTGAATTTAGATTTCAAAACAATAGAAAAATTTAATTATATTAACACAAAATTTATTCTGTTCCAGGTGCATGTAGCAATTTTTACAACTTTTCATCTTTATAAAAGAAAATAAACAATCGCCTGCTTTTATAATAACTTCTGTTACTTTTGCTTTTAACTATGATATTAAGATTTTGTGTATATCATAAAATTATTATTTAAGAAAGAAAAATAAAAAAGTATAAAAGTCACGTTTCTTTTTATCATAATCATTTAAAACAAATAAGAGAAATTCTTAAAAGTGTTTATTTGTATTAGAGAAGTTAGAAGTTTTTTTTTACCTTGAATGTAATTTTAAGCATTTCCACCACGTTTCTATTTAAGCTTGTGTGCGTTCTTTCAACTTTGTTTAAACATTTCACTATTTTAATAGCTCGTGCACGCTTTTAAAGTCTTATATTCTTTAAAAATTTTAGCATCTCTTCTAAAACCTTTAAAGTTAAACGCAAACCTGCTTACATACATACGGACTATAAAATTTTCCGAGGAAAACTTTATGCAATCGTGTGTGTAAGTGCATGTCTTTTTTAATTCAAGCTGTTTTAAAATGCATAAAACGTTTGTTGTTTACTCAAAAGTTTGCACTTAGCTTTGTTGCCACTTTCTAACCTGCTGACGACATAAAGTAATTTTTAGCTAAAAATATTTTTATTATTCTGTTTTTTTTAGTCAGAGTTTTTAGTGTGAGAATTTTTCTTTGTATTAAATTTTTTTATTTGTTTGTATTTCTTAAAGGATGGAATAAATGAGAGCAATTTTTGAAATCAGTAAGCACAAATATTTTTACGTGCATTTTATTTAGAAGTAAATGCTTTATTTAAAAATTTGAAGGAATTCATTTTTAGTATTTAAATATATGTATGTGGGAATTTTTAGGTAAATTTCTCGTTTTTTTGTAAATAGTTCTTATTTTAGCGCTTAACATAGATAAAATTTACATTCAAAGTTTTGAGAGTTTAATAAACTAGTTATAAGTATATTCATATCTATTTACTTTATTATATTAAGTTTTTCACTAAGTATTTCAATTTAATTATTCTTCTTACACAACTCCTTATGTCTCCGACTCTTCGAAAACTACTCTAATATTTTCCAATGTGAATTGTTTGCCTTCCGTTCAGAATGTTTTAATCAAAGCCTACTTTTTGTTTTCGTGTGTGTGTTAGTGATTTTATGTTTGTATTTTTATGTGTATTATATATGAATATTTTTGGTGTCATTGTTCAAGGCGAATAAATTACCAGGTGGCAGCGTAGGCGAATTCGGTATTTTTTGCTGGTATACACGACTGTCAAACTCCTTATATAAAATATGTTCCCATTATTATTATTTCACTTTTGAATTTTAGTCGCATGTTTTTCAGAGCATTGTAAATGGCATTGAATATAAAAGGAAAAGAAGAAATTTGAAAATGTTTAATCACTTTCAAACAGCAAACAACCACTAAAGAGCTTTAAAAAAAAGGAAAACACGGTTTGTACAAAAAACTAGATAAAATGTCAAGTTTGAAAAGAAAAAGAAAAAAGATTACTAATAATCGTTTGAAGTAAATAAATTTAATTACTAATGTTACAAAAAATTTTTTTTTATTAAAAAAATATAAAAATAATTTAAAACTTTTACATTAAAGACGAAGTAAGATTGCATTGATTGATTTGCTATACTAAGCATTATTTCTGTCCAGCATTATTTCTGCTTTTATAACTGATTTACCAATTTCTCTTCTATTTATTTTTTAATTTAATAGATTACAATATTTTTAAAATTTAAAATTCGTTATCAATTATAACATTATTAGGCATTTAAAATTATAACATAAATTTGTATAAAGTTAAGATTATAGTTAATTTACTTTACTTTGCAAGAGTTACTTTGCAAGAATTGTGTGTTTAATTTGGCAATTTGGAAGTCAAAGCTTTATTTACACATTTTTGCTAACTTACTCATAATATCTGTTGAATAAAAGTTCCCTATAAGTCTTCTAACTGTTACATTTTTTAAGAAATCCTGAATTGTTACATGAATACTTGCTTGTGAAATATGCCACCTATGACGTTTCTTATCAGCCTTTCCTGGGAAAATTACTGTTTAAAAATAAACACTTTTAAAAGAATTTTTTTTTGTAAGTTTTTCGAACAAATTTCAATAGCGAAATTAATTAATATGTAGTAAAAATTGTAACATTATGGTTTTGGTTTAATGTACAAAACAAGAGGCATATGATTATAAAGTACTTCTGCAAAATAAAAACATTGTTTCAGGAAACTTTCCTATACATTAAAGAATACAAAGAAACTTAAAATTTTGAAAATCACTTTTGTATAATTTTAAATTAAAAATGAAATAATCTGCAACCCCTTTAATTTAAAATTAAATTGATATGATATACTCTATGATATGATTTTCATGTAACGGTTCATATTTTATTTGATTATGACCAGGGAATTTAATGAACATAATGTATTGCAAGTTATATATAATTAACAAAATAGTAAATTTAATATTAATTAAAAATAAATTAATCTGCAACCCCTTTAATTTAAAATTAAATTGATATGATCTACTCTATGATATGATTTTCATATAACGGTTCATATTTTATTTGATTATGACCAAGAAATTTAATAAACATAATGTATTGTAAGTCAAATATAAATTAATAAAATGGTAAATTTAATATTCACCACCAGTGTTGAAAATTGTAACCATAAAAACAAATTGGAGACCACATTAATGTGGCAATGTTGATGATAAAGTACTGCATTATATTCCTGGAGTAACAGTTTTAATTATAAGCTACAAATAATTATTAAATTTTATCCAAATTTGCGTGTGGCAAGAAAATTCAAATGTTAAAATAATCAACCACATGTTTTTAGTACTTTAATACTGACATAACGACTGACGTTAATGCCCAATAAATATACAAATAAAACAGAGCTATAGTTTTATTTTTAGAGTAGAGTTAGTTTAATCAGTTATTAATTATAAACCGCAATTTCATTTGAAGAATACTACCTGAATTGATTGTTACGTGTTGTGGTTTATTGTTGTGGTCAGTTAAAATTTATTTTATGTTAACACTTCTAGAAAGATGAGCCTTTCTGCACAAAAAGCAATCATTTGTATAAAAAAGTTTTCTTTGTTTTAGTCGAAGAGTTTTGAATATTAAAAAGAAAACTTCGACTTGATGAGCTTATTAATTATTAATTTAAGCCTCAGTTACATAATTATGTTACATTTATAATTGCTATTATAATTTGCGTGTGTTTATAGTCACTCATACCCAATTTGGAAGACTGATTTAAAATTAATTCTCTTGAAGTTCTGATATTGCTGTTGACAGGTTCAATAAATAATTTTAAATATTTCGATAATTTTTCGAAAAGCTGTGTGCGTAGTAAAGTCCTGTAAGTATCCACAGTCATTTTGCACTTTAAAATTCTATACTCGTATATATTAAAGCATCCCAGGTAACAAATCTACCCTTCCTATTGGGATGAAAAGAAAAAACTTCTCATTTCATGTACCATGAAAATAATAGTGGAGCTTTCTGGACCATTTGGATTAAAGTTCGCTATGTCACACTACTTCGCTATGTCTCTTACTTGAACTGGCAACGTTGCACGCGTTTTTTGAGAATTTCCTTTTCGATTGAACTTATAGTTACATCATTCGTCTTTTCTTATTCTTTAATATCGTTTAATTATCCAAACACAGTTTTTGTCTGTATATAATTGTTCTATCAACTGTTATTATTATAATGTAACTGGCCATTTTTCACTAGTGTTTTTAAAAAAATATTTTTCTTTTACTTTTATCTAAATATATGAATCAAAAACGAATAACTGCGTAAATTATATTTAGAGATAAAAATAAACTTGCAGACTATCGCATATTGTCTTGGAAATTTAAGGTGTGAGTGAGTCTTATTAGCTAAAACAATTTCCATACACAAACATAAAAAAATAAATACAAACAGTAGATAAATTTTCAAAACTGTCAACAACAAAAAAAAAAAAAAAAAAAAAAACTTACTATACACCCAAAGAAATTAAAAGACGGTGAGGTTGAATTTAAGTAAAAGAAGAAACACTAAAAATCAGTGTAATAAAGCGTAAATTAAGGTTGTTACCTAATGTTTAAAAAAAAGCAGTAAAAGTAATAATATGTGAATTAGCGAGGCATTAACTAATAGAAGCAGCCAAATTGACAGGAGAAGCACAAAAGTTTTTGAAGCAACACAACAGGTGTAAACAACAATGACACTAATAATGTGTAGCAATTTTCTTTAGCTCAAGGAAAATGAAACAACTATAATGCAAAAAAAAAAAAAATAATACCAAGCCATGTAGTCATTCAAGAATACGATAGAGTGTAACGGAAGGAAAATGTGGGTTACAAAGTATATAATTCAATATAAAATCTCGCATTAGGAACGTTTTATATCAAAATAACAACATGAAGGTTAAATCTGAACAACTTAAATTGGGTTAGATATAACATATATAATCTTTAATTTGTCTGCCATTTTTAAAAGAAAAAATAAATCAATTCATTTGTATGTTTTCATAATATTTGCTACTTTAGAGCTCCTTCATGTGTAGAACGATTTTAAATACATTTTGGAAAGTTTTATGGTCACACATTGATTTCCTTGTAAAAAATTAAAAACTTAAAAACTAAAGCGCGACTAGATTATTTTTAAATATTTGTTGGAATTTAATTGCTAGTTACTACAAATATTTACAGACAACAGTTGTCCCTTAAAAAAAAAGATGATAAAAATATCAACTTGCAGAGAGTGTATAACTATATGCCCTTCAACTATATTAAAAAATATGTCGATGTAAAATATATTTTTTACTTCTCGAATAACACAAAGGTTGGCCTCATTTGAATTAGTATAGCAGCTTGAATGGCCAACTTTCTGTATTTAGTAGTCATTTTTTGTAAGTATTATATGGATGGATATTAATTTCATCACTTTCTAAAGCTTCTTTCTAAGAGAGAAAAAATTTTCGATATTTTTCTCAGCAAAAATCAGCAAAGAAAGTATATTTTTTAGTAAAAATTTTAAGAAGAAATTAAGTGCTTGTTATAGAAATAATAATTTTTTTTATTTTGTCTTAAAAAGTTTATAAGCCTTGACAAAAATTACAAAATTACAAACTCACAAACCTCATTTGATTTCAGCTTAAGTAGATATTTGCAATCAACTTAGATTTGGCAACAATCTTCTACGAAATTTTTACATCAATATTTTTCCATAACTATCTTGTAGCATAATATCTTTCGATACTGGTAATAGTGTTCTTTACTGGAAATATTTTTTCCGAATTTTTTATACACAATGTAACTAATATCTTGTTGTCTAATTAATTGAAAATTTTCTTTTAATATGAGTGTGCGTAGCAAATAAAAGTTAAAATTTAAACTTTTGCCTTCATTTAAAAAATATCCAAAAAAAAGTAAGAAACATACAGTTCCTTTAAATATTTCGTAATAGTAAATAAACTGTTCCATTATTAAAATTTTAAAGCCTTTTTTTTAAGGAAATTTAATTTTGCTTTCTATCGTTTGCACAAACTCCAATAAAAATATCATTTGTTTTATGATTTTTCTTCCCTAAAAGAAATTGAAATTTATTGCTTTTGATTTACTGTTCTTACAATCTTGTTAATATTTAGTGTTTAAGATAAATGAGCAGAATATACTCGTAAATGTAAATTAATACCATAAAATATACTGACTGGAAAATTTATTTTATTAAATAATTTCCATGTTTTTTTTTTAATAACAAGACTTTAAAAATTTTTGCCATTTGAAATTAATTTATTTAAATTTATTTTAAATATAACTGTATATTTGATCTTTATAATTAAATTTTCTTTTTTAATAAATTTACAACTACGTCAGCTTTAAAATAATAAATTGTATTTTATATCCTACCAGTATTTCGCCGGATATCTTCAGGAAAGAAAAATATTTGTATTTATTGCTTTTTAGATATTGAAATAATAGAAAATTGAAACTTATATTTTTATTTCAAAACTCCACTTGTGTTTCTTTAGTAAGACAAGTTCCACATATTATAGCATTTACAAAATAATAATTGACAGCAATATCTTATCATAAGTTGTTGAGTTACATTAACACAATCTCCTAAATCTAGGGATTAAAATGCTCATAGTAAAAAATAGAAATTGGAAGGTTAACAAACCAGAAAGCAGCTCTGGTTTAAATATATATTATGACAAAGTTTGCTGATTGTAAGGTATCCATTTTAAAAGAAGGGAGACTGATAGAAGTAAAATAATTTACTATAAAAAGATAAAAAATAGACAAATTATCAAAAATAATTTCCATGCATGTTTTCATACATCTTATATTTTAAAAATTCCTGAATCTAATAAAGAGAAAAACTCGCAAAAACTACAATCGAGTGCATATTAGTCAACTTCAATGACACATTTATTATAAAGAGGCAGGTCCTTTTCATATCAACAAATTAGTTTCGAGAAAATTATTATATCTCTAGGGTAAAGCTATTTATATTTTTCTAGCCTCTTAAAGGCTATTAAAATATAATAATATAGAGGCTCTAACAAATTTAATACAAATTAGAGTTTGTATTAAATTATTTGCCCAGATCAATTGTGAAACAGATAAACTGATAAACATATTTTTTTAAATACTAGTTTTAACTATTTAGCTCTTAAATGATGATTACTTCTTAAATATATTTTAAAATTAAATTTACTGTATACTTATGCAAAATATAATTCCATTGGCAAGAAACTATTCATTACGCTAACATTTCACACAATAAATGTCAATTGATTATGATGTTGGCTTGTTGATTATTAACAATCAAAAATTTTTTTATATTTTCGAGTCATTAAACAACATATTTTATACTAATTGTTTCTATTCTACTGCAACATTTTCTGCAAAATTTCACAGCAAGATATACAATATGATACAAACAAGAACTAAATCATGAACTAAAAGAATTCCTGCATAAAAATAATATATAATTATTTGCTTATTTTCGAACAATGTGTTGTGAATGCCATGCGTTTTTAATAAAGTTATAATGCGTTCTATCTTTTAAAGGATATTTTTTGTATATTAAATTACTTTTCAAAATATATTCCGATATGTTTAATAAGAAAAATTGTAAAAAATTATTATATTTGAATTATAAAAATTTGCAGTAATAAAACAAAACCTCAATTTATATATTTTAAATATGTTTTTAATTTATAATTTTTTTTCATAACATACAAGAATTTTAATTTGTGTGCATATTTGTATCTATGAAATATGTTTTCCAATAAAATTTATTAAAAACATCATGCCAAAGTCAATGAAGTACAGTAAATTTAGACATATATCCTTTTTCAAATTCATCAATATTAATCTTTTCAATAAATTTTATAATTAAAAAAATTTTTTTTTATTATTATTTTTGATTTATTCGTTTTTATTGGCAAATGATAGAAATACCAACAGCCATTGGAAATGCAAGTATAGCTAAATTAAACTTTAAATAACAGGCTTAGATAGTAACTTTTCAATAACTAAATATTATTCATATTTTTAGCATCTGTTATAATAAATCGCACAATAAACTAATAAAAGTATTGTACGAGAAAAAAAAAAAGAAAAAGCTAATAACATTTAAGAAACAACAATGCTCTTAAAATTACATGCTAAAGCAGACTTTTACTTTAAAACTACAGTAGTTTAAAAATTAGACAACAAAAATTAAAGAGCATCATTATTCTGATGTAAATAAATATAAAATATCAAACACATAACAGAAAACAAGATTATAAAATAAATTTAAATACAATTTACTAAACTTAAAAGAGATTATGCTGATGATGATAAAAAAAGAATTAAGGATTTACATTTAAATAAAGGTGCCCTTTACTTAATAATTTTGCATTCACGTATGACCTGTGTCGTTTAATTGATAAAAATTATTGTTATTTGTTACTCATACGCCTCAGACTGTGTGCTGCATTTTAATAACTTTAATTAATTTAAATTAATTTTTCCGTGGTTTAATTTTGATTAATAATTTGCAAATGCCTGTGCATAAAACAAAAATATACTATAGTGGTGTTTTGCGATATTTAAATTATTGTTTTTATTTTATTTTTCACCATCTTTTAACTATATATAAGAGCATAGATATAGAACAGAAGTCAGCTATATCTGTGGATAAAGAAAAATAAAAACAGTGCTAATTATTGCTGTTTTTTGCTTAAACTTTGATTTTCGTCTTAACTTTATTGTTTGGGCAAAAATTCAAGGATAGTCCATATGTTTAGATTTTTTAGCTGTCGCTTTTAGCTATCGCCTGAATTAAATTCCAAAATCCGTGAAAAAATAAGAATTTGGCAACGGTTTTTTTTACACACCAGAGGTGGCGCCGGTTCACTAGCAGTATGATATTTTTATTAAAAACTTAAGTAAGACAGTTCATCTGCAATAGTCGAGTAGTCGCAGAAAGTCCAAATATAATAGGACTACCGCTACTACTACAGTATTATTTCCACTTTGTTTAAGCTTAACACCTACTGTGCGATGGTTAAAAACCATTGCAATTTTTATTTTATTAACAGTTTCTCATACGTTCTTACGTTTTAAATGCAAAATAAAATTATACTCAACAAATTGTTTGATATAATTTATACAAAAAAAATTATAAATTACAAAAATTATATTGAATTTGAAAGAGTTGTAGTCTTCAAAAACTCCTCTTAAATACAATAGAATGAGGTGAAACTTATGGATACCAATTTAAGGTTTCTGTAGAGATAAGCTAGCTGTCACAGATATTTTAAGGAACACCTAAAATGTGTCCCACTGTTTTGTCAAAAATTACTTATATTATTCTACAAAATATAACACTAAACGAAAAAACTGCTAACTTTCTTTGTTTTATTTATTCAGCATTTAAATTAAATTAATTAAATTATTTCAAGAGTTTCTGAAAGTTAAACAAAAAGTTAAAAAAATTTATTTCTAAGGTGAATTTTTTTTATATAGTTCATAGCTGTGCTTAAATTCTTTTCAGAATTCTTTATAAAACAACCATGACTAATATGACAACTATTTACGTTTCCTTAAGCTTTTTGTATAACTTTTATATGTTTCCGTTTAAACACAAGAAGTCAGCCTTGGTTACTTTCTTTTTTTTTTTTCATTTATTTCATACTTGTTTTTTTTTTTTTTTTTTTTTTTTTTTGTCTTAAAAATTTCATAAATGCAGTTTTTTATAAAGAAATGCTATGAACATATAAGGAACTATTTTTTTGTCTTAAAAAATAAGATGCGAAATATTTAAGAGCACATCACAAAATGAAAGAAAGGATAAAGAGAAAAACATTTGACATTCCATGTAGCATTCCACAATGAAGGAATAGACCTTAAAAAAAAATAATATTAGAAAGACCGAAAAACAGTCTTGTAAGCAATATTTTACGTGGTAATTTTAATCAAAAATACATTCTTTATTTCTAATCATAATTTCTTTTTTTCTCATATGAATTTATGTAAATTATGTGGGATTGTGTGCGATTGCTATATGCCATAACATAAGTGTATTTAATTCTATAATTTATATTCTGACATCTGAAGGCTTCTTAATAATAATAATAATAAATATTAATTGCACCTAATATAAGTAATAATAAAGGTATCATGAAATTTACGTAGTATATTGGTTTTCTTTTACAATTTAAGCAGATGCAAATTAGTGATCTTAAAAACGGTAGACTTGCATGAAAGAAACAATATTTCCGAAAAACTAATTACTAGCGTTTAATAAAATATTGAAGTGATGGCTTTCTAGCTGCTTATAACAAGTAAATTTTTCTTGTAGAAAACCAAATTCAATTTCAATATATGACTGTGTGCTCGTGAATTTTTGATCTAAAGGCGTTATGGTAGATAGGACTGTCCGGAGAGAGCTTAGTTACTCACAGAACAAATTTAGCTTCTTCCGTCTTATAGAATTTTTAATATACGACATTGTTTTCAGTGGTGTACATAAGATGTAGACTTCTCTCGTAAAGTTCTTTACTTACAATAATGACTAGAGGCATCACTCTCTTGGCTACAATTTTCATTAAAAAGGCTGACCAAGCATAACTGTGGTTACAGTTTTCGTTGTTTAAATACAAATATAATCAAATATTTTATTAAACTCTAGTCATGCTTCAATGATATTTATTTTATATTCTGTTCAGACATTTCTCAATTTTATTTGAAAAAAAAATATGTTGTCACAAAATATAAACGAGTAATGGAAACTCTTATTTAAATTATCGAATTTTGTTTCTTCAGCTTTTGTTATTAACAAAATTATTAAATGTTGTTTAATTCTCGTAGAACAAAAAAAAAGTTATTTACAAAATTTATTCAATATTGGGCAATATTTGATATCGAACTTACTTCAATGATTTAGGTTTTTTTTTTTCAAATATTATAGAAATTTATTGTTATAAATTTTACTTTTGATGCAACAACACCATGTTCTTTTGTAATTAAATAATGATAATTATTGTAGTCTCGTGCAGCAGTTATCTGATGTATGATACAAGGGGTGTTGTAAAAATAACGCAACATTTAAAAGAAGTATTTTACATTTTCTTATGTCTTTAAGTTGTTTTTTTTTTTTTTTTTTTTTTTTTTTTTTTTTTTGTATCTTCCAATATTATTTTGCATGTTATTTTCCATTCATAGGCACAAGTAACGTTATTTAAAATTTACAATTGCAAATGTTTTCAAAGGTTCTTTGCCAGAAAAAAAACATTTATAATATTTGTTTTAATTATATAGTTTCAGAAAGTTAATTATGCAAAACAAAGCAAAGGAAGTTAAAATGTCAACAACAAATAATTTTTGTTTAAAAACGTTAACTAAACATTGTATTCATTCTTAAATGAATCATGCGACTTCACTAAAGACTAATCTACAAAATTAAGTAAAAGATACAACTAAGATATGAGGGTATTTCTTTAAAGACGCTTCTGTTTGCTAACCCTAGTTGCAAACATTAAGGTTTAACACAGAGGATGTGCAACTATGTTCCCTTAAAGATTGTATGCAAAACAAATTTAAAAATTAAAGCATTTTCATAGAGGCTGCGAATTCGAATTCGGAGTTCTTTTTATACCTTTCACCATAGTTGGAAAGCACTCCTTTTTTAATATCTACAATATCCACCTTCAGCCCCATATGTTCTGAGTTCTTTTTCTTTGCATAGCGAAGTCGATTGAGCACAAGCTAGAGAAAATTTAGATACGCCAAACGATTATACATAGTCTCAAAAATTTAAAATCAGCATGATTGATCCATGTCTTTATGACATCACGCCTGCCTTTCATTTTTCCATATAATTTGGATCCCATCTAGTTTAGTGAATAGATGAAAAACGTGGTATTCAAATTCTGTAATTTCTGAATTCTGAAATACTTATGTTATAAGTAGATATGCCTGTTTCCTAATAGTTAATAAAATAAAATTTAAAATAATTTTAGTTTTATACATAAAATTTTTTATGCAAAAATTAAAGTTTTTGCAATTTGAGCATTAAAAATTTTATGTGATGACAAAAAATATGAAAAAATGCTCTTAACTTTTCTTCTTTAAAAATCTTAAATGAAAAATGTTGTTATTGACACTTGATTGGCAAGCAATGCAATTACTGTTGCGAGCATTAAAATTTGATTTTTTCAAATAGATTTTTATGCTGTTTTTTATTTATTTATTTTTTTGTATGATTTGCTAGTACGTTTAGTCTTGCAAGACGAAAACTGCTTTAAACTGTCTGCGCTAAGTTAAATTCAAATAATCTATTCACAATATGTTTTACATTGCAAACGTAAATAATAACGACTTTAGCGTAAATTAAGTTATTATTTTGAATTGTTAAAATTTTGTAATGCATTCGCTTGACATATTTTGTATTTTTTTATTATCTATCGTATCATTAATACACACTTTAAAAAACTGCCATAAACGAGATTTATGCTCGTATGCAAGTAGACTGTAACGTATCAACCAAAAGCATGTTGTTGTGTGTAAATAATAGCAATTTTCCTTCTTGGTTTATTGACTGTCACTATTCTTACAATATCACCAAGTGCTTGCCGCCATCGTCTGCCTGAAAAAAATTGTCTACTTTGTTTTTAGTTATAAGGGAATAATTGGCTTCTTATGATCTCTGGCATTAATGATTATTATTTTATGCTCATAAAAAAAGTTTTTATTATTTTTCTTTTGCCTTGTATCGCTATCTTGTAAATATATCTTGTGAATATTTCCAATTTTTTTTTTTTTTGTTATAGAGTAGAAAGAAATTTTAATAAAACCAAACTGGATTGTTTCTAGATGACTGTCAAGTCACGGATTTGGCTTATATTTTAACCTTACTTTTAATTTTTTTCCTTATAGCGGATGCAAACATACTTTAACATACAGCAAATGCTTGTTACAGTTAAAAAAAGTCTCATAAGTGAAAGTCACATCAGTATTGGATTCAAAGTTTTCTAGTTGTGCTAGTTTGCAGTTTATATTTCTCACATTTCAAAAAATAGCAACATTTTTATAAATATCATGTTGCCTTTTAAATTCCATTTGTTTCTAGGATTTGCTGTCATAACGGCTATTTACACACGGTAAAAGTTTCAAGAGTCATCCTGTTACGGTTCTAAAGATAAGAACGCTGTTGGAAACGCACAGACTGATAGACATTGTAGCGATAACAAAAAAGTTACGTCTTTAACCTACGGGTTCGGAACCCTAAATATTATATTATAATAGAAATTTTATTATATAATTTTTTTAAGCTTAGGCTCATTGTAATAAGTAAAAAATAAAAAAGAAAAAAGTAAAGATAAACGGAAAACGTAATACTTCTCCTGGGCCGCTTGATTCTTTATCACCTTTCTTTGTATCGTCATTCACTTTTAGCAATTATTCTTATATTTCATTTCCAAAAAAAATGATTTTTTTTATTAAATAAGACGGCAATAAAGTTAAAATAAGAAAACATGTTTTAAACGACTATGGAAAGTGTAGATGACAACAAATGATAATTTGATGTCATGACAAAAAGGCACAATAAAAATCAAACGTAGACTAATTCAATTTATTTTCAAGATTCTTCACAAAGTTCGCTAACATTCAGTAGCTGATATTAAATTGTGAATTTTTTCTGTTTGACTGCGTTTATGTGCATTTAGAGCAATTGTACGAGTAAAAAGTTTCATGTTCTATATCATTTTAGTAGTTTTATTCTTTCCGAATCTTGCAAAATATTATTTATACACATATAACAAATTTTGTTGTTGTTATTTATAAATCACTCATACACTCACTGATACCTGCATAGGAATGTTTGTGTAAATACTAAGAATTTATATACACATTTGTGTTTATTTCGTGTTTGTTAATAATTAAATAACATGTACCAGCTTATTTATTCATATGTCATTAAAAAAGATGCCATTGCGATGTTGTTATACTTATTATAGCTATTTACTTTGTGAACCCTTAATAGTATTTTTAATTACCTTAAGATTTAATAAATAGTTAAAAGACTTAAATGTAATGGCAGCTTTTTGGCTCAGCCTCCCACACTGTAACAATTACACTAATTAAGTAACATTGTAATCTTATTATTAAACAGTACTAAGCCAAAATGAATAATTTAATAACACAATTTATCTGCATGTTTCACATAATAGTGTATTTGTTTTAACAATAGGTTAACAAAACAATAAATGTAATTGTTATTCAATGCCAATTTATAATGATGTTTATTTTGCTGTAAGATCGTATACATTTACATTTTGTACAAAATTTAATCACATCAAGGTTACTCACTATTTGACAAAAATAAAATAAAGCATGTATAAAGAACTAAATAGAAGACTTGAGATACTTTTAAAATAATAAATATTTATTTGGTTGAACGTGTCACTTAACTAGTTCTAAAACAAAATTAGCTGCATTTTCACGGACCACTAATGTTTGAATAAGGTAAAAATAATTAAATTAAGGTTCAAAAAGTAACAGTGCTACATTTGGCTATGCCGAATTTGATATACCCTTTACCACATATGTTATCTAGTTCAGTAAAGTAAGTTCAATCAAGAAAACAAAAATTAGGGTGACCGAGAATAAAAAATAAGAAAAAAAGTAAATACCATATATAATCATACATAAAAATGTCATCAGCTTTTAATGGGTAAAGCAGTTTTAACAATTTTTAGCATTTTCTTTTAAATAAGATTCATATTTACCTGACATCCTGAAAACTAAGGTGCACAAACGAGTATTTATATAAAAAAATCAGAGAGCGAGCACTAATTTTTTCAGTTACTGTTTATTTCTTATCTTTTAATTCTCTAACGCCCAATATATATATATATATATATTTTTTAAGTTGTTTTACTAAACTAGATTTGTTTGAAATGACATGAAAAAGTTCGAGTCAGACATGATGTTTTGCCTGCCGCATCATGGACTGAACTTGCTGATTTTCAGTAGCAACATTTTTGAAATTATGTCTAATCGATCAGCGTATTTTAAATTTGTTTAGCTTATCTAGTGCCTTGGCAATGTAAATTTCAACAGGAATGCGGACGGATAGGCTCGCATCGCTCAATCGACTTCCTCATGCATAAAAACTCGCAATATATTTTTTGTAGTTGGAAATTGATGTTGAAGAATAGACAAACGGAATGACAGACTTAAATATACCCTCATTCCAACTATGGTGAAGGGTATAAAAAGGGCTTTAAAATTTTTTGGTGCATTTGCTGAAAAGGTATTTGCTTGACAAGACGTCGAATAGCTGGAGTCTTAGAGTACGTTGGTGTCGATGAATGCGTAAGTAAAATAAATTATTGGTTTAGTAACCAAAAGAGCGTGTAGAAATAAAATAGGAAATAATCAAAATAATTTTGAAGTTTTTTGAAATTTTTTTGTTTGCATTGAAAGACAACTCTTAATTTTATCAAAGCTTAAGTGCTTAAGCAGAAACGTGCTCGAAAAAATATCATTTCATGGTTGCACTCATGTACTTATGGACAAAATAAACAGAAATATTTAAAAATCTATTTGCGGCTACAAAATAAAGTCTTAAAAATTTTAATTAAAAAAATTCTACTGTTCAAAAACTTTTAAAAATTTATTGCGAAACATTGTACCGTTTTGAAAAAAGTTTTCAAATGAAATTCCAAACTTATTTAGAATTTTCTTTTTCGGCTTAACAAGTTTATATGGCCTTCCCCGCCATAATATTTTTACTTTAAATTTAGCAAAATTTTCAACGTAAATATCACTCAAATAATTAACCTTGAAGCTTAAAAAAATTTACTTTTTCAAACAAGCATGCACTTGTTACAAGTTAAACAACAACAACAAAAAAATAATAATAAAAATAATTCAATTTTTTAAGAAGCACTTCATAGCCTAATATAATTTCTTTTATTATAATAAATTTTTTTTAATCAAATCCATTAAATGCAAAAAATAGTATGAGTAATTACTCTCTTATGCAAAGTAAAAATTAACTTTTTATGGTCAACCAAAATGCAATGGACCGAAGCGAATTAAAATCTTTTATTTTTGCTGCAGGTGCTTGATTCTGCCAATTAACAACAAGAAACTGAAAAGTCAAAAATTATTCTTACTTAACTTTCTTAACTTTTGTTTGTTTTTTTTTTTTTTGTTCATTAGGTTTCAAAGTAATTTATAAGAGTTTATTTCTTAATAAAACATTTTAAGGAGAACATTATAAGGCAGTTGCTGAAAATAAATAAAACAAAAAATATTTCTATTGTCAATTAGGAACATGTGCTAAACAATATGCTAAAAAATCAGTTTAAAATAACAAAAAATAAGTCAAAACAATCGCTTTTGCCATAAGCTCTGCCTGCAACATTTTTGTGCTTGAATCATTTAAGCAATCAAGAGGACATTAAATTTTTTATACAGAATTAAGTGAATTTTTATTAGGAAAACGGACTTGGATTCCTGCAATTTTAATATGTAACTTCCTCCATGTATTTTTACAAGAATAACACAAGACTAATGCGTTGTTTAGTTAATTTTATAGTACTTTCTGTATGTGTTAGATACTTATTTTGCTTCTCTTCGAACACTCGTTTCCAAATTGATGAGGAGAAGATAGTTGCGTTTTAGAACTAGTTGTAATTGTGAAACATGCGTTTAGCTTCGTTGTCGTAGTAGATGGCGCTATGAACAAAAGCCCTGTTGCAATAGAAAATTTTATTA
Organism: Cistogaster globosa; assembly: GCA_937654795.1. Lineage (NCBI taxonomy): Eukaryota > Metazoa > Arthropoda > Insecta > Diptera > Tachinidae > Cistogaster > Cistogaster globosa. The sequence continues at coordinate 114,867,398 of OW569405.1, read as the reverse complement.
AATTCCTTGGCATCAGTTAAACTAAAAAAGCGTTTGCGATCTCTGAACTTTAAAACTCGTAGGTATCATTTTGTAGGACTTTGAAAAAAATTGACTTTGAAGGACATTTGATCTTTTAGAAACTAAAGTAAATTGAAGTTTTCTTATTTGCTTTAGAAAACACGACTACTGAACGAATTGACCATTCGGCTGTCACAAGCGGATTTTACTAACCTCACACATGACAATTTGGTTTCCTGTTATTGCCGTCGAGGTAAATATGCGACCCGAAAAAAAAACTTTATTTTTTGGACAAAATCTTTCTTAATACTTCCGTAACTGTAACTGTCGTGATGAGGTATATGGTCGTTTAACCGCAACTACTGGAGGGCTAACTATTAGTCTCAAATTTATAAGACTTTATGAAATGGATGAAAAATTCTCACAATGGCAGGTAAAATATCAAGTTGTTTAGATCCATTAAGAGTCAAGTTCTTGCACTGAATTTTACACATTCAATATTTTCGAAAGTTCTTCAAGTAACTTAGTTTAGTCCAATGAAGTATGATACTCACTGACTAACAATCTGAGAACCGGATAGAAAAAATCAGTCAAAATAATAAAAAATTAATAAATGATTAAAAGATGATCTTTGTTTATATACAACCTTGTTGTCAAAATAATTTAAAAAAAATTACAAAGTCAGTTATTTTTGGCATCAATGTGGTGCTCTGCAACAATAAAATTACATAAAATGTTTGTTTTTATAGTCGTGCGGCAACCAAATACTTAATCTTTGAATATTAAAAAAAAAAACTTTTAGAATGAAAATTATTTGCAAATATATGCGGACGGTTTCCAAAGAAAACAAGGAAAATTAGACACCAGCAGAAAGTAATGCTGAATTTTTTCGACGGCTACATCCTGCATTAGCATCTTCCGCACCCATCTACCTTAGGTTTTGTACATTTTAAAAATCATCTACTAAACAAACTAATTAAAACAATATTAAATACGTAAGACGTAGTTCACACATAATCCAAAGCATTTATTCGTTGTCCGTAACTCATCTAGTACAGTTGTTTTTGCTTTGTACCAATCTTTGGTATGGTCATAAATGCTTTTTATATATTTTTAATCATTCGTACTTATTTCCTCACAACATTATAGATGCAGTGTCAGTATCATATTGATTGTTTTACGTTAAGTATCAATGTGTGTGCTCTGCGCAACCCAAATCTCAAATTAAGAACTATCAATATACTTAGTTCAGTAACTGTAGTGTCCCTCCCGCGTGTTTTGAAGCTCTAACGTATGTAGGCCATTCACCAGAATCGTAGTTTTATCGATTATGTTTGTATTGTTCATGCTGTACTATGATTTCTAAAAATATTTTAGCAGGTCCTTTATCACTAGCTGATTGTAATATAATATTTTGTCACGGACCACATTCTAATGATTGCGACACATTTTAAAAATTATTTGCTTTTTCTTTGCTCTTTTTTAGAAGTCAAAGTAAAACTTTTAAAACTAATGTTTCACTTGTATTAAAAAAATTTTATGTTTTACTAATTTTTAGGCAAAACCCCAGTTTTTAATGTCTCTTTTTTTAATTTCACTAACTACAAATGGTGTTTGTTGTAGAAACCTAAACACTAATTAATTTAAAGAATTTAATGTGTTTTGTAATATGCATTTTAATTCATTAAAACTTTTACTATTTTTGTAATAAACGTTTAAACTAGAACTGCAGAAAATAGAAATAATTTTTTTTTAATTTATCACAATGATCAATGTTAAAAGCTTGGCAACAAAAATATAGAAAAAATTATAATATGTAAATGAAAAAAGAAAAAAAAAAATTGAGACATATATAAGCTCTAATTTTTTTCCTCAGGGGGTAATTATAACTTTTGTGAGCTTAAGTTGCAAGGAATACTTGTTCTGACAGCAATACAAAGAATTGATGACGAAAAGTTTGGCAGAAAGAAATTGGAGGGAAAAATAACAAACTGATAACATAAATTTACACAGAATAGAACTTAAACAATTTTACAATTATTTTAAAATTTATGTTTAAATATCACAGTGCAGACTGTTTTTAAGTTTGTAATTTACAAAGATTACCTCAAAAGCATCAACAGCTTTAATTGCTACTGAACCTCACTCACCTAAGCATTGGAAAGAAAATCAACGGATATGTAAGTGGCTGACAAAATTTCTTGCTTATTACAAAAAGTTGACGAAAAAAATAAAAATTATAATAATAATAATAAAAACTTCTTGATTGTAGTATTTTTTTGGATAAAAATTATAAAGTAAAAAAAAATATTTTAGTAAGTTATTTTCTCTTCTTTACTGCCAGAAGTTATGAAAGATATTTTATTGTACATTTTTAAGATAAACTATTCATTCCCCTAGTGTTAAGTGATAATAATAGTAATAATAATAATAATAATAATAATAATAATAATAATAATAATAATAATAATAATAATAATAATAATAATATATGCAAATATTTTTATAAAGAATAAAAAGTTATAATATTCAAAATGCCTGCTGTGAGACAAAATTCATAAATGTATTGTGGAAATAAATTATAAAAGGGATTTTATTTCCTCAAAAATTATTATTTTTGCTACTTCGGGCTATAAATGTTGTGACAAGAATTTTTGCTAATAGAGGAACCATTTTATCCAAGAAAAGCCTATACAAACTTTATTGCCAATGCATTAATATAAATTGCTGACCTCATTAATTTGTAACTCAAAATTGTACTCATTATAGATCTTCGGAAAAGTTTTAGCCTCCAACCAGTATAAACAAATCCACCTAATGCGAGTTGGGATCAAACAGTAGGTTTCCGTACCATGTATGGGCCACTCTTTATTTTTAAATTTTATTTTTTAGATTTTGTACAGCTCTTAAACAACAAACAACTATCGCAACACCTTTACTTTTTATAATTGATTTTATATCTAGACTATTGCGATTTAAGACATAATGCAATATATGTAAGACTCACGATACTATCAGGACACCATGCACTTAATTTTGTTTTAATTTTTTTTTTCCTTATAGTGCTCGTCCAATTTTCTAAGATTCGCTTTTTAAATTGCATTCGTCTCTACACATTCAAATTTGGTTTCTGCAATTTTGGCCTTGATTACATAAATTTCTTCTACTTAAACGACGAATAACAAAACAAACTTGGAAGTACATGAAACAGTGTACTCGTTTGTGTTCAATTTTCTTCTTCCTCCTCAGGGGATTCGCAAATTAATTTACAAAGTGTTAACAGGGACATAGCAGACATTAAAATATACATTCGACTATCTGCTAATAACGGTGAAATGATAAACCTATATGTGGGTTTGAAAATTGCGGGCTCCATACACACCTTTAATTTTTTAATTAAAAATTTACACTTACTTTGAAGCGAACATATTTGAACTTACTCTGTAAAAGTTCTAAATGTCTGTTAAGTATGTGTATGAACAGATAGTAAAATATGTTAACAAAAGTTTTTAATTTTTACATACAAGCTAAACAAAAGACTCATGCGGAGGCGAGGTTAAGCAAGCTCCTGTAGCTACAATATGTGCTATATAAACATGTATGGTTTTGTAATAATATACTTTTTTTCGCGCTCGATTGACATACCCAGCAAAAAATTATACATTACCTTAAAAAGTACTTGCCATATAATGACTTACTTTTGTGATTGCCAAATTTTGTTACTTGCTTACAAAAAGCATTGCATTAGTTTGCAAGTAAAGGAAGCAGTAATTAAACTAGTTCTTTAAGTTAAAAAGAATACTTTGAGATACATACTAATGATTATTATTATTTCCTGCAATAGTCAATGTAATCAATTCTCAACAATTGATTATAAAAGTCTCATGCCTTGTTAAAATCATTAGGTTGGCGATCCAGTTGGGAAGACCTTCCATCAAAAATTCTTAATTCCACACTCGATTACCTTTTTTTAAATTTTTTACTTTAAGGTGATTTTTGAGAAAAAAAATACAGAATTTAAATTGACAGAAAATCAAAACGTATCCAGATATTCTTACAACATTTTAAATTTTATTGGCCAAAAACCCTTAAATTAAGTGAAGATATAAAATTTTGTTTTTTAATTTTAAAATATTAATTCCCGAAAAGGTCACAAATGCCTTAATGGGTCTGCCAAATACTTTTTGAAGTATGTAGCCAACAATTCAGGATTTATAAGCCCGTTTACGTTTTTTTAATCGGTGCTTTTCACTTCGAGGATTTTTACAATATTTCATACAGTTTGTTTTAAAATTGTCTATCTTTGATAGGCCTATAGGGAGAATCGTTATAATCTTTTGGGCTATTTTTTATTTTTAATAAAATATATAAATATCCGAACTGTCAAATTGCCATGTGAAAATTGTTGTCGTAATTGTCAGCTCACAAAGTTTCAATAAGAGCGTTGGCTTTGGATATGGCAAAGTATCTCATGAACTGCTTTAAAAATTAAACCAAATTTAATCAAGCCATAGCCTATTCAAAATAATAGCTTTATTGGCTAATTGAACATACTTTTTCTCTATGCTAAAACTAATGAATATATTTTCTTAAATATATTTTCCCCGAATTAATCCTGTCCAACAGTTAAAATAAACCGTTTAAAGCCTATTCGCATATTGTTAGCAAATATTATTTTGGCTTTAAGTTCAAAATGTCATACAATGGCCAGGTGAACAGTTTAATATTGTATTCCATTGTTTTAATCAAATTTATGTCTTTTGGAAAAAACTGGCATTGTCAGCAAGATTTTAAAATTGATGATGTAGCATATGTTGGTTAAAAAAAAAAAAAAAAACATTTGTATTCGTCGTTATTATGCATATATGTATACACTTTTAATGCTTTTTTGTAATTATAATGACAATAAAACCATAAAGTATATGTAAATGTAATCATGGTCATTGCATTATCAGATTTCCATTTAATGTGCAAAATATCGGAAGGAAAAAGTAGAACAATGGCATTGTTTTCCACTGTACAATCGTAGCCTTAGTTTATAATATCCAAATGAAATTCACAACGATACAGAAAACAAACACACGCTTTTCAAAAAAAACTGTCTACTTCTCACACAAAAATAAAAATTTTCATTTCATTTCATTATATTTTAAATTAAAAGCATGTCACATAGTTATTCATGTTTGTATGTAAGATTGTTTGTACTAAATTTATTAATGTATTTTTAATGGCCTGTTACATATACTGCAACAAAGTTTGACAATGCAGCTGCTATTGTAAAAAATAGTAGCAATTAAGTAAATATCTATCAACAAGATGCACAAAAACAGACAGACAATGAAAGTTGTAAATAACCTGATATTTAGAATTCAACACAGTAAGAAATTCTCATATATGGACAGGTTTAAACTGCAATAAAACAAGACAATAAGATAAGTGGTACTTAAAAAAATTCCCACAAATATTTTATAATGGCCATTTTTTATTATTTATTTTTGAGATAATAAATCAATTTGATATAATAAAAGGAAAATAGTAACAACCAAAAACCTCCTACAAATATTGTTTTATAATATCAACATCGGACTATACGTAGGTAGTTATACCGATCTAGGAGAGGTAGTATTTTTCTGGCTCTTATTATTTGTGTTAGCAGTATAACTATAATAACTTCAATAAATCTTTTAACACTAAAAAAAAATGTAAAGCTGTTTAGACTATAGACTGATGCGCCTTAAATAAGAAGTTTCCAAACCAAAGTACAGCTTCATTACCAAAACTATAGGTCTATCGTAAATTCAGCTCGTTAGGTCCTTGAATAGATCAGTAACGTATACACCTGTTATTATTTTTATTTTTTTAAGAAAACAAACACTCCAGACAACAATGCCCACTGATTTATTTGTATAACCATCGTAAATTCTTTAGCAAAAGGATAGTGGTAAGATAAAACAGTTGGTGAAAGCTGAAACATAGAGAGAGAAAAGCAATACAATAGGTAATAAGACGCCCTACAGTGAATTGAAAACGATTTATTTTGGACAAAATTCCGTATTCTGCAAAGTGTTATACTCCTGGCATAAGGCGTAAAGAAAGACTTAAATTAAATAAAAATAATTTTTTTCATCCTCAGAAATTTTTAATCACTTTTCACAATAAAAATACTGGACAGAACTAACTAAAATTATTATAAGACATTTTATAAAATTTAGTTAATTTATTCTCAAACGTTTTAATAATTTCAATAAGAGTCAATGTAAATCAAATAAAAATTTATTGTTTCTGCGCTAATTTTTTTCATTCAAATAAATGTGGTTGTAAGCATACTTTAGTGCTTATGTTCTCTAACTTTATCTTTGTATGAATGCTATCTCGTACATATAAGCTGTACGTTCGTTTGTTATCCTGCATTATATATCACAGCATTTGTTGTGTCCTTTGAAATTTCCAGGATAATATCGTTTACTTTTTGACCACAACTTTGATCAAATTATAATTTATGAGATAAAAGAAACATATTAATTTACTTTAATTGTGCTTGATTCCTTCAAATATAAATATTTCATGATATTCTCATGAAATATTTATTACAATGTATTACTGTGGGGAAAGCATATCCATATGGCCATTTCGCTACTGCTTGTATAGCTCATCAGTGGATTTTACCCAAATTTTGTAAAGAAAACCTTAAAGTCTTATACCAAAAGCCAAATTAATTAAATGAGAACTCCATTGAATCAATAAGGCAAAAAAAGGTCACAAATAACTCAAAAATTTTTATTACAAAAACACAGTAACCATTGAGTAACTATTTTTATTTTTTCTTTCATTTTTCTACATGAGGGTTGCCATCGGAAACCATTCATATGTATTTGAAAGATTTTAATGAAAAAATAAATATTTCATGAGAATATCATGAAATATTTATATTTGAAGGAATCAAGCACAATTAAAGTAAATTAATATAATAAATTTTCTTGTTAAGTATTTGTATGTGCACGTTTCATATTTATAAAAATTGTTCACAATTTTTATTTTTATTTTTTCATTAAAATCTTTCAAATACATACGAATGGTTTCCGATGGCAACCCTTATGTACAAAAATGAAAGAAAAAATAAAAATAGTTACTCAATGGTTACTGTGTTTTTGTAATAAAAATTTTTGAGTTATTTGTGACCTTTTTTGCTTTATTGATTCAATGGAGTTCTCATTTAATTAATTTGGCTTTTGGTATAAGACTTTAAGGTTTTCTTTACAAAATTTGGGTAAAATCCACTGATGAGCTATACAAGCAGTAGCGAAATGGCCATATGGATATGCTTTCCCCACAGTAATACATTGTAATAAATATTTCATGAGAATATCATGAAATATTTATATTTGAAGGAATCAAGCACAATTAAAGTAAATTAATATAATAAAGATTCCAAATAATAAATTTTCTTGTTAGATAAAAGAAACATTTAAAAACAAACAGTAAAATGCAATTGATGTTTTAGAGCCTTTAAAAGGTTTTAATATTTTGCAATTATGGATTTTAATTATTCATTAAATGTTTTATAAAAAAAAGTTATTGCAGAAGTTAATAAATTAAATTTTATAAGCTTTACTCTTGGCACTATATTATATTCGATTATATTTATTTTTTGTTGACTTGTGTAAATTTTAATTGCCTTAATGGAGACACCCTTACTTTTTAAATTTGTCGTTCACACTTATTTTCACGTAGGATATATATTCGGTGTAAATACATTTTAATCATGTCACTAAAGAAACATCCTTTGTATTTTAGTTTAATTTTAAATTATAGTGTTTTTTATTTAAGCCTTTTGCGGTTCGAAAACAAGGCATACTGTGTGGTAATGACATCACTATTGTGCATATTTAAGGTCTTACAGCAAAAATATTTTTACACGCACATGTGCAAATTTTATTTGTCTGCCTATCATAGTTCAAAAAATAATATGTCACTTACAAAACTTCTTTTAATTTCTATTGAAATTAGTTTTAATAGCAGCTGTAGTAATACACTTAGACATTTGAAATTTTCACAGAAATTTTAAATGTCTATTTGTTACGGGTTCACAGAAAGAGATCTGTAATTGATGGGTAAATACCCAGATATTGTAGGGAAGTCAAATACTCAAAAATTTCAGAGTCCACATTTGAGTGATAACACTTTTCTAAACCCACAAGATTACTAAAAAGAAAAAAAATGATATTATTTATTCCTATCTGCTGTTGTCATTGTTGATTCTCTCCAATAGTGCTTCTTATGCGCTTTCAATATTGCACAGGTAAATTTTTGAGTAGCCTGTCTTACATTTTTTAAGACATTAAGAATTAAACCTCAAAAAATATGTATTTTTTCTTTGTAATATTTCTGTTACAGTTTTTGTAGAAAATTTAAAAAATGGATGCTTAAAGGTTTTCTATTTCTAGTGTTTTCTTACCTTTTCTATTCCGGTTAATGTTAAGCGTGTTCCTTCAAAATTTATTCCAAATAAAATGAGATTACAAAAGCAATTGCAAAAGAATAAACGAAAAGAAAGGCAAGGGAGTGAAAAGTATAACTTTTAAATTGTTTTCAATTTTCAGTCAGTACTTCGAAAGCAATTTTTTTTCATGCACTAGCAACATCAACGAAAACTTAAAGTCATTACCTTCCAAGAAAATAAATTTTGTACATACAAAAAAAAATTGTTTAAAAATTTTTATTATTTTAAAAATTCTGAACTAATGTATATGTTTACAAAATATCTATTTTTTCTTCTTGCACCTACCTTTTTCCTTTATGTTTTTTTAAGCCAAATGAGCATTGAAGCGTGGCACAACATGAAAAAATGTTTTGCAAAATTTCCTTTTGCTGTTATTCCCTTTTTCTCTTTATTTTTTATTGTAAAAATACTACAGATTTGTTGATTTTGTTATTTTTAATAATTTCCATTTTGAAGTTCGCTTGAGATTGTAAACTACTCTTCAGATAATCAGTGAGAATAAAATGTATCATGAGATTTATGAAAATTAAAACAGTTAAAGGACCGCAAAAAGATATAAAAGTTTATGTTAGAAATTGCAATTACTGTCCAAGAATTAAACATTCAATCTTTACCAGGTGAAACAATTTTGTTCCCTGCTAAGAAATTAAAAAAGAATTGTTCAAAGCTTTTGTAGAGCTTCGAAGAAACCAGCTTGCGTCTGTCTGCTTTTATCTTACTGCTATAAGCTTAATGAATTAATTTATCAACGACAAATTCCTAAATGAAGAAAAACTTAATTGCAGGAGCTTTTTTAAATGTTTCATGTTTATATAAATAATAAAAAAATATATATTACAAAATATACAAAAAAATTCATAATTCCCCACAAGCAAACTTGAAGCAGATGATTTTGGAGTAGAACGCATTTGCAACTACTATAGAATGATAATAGAAATTTTTGTTTTACCCGATTACTTTAAAATTCTTAACAAACATTTTCATTTAGCGTGTTCTATCTTATTTCTGTATGTCTGTAAGCAAAACTCGTGTATGCGTAAAATCCTCTTTTTTTGAAAAGACTCGAATAAAAACTTAAAAATAAAATTATGAAATATTAAAATTTTAAAATTGAATCAGTTTAAAATCGACACTAAAATCCCGAATTAGAAATCCAAAATACCAACTGACTACAGTGACTACAAGACTTATATTTTTTTAATTAAAGTTTTCCTATTTTCTTTTTTTTTCTTTTGAATATTTCATACATAAAATAATAAATATTAATAAATATACTTGTGGTTGTGGTGAACCCCATCTCTTTGTTGTTATGGGTTAGGTGTGCGGGAATATGAATTCGTTTTGGTCTTGTTACTTTCTTTTGTTATTACTTTTTATTAAACTACAAAAAACGAAAGACCTTTTGATCAAAATAATTGCAGTTCTGCTTTATTTTATTTATTTTTTTTTTTGTCTTAAGAGGTAATAATATCATACACTTCACGACACTTCTTTGCAGTTCGTTTAAACATTTCCATGTTTTTCTTTTTTTTTTAATATATCCTTTTTAAACTCTTGTTTGGTTTTTCTTAAGTACAGTAAAGACGTGTATATATATTATATTATAATAGATAAAATAACCAGCAGGTTTTTCAAAAATGTATTTCTGTGATAGGAAAGAGACATTGAACTGATCATTTGGACTTTGAAGGATAAACATTTGCGTTATTTCATAAATAAATATATAAAACTTGAAAAAAGTCTAGCCTTCACTTCTTTTAAAGTTCTAAGTTTTAATAATTAATACAGATACTTAAAAAATTAAAGCATTTTCATTTAATTCAAATCTATTTTAAATTAATCTTAAAAATTATTATTTCGTCATAACGTTATCTTGTGTATTCTTATTGAACGATCTGACTATTCACTGACTTCATTATCGGCCATAAATAACTATATTTTCTTTATACATTTTTTCTTGTTATTTTATCTTGATTTTGTTATTTCTATTTGTATAAAAAATTTTGCCATTCATACTTAACACATATCTTTCTAATCTCATTGCAAGAAAAACTTCAGATAAATATTTTCTATTTGTTCGAAGAATACAACAATACCGTAATTAAAGAAAACGTACACCAGAAATGCAAATAGTTAGGAACAATAGAACAACACTTTTTAATGCAACACAATGTGTTATATGAAATATATAAATGATATATATATATATATATATATATATATATATATATATATATATATATATATATATATATATATATAAGAAGAAAAAACCAATGCCAGAAAAAAGATGTGAGACAATTGTAAGGAATTTAGCAATTAAATTTTAGTGTCGATATGTGTGTCTGTTTCATGTTAAATTCATCCTTTAGCCAGACTTTTTACTCATATTTTTTCACAAACAGAATAATTGTAATCCATTTTCAGTTTCTAGTGATACTATCACACATATTATTTGCTTGGCTGAAAATTACGTGCAAAAAAAAAAAAAAGAAAAAGGAAAATGATAATCGCAATTAAAAAATGGTGTCTCTTTTAAAGTATCACAATAAAAAATAATAATAAATAGAGAAGAATATATTTAGTGCCAATACAACTAGCTTCATTAAAAAGCTAAACTTATGTCATTATTGTGTAAGTACACTGATAGAATTTTACTAAATAAATTATACTACTGTCAAGAATAAAAAGAAAGTAGGTTAGTATACCACCAACAAACTGCTTGATTTAAAAAAATAGGCAATTATTTTAGACTACTACTTACACTATTCTGGATATGTACTGAGTCAGATTTAAATATGCTGAGATTTAATCTAAAGTGAATGAAATAAATATAAATAAAAGTTCTAAAGAATCCAAAATAAAAAAAAATACGTTCCCATTAAAAAATATCTATTTCTAATGACTTTTAGTCTGTCTATTTAATTTATAAAACTAGAAAATACTAATTGCAAAAATATTTTAATCACAATTCCAAATTGCGACAAAGGAAGTATTAAATTTTTTCTGTTGTAAATGTTAGTTGTAATTATTTTTTTGTAGCAAGATAGATTTAATTTCTGGTTCTTTTAAGACAGTGCATTTTATTCTGCTGGTATTAAAATTTGATTGTTTTTTTTTTTAATAATTTATCTCAATTAGTAACGAACCTTAACTGAAAATAAAACACAACAACCCATATTCAGTTTTAAGAAAATAATTAAGTTAAGTTCTACAATTTTTCTTCAGGTCTTCGTAAGTTTAATAAAAAAAAACATTAAGTGAAATAAAGGGTATTTAGTCAAATAAAAACATAAGATTTCATGTCTTGTATTTCTTACGACCTGTTAACTAAATATTGTCAATTCAACAGCAATTCTTTAAACTAATTAAAAATTTTTAAATAATTTAAATCTGATTACCAGATATTATTAAACGATATTTTTTGTGGAAAATATTGAAATCTGAAAAGAAAAACTTAATTCTATAAATTACTTATTATAATATTAAATTGACTTAACTTTTTTTATCGTTAAAGCTTAAGTAAATTTTTCATTAATACTAACTATGTGATATCGAAACATGCGACCTTGGAAGCGAATTGGTAGGTTAATTATTTGAATTCAACTTATTTTAAAATTTAACGTAATTTAATTTAATGTAACGCAATCAGCTAAATTGGTTTTAAAGAAATAAACTCCAGTATTAGAAGCGTGTAAGTTGTATCAAACAGTGCATTTTTCTGAATGTAAGGGACTCTATATTGTCTCTTGTGAATTAGTTTCATTTCAAAAAATTTGTCTGATCGCTGAACAAAACTTAATTGAAGTTACGTTTGATTTTTAAAGTGAATCTGCATAACTTGGCAATGCTAGTAAATGTGAAAAAGTGAGCGCAGTTATTAAAATAAATCATTATAAGCATTGTCCGCATCGAATTTGCACATCTAATTAAAAGAGATCGGCAATTAAGACTTTTTGATATACATCAAGAAATGAGCAGAAGCTGCAAAAGTTTGCAAAAGAAATATTAATCAGTTTCAAAGGGCTGAAAAAAAACCCTTTAATATTTTTAAAACAAATGAATTAATTAATTTGACTTCGAAATCCATTTACTTTTCAAATTTTTATTAAGGCACAAAAATTAAATTTTTTTGGAAGTTAAAAAACATAAGTAAAATTATTCATCAGTTATCAATTATCTATAGTTCGTAGAATTCATTATAGACAGCAACTACTTATTTTTTCCTTTAATTATTTTAGTCATTTATATATGTATTTACTACTCCATTTTATCAACAAATATTATAAAATGTTAAAAATTATTGTCCCAACTCTTAGCGATCAGAAGTTTTGTTAGCTTGACTAAATCTGAAATGTGAACGAAAATATTTTCAAATGGCAAAGGATACTTAAAGTCAAAAATAATATATTTAAGTTCAATTTTAATGACTGTTTTTAATGTTTTTTTAAACGCATGTCTATATAAGTTTTTACAATTTTACATTGTGAAAAATTTCAGCCAGGCAAAATTATATTTAAATGATGATTTATTTTATATTACTATTTTTTTTATTACTTTGTGCGTTTTCTTTTTTCTTAACAAGCTCCAGGGAAATCAGCTTTCAACACTAAATTCAAGGATTGTGAATAATTTATGGCAAAATGAAATACTCCCAATGTTACATAAAACTAGAAATGTACACGTGGCATAAATTTTATTCCTCTTAAAGAGTTTAATGGTAAAAAAATATAAATTGAATTTAATGTTCTCTTGAAAAATCTTTATTTGAGCAGTAGTATTATTTTCGTCTCTTTTAAAGAAAGGCCACGTATTTTAATTTCTTATTTTACCAAAAAATGTATTAATATATTATTTAATTATTTTTAACAAATTTTTGAAGAAAACTGCATAATAATGTTAGATAAAATTTATGAAATTTAAAACAGCATATTGCGTTGGAAAAAAGGTTAAAATTTCTCCTTATACTTATGACAATAGTTTAACAAATACTATCTACGGTACGATTAAAAGTGTTCTTTAATTAACATTACATATTTCAGTTTGGTTAAAATGAGTGCTTAATTTAGGTTGCATAGTTCTATTAAATGTTACCATAAAAATTTATGCTGAATTGACTTACAAAATTTAGCTGATATGCTTTTTTTTTGTGTGATATGTCTTAGGGTTTCTTGGTGCCAGCAAATATACTTTAAACAAGTAAGAAGAAACAAAAAACTGGCGTTCATTTTTGTTCTATTTGAGCGAAAAGCATTCGCTTGTTGTTAAAAAATCTCTGCATGATAAAGTTTCTAAAGTTTTCTAAAATATTAAAACGTACTTTGTATATAAAAGGCTTCATCAAAATCTGAAAAAAAAACAATATTTTTATCTTTCAATTTCATTTGCGGTCATCAATAATATAGAAAATATTGCTATTTTGAATGGTTGTAGTTAAAGTATTTCAAAACGTTTGTTTTTGATTTTAAAATTTAGAAAAATATGCTAAATTAACCACAAGAATATTAAAATAATCGTCTAATATTAAAAGCTTTTCAGTATAAAACGTGTAGAGTTATTACAATAGAAGAAATTTCAGAGAACAATATTTTTTTTTAATTTAATTGTGTTTGATTTCTTCAAATATAAACATTTCATGCTTTTCTCATTAAATATTCATTTTTAAAATCTACAAAATATAATGTATTAATGTAGGGAAAGCATATGTATATGGCCTTTTGCTACTGCTCATATAGCTTATCAGTGAGTTTTACCCAAATTTTGTATTCAAAACTACAGAGTCTTACATAAAATACCAAATTAATTAAATAAGAGTCACATTGAATCAGTAGAGCAAAAAGACAATTAAAACTTTAAAAAAAGTTTTTATGCAAAAGTTGGGAAGAATTCACTGATAAGCAGTAGCTTTTGTAGGTTGTAATAATAAATATTTCAAGATATTCTCATGAAAAAATTAAAAATAAAATTAAAATAAATTAACATTAAAAAGATATAAAATAATAAATTTTCATAATACTTTAATTAATTTAGTTTGAAAAACTTCCTTTACATAAAAGGATATTTTAAGTTTACATGCACCTATTTAGTTTGAAATATAATATTAAATTTAAATAAAATTTTTTGCTTTCCTTTTACAAAATTGCTTCCATTTGCATGGCTTAATAAAATAAAAACTTTGTACATCTTAGCACTCTGTGTCAACTCCAATCCAAAAAACATATATTGGAATAACAGAGACTTAAAAAAGAAGAAAATAAAATTAAGTACATAATATAACTTTACATCGGCTCTTAATGGGTTAAGCATTTTTTAAGTTTTAGTATTTCCTTAAATAATTCGTCAATAGCTTTTAAATGATCCCCATATAGATATTTTAAAAATATGGAAAATAAGAGCAATCGACAAATTAGATCTCTCAAATTTACATCTCTTCATAGATTTGTTGGTTTTTTTTAGTTACTTCACCAAACTAGATTGGTTACAAAAGTTATGGAAAAATTTGGACCGATCTTGCTAATTTTAAAGAGCAAAGTTTTTGAAACTATATCTGATCGACTCATCTAGTGTCTTGGTAAAGCTGAAATCAACCCGAACATGGACGGACAAATGGACAGATTGACATCGTTCAATCGGCTTCGATATAATAAGAATGGAGAAAAATATACTTTGTGGAATCGGAAATGAATATATTAGAAATTAAAAACGGATGGCAAACTTAAACATACCCTTTTTCAAACGGTGGTGAAGGGTGAACAGATAGCTGCCAAGTTATTTTAAAGCTTAACAAATAATACTCATTGCTTATAATGTTATATGTAGGTGTTATAACACATATCTTTTTCTCCTGATTGTATGCATGAACGAATGATATATATTCAGTCAGTTAAGTGTTTGCGCTTTTGAATCTGGTTGCTTCATATAACAATGTTTGCCGAACATGTTAAAGTCAAGTGCTTCGCTATTAAAGTAAGAATTATACTTGAAATTGTAATACCACACAAAATAATAAGAACAAGTAAACAGACGCAAGAAATTTTTCAACATACAGTGTTAAATATTCTTAAGATTGTAAGAACAGTTAACATATTTCAGCAATGAAGAGATATATTTCATACATTCACAA
Organism: Cistogaster globosa; assembly: GCA_937654795.1. Lineage (NCBI taxonomy): Eukaryota > Metazoa > Arthropoda > Insecta > Diptera > Tachinidae > Cistogaster > Cistogaster globosa. The sequence goes on along the minus strand of OW569405.1, from coordinate 114,851,775 downwards.
CAAAAGTTATAATTTGACTACAAAAAGAAAAAGTTTTTATTACAATTGTGCTCGCTCTATATACATTTCTTCTTACGCATCGATGAGCTAGAAATAGAGCTGTTAGACTTATTGGGTTTGAGGAAATATTCTGTGGTTTTCTTTCTTTGCTGAAGAAAATATACAAGCAGAAGATTATCAAGTGAAAGAACGCCTTTTGATGTATTACAAAACATAAGACTGAACTCCAAGCTTAAATTTTACTTCTACGAAATCCTGATCCAGATTCAATTTAAAAAAAAATACCGAAACGAAATTTTTCTTAACCTCTTAAGCATCATCGTACTGTTTCTTTATTTTCAAAAATATAAAACTTAATATAATACAAAAGAAATATAAAGCGGTATCAACCTCATGGCTTTTTTACTATGTGTCTACAATGTATAAAATAGTACTTTGACATAAACGACAGAACTTTTCCGTACACTTAATTATTTTACAATGGCAGGGATTGTTTACAATTCTAAGAAGTTCTTTGGATAAAAACTATAAGAATAAAAATGCAATGAGTAAAAATACTTAAAAACTAAACTATTCTTTGCTGTTATGAAAATAAATTAAAATATTTATGTCAAAAAATAAAAAAGGCAGAAGCAAAATAAAATCCAAAAATAATAAAAGCAGTTTTAAGATTTATTTTCGCCTGCTAGTACTAAAACACGAATTTGTTATGTAAATTCTGATTATAAGATGATGAATTAAAATTCTTAAAAAATTTTTATATTATATTTTTTACATTTTATAAAAACGGAAAGTATAAATGATTAAATATTAGAGAGGTTGATGGTAGTTTGGCATATCAAATAAAAAGTTCGGTTTAGCAATTAAACGGTGTCTTAAAATTTTCGCAAATTTTATATTTAAATACCAAGCACAAATTTTGCTTTTAATTGTGTTCGAAAGTCACATATACTTCAGGTGCCGAATTGACTTACTCTGCTTTGATTGTTGAATATATTTTAAAACAAACTTAAGAATTCGAAGATACAATATCATTTATTTTGTAAAATATTAAATCTATTTTCCAAAACATTCAGGCGAGTAGTCGTATGCTTCGTTTTACCAAAAGATATCTAAGATTTTAGAAAACTTCTCCCAAATTAACATTTAAGCTAAAACAGTAGTAGGACATCGTAAAAAAATAAAATATTTCTTGCCAAAAATACGGACTTTAAGACAGACTTTAGCTGCCTATCTTTAATGGTTTAAATGTTTAGTCACGTACGTTATTTTACATCAAAATATTGCGATAGCTTTTAAATTATAATAATATTTATTTATCTCCTCATTATAAAACAAAATTAGTGGGCATTTTGTTTAACTTTCAAGTGTATTTACTCAACAGTTCAAAAAATAGTGCCACATAGTCATATATGTGAACTCCCTTTATTTCTAAATTCAAACTTAACACTTGATCTTATAGCGAACTTAGCAATACAGGGTTTTTTTAAATTTCAGCTGTCAACTATTGGGACACTCTTTAATTTCCAAATTAAATTTTTATACTTTCTGTTATAGTGGAATTAGAAATACAGGTTTCTTGTAAATTTCAACTGTCGGTCTACAACTGTTCAAAAGTTTAACCATATACAATGAATTAAATGATTAATGGGGTCACCCGTTAAATAAAAATTTTTACTATTCAAACTTGCTATTATAACGGTAATTTGAATCGATGTTTTGTCTAACTTTCAAAGGTTTGTCTATAACCCTTCAAAAGATAGGACCATATAGGTCAATTACCGTCAGCTATGGGGCACTCTTAATTTTTAAGATTTATTTTGTATTGATTTTTCCTATTAGGAGACATAGTGAGACGCAGTTTTTTAGTATTTAAGCGGTGTTTTTTGCAGTTAATTTTTAAACTTATGAACTTATTTCAAAACGGGAGCAATTGTTAAGCACAACGTTTTAAATAAAGAATAAATTTTTAATACGGTTCTGAAATTACTAAGTTCAGCAGAAACAACCATAGAAAAAAATAACATATACGTGCATTAACAGCCTCCTTATATTTTTGAAGTCGGTATGAAGACTTAAGAAAATTTATTGAACTTAAGTAATATATTTCAGCAAAATTAAGTTTAGATTTTTAAACTGAATAAAGGTTTTTACATTTAAAAATAAGAAGAAATATTTGTTACGTCTTTATTAAAAACAAAGTAAATTATAATTTAAGCAGATTTACCAAACCAAAAACATTTGTAATTTTTTTTCAGTTAATTATTTTTCAGTTTAAATATTTTTGCGGTTTTGCAATGCTTTATTTAAAAGCCGTTATAAACAGATTATTATCTTAATTATTAAAAAAATTTAATAAAATTTATGTTATTCAATTAAACAAACCAAAAATAATAAAAAAAATTCTAAAGTAAAAATTATTTTCTAATTTTTTTTTTTTAACAAAAGATATGAGCTAAAATTTTGTTAGTGTTATAATATCATAATTTTTTTCTATTTTGCATCTTTTCAGCTCATTTTAAAGCAGTTGGGTAAATAGCTAGTTCAGTAAATCCCTCATTATATCATATAAAGACACCAAATTATGCCACTTGTATTTGAAGAACACAATAATATCAAGGCAAAACTACTAAGGCAAATATGGGACTCCTCTTAAAATAAACGGTGCCAAGATTATAAAGATATTTTTCCAGCAATTCTAAATTGATTTTCAGTTGAAAAGTGACAATTTTACTGGCAGATGGCACTGCATTCAAAGCTCACATAAACTATGAAAATCTTTAAAATTTTTGTTGGAGTTTACTCATCCTCTTTCAAATTATTTAGGCAGCATTCTTGATATTAAGTTTTCGGCAGTTGTAAAATAAAGATTTTTAGAAAGCTTTGGGTGCCAGGTGTCAACTTTTTAAAAAAATTTACTGATTCGCTAACAAGATGGACATGTGCTTGGTTTTTTTATATTTATTTTTTTATTTTATTGTTTATTTCTCATACATTCAGTAATATAATTTAGCTATAAATGAACAAATAGATAAAATAAAATTAAATTAATCAAATACACACTGCTCCTAAGTCGAACACTCAAGTGTATAAAATATGACATTAAGGATTCCTTTACAATTTTGTTATTTTCAAAATGTATTTAAAGATTACAAGACGATTTTACAAGTAAAATGAAAAATATAAAAAAAACATTATTTTAATAACAGTGTGCTTGGTTTTTTATTTAGAGTCATTGGCCCGATTTATGAAACAAAAAACAGAAAAGAATTAATATTATCAGTTATCGTCTTTAAGTTATAAATTCTTTTTTTTTTAATATATTATTTTTTCTACTCAAGTGTTTACTTAAGCATAAAGGAGGTAGAATTTAGTTTTTATTATTTATAACAAATATTTAATTTTATTAAAAAAGTTTTGATTTTGTAGATTTCTTTCTTTTAAACTTTTTTCAGTAGAAAAAGTTGCTGTCAAAAGCAGTTGCTTAACAGTGAAAATATTATTTAGGCATTTATTTTACTTCTTACGGTTTTTTTTCATTCACTTGGAAAATTTGTGTTTTCGTAAATTAAAAACAAAAATTTCTTGCTCAGCCCAAAAAAAATTATATTTGAAACTATGGCGTATAGTGTAATAAAAGTTTTTAAAAAAGGCAATATTAGAACTCCATGGTTATTCTGTTTGTTTATTCGTGTTTAGCGTTTCAAAGTTTACAAAATATACATTTTCGTTTAGGCAAGTTTCAACATTTATAAAGTTATTCAATGAGTATGAAAAAATTGGAAAAAAAATTACAAATAAACTTACATAAAACCCTTTTTCCAGTTTTTATTGCACTTTTATTTGAGATGTGCATTTTAAGAGGAATATTGCAATTACTGTGTTGCATATTTTCAAAGTGAATCCTTAATATAAACAAATGTTGTTATTGATATAAACGAGGGAAAGTCAAAAAGACTACAAAAGTTTTCCATTTTCATTTTAAATTAGAAACTAAAATACGATAAGAGTTTAAGCACTTTGTTTTTTGTAAAACACAGAATTTAGTTTTTGATTATTTTGTCCAATATTTACGACCTTTCACAAAATATTAAATGCTTACCCAAAGTAATATGATACCTACTATCCCGGGTGATTTGACAGATTTTGTTTCCTGACAAAATACTACTTTGATGAATTTATATATCTGAAACTTCCAAGTCTAACTTAACAAGGTACTGAATAAGTGCTGATTAAGTTAATTTTGGCGTAATTTTGTTTAAATAAAATTAAAATTACGCTACAACATTTGTCTAAATGTCCTTTTTGGATGTGAAAGTTTTAACAATCAAACCATGTTTTGTTGCGATAAGAGGCTTTTAACTTATAACAAATTTCATCCATTTAAACTTTTATTTTACACTTTAATTTAAGGGTGTTAAGTTTATTTGTGAATTTCGATGATTTTTGGTTACAATTTTATGTTGGAAATATCCCACATACTGTCTAATTGCTAGGCACTAGCAGCATAGAACAAGCCATAAGCTGTAATAGAAAAATGGTAAAGTAGCTGCAATAGTGTATCAACTCTTACAATATTTATTTAAAAAAAGATCTAAGAAAAAAATAAAAACAAAGTTTTATAGAGGGTAAATAAATTCACCAGAATAGTTTCGTAAATTTCAATCCTTCTCTTAATTTTGCTACAAATTTAACACAGCTGCAATGCTTTCGATAGCGATTTTATTTCCCAATTTGAAAATTGAAGTTTAATATTACATGCGTTAGTTATAAGGGGAGTTCCGTAGGCCTTTTTGTTGCTCTCTATACATAACCGTCTTCGTCCGTATATCATTTCTTGAAATTCAAATTTAAAAAAAAATGTGATTTTAAGCATTTACTGCAAATTTCTATAAGTACTAAAATTTTCCATCTACAAAAATAAATTGTGCTAATAGCTGCTCTAGTACCACCGGTAAAATTGGGTGCTTACTCTACGAATTGTTTTATTTGTACAAAAAAAAGTATTCTATATGTAAGCGAAGGTTTTAAGGGACCTCCCCAAAAAAACTTTTTGCGAAGTTTTGTTTGGATTATGTCTTATATCTTTTAGCGATAAAAGGTAGATATTTTAACTTTTTTATGCATTTCTTTACAAATAAAGTTTTCTAAATATAATTTCTATCTGCATTGGACATTAAAACAAAACTAATAATAAAGATTATTTGTTGACAGTTGTTCAGTTGAGTTTATTTTAACAGTATTAAGCGACTTTAATCTCCGCATATTTTTGGTCATTAAACGAACTTAATTAATTTCTTTTTAGCTACATGCAAATACATAAACTAAACCGCAATTATGACCAAAGCCGCATACACATAATGTAACAACTACAAGACAAGGTAAACACTGTTCAAAAATTTTATCGATTATTCGTTAATATCACTACTTAAACCAATACATTAACAATACATTCACATGCAGTTAAAAATTCTAAATGTGACTTCATTTAAAAACGTTGACGTAATGATACCACGTATAATATTAAAATTTTTATCTTTAGTCACTCGCATGTTGGACTTTGTTAACTCTGTGATATAATAAGCAGCGTAACGAATTTTTGAGCAACTGTAATGGAAACTCAAAAGAGAATGTATTTTATTTCATTTTCAAATGTCGGAAATAAAAATTTCTGCATATTTTTAACCGACTTAAAAATAATAAGTAAATCAATTTTTCTTCATTTCTCAAAAATCAGTCATTTCTGAACCGGTTTTGATTTTTACAGATTTGCGCCACAGAAAAAAGCTCTATTTTTTAATTTAAAAGATGTGCTCATACAACACGTATGATTTTTACACGTCTGTCGCATCGTTGGTATCACTTTAAATCCAATAAACGGAAAGTAATAAAGAAAAACTTGAAAAATAAAAGGTGTCTCTACAGGGAAAATAATTGGACTAATGTGTATTGTCCTACCTTGGGAATCGTTATAGTTAAGCACATAGAAATTACAAACTGTGTACATCTAAGTCCGCAATTACAATTAGTGTAAAATTTAAAATGAAAGTGTATTCCCACAGAAAATGTTATTTAATGATATCTGTTCGTAAGAAATTAATTTTCATTTTCGAAAAAATTAATTTTAAATTCTATATGAGTTCCTCGATTCTTAAAGAAAAGCCCTCTCTATCTTAATTTGAAAACTTATTACTTTTTTTCTTCCATGATAACCAAAAGCTCAGCTGAAATTAAACTGTTTAAAAGCACGTGCACAGAATAATTTTCATATTTAATTACAGAATTCATAAATTACTATTTTATTAAAGTGGGATCTTTCACATCATAATTAAAATAAAATGAACAATTTTTTAACTATATTCATGCAAGTATAACAGTAATAAAGCTTTTAATTAAATTCAATTGTAACAAACATAAGTTGTTTCAATTTCGCAATTTTCTGTTTACTTTTCGCTTTGATGTTTTACGATCTTTCTGAAATATTAAGCTTGTCAGTAAAGCGATGAGCACGATAAGAGTGTTGTTAAGCTTATTTAGAATTAAGTTGAATGTAGGAGTTTAACACAATCAGAGAAAACGCTAATAAAAACTTATAGTGCTTTAAAACCAGGATGCAGACAGTCCTGATACTAATGTTTAAAGCTCTGTCTAGTTCAATTTTCAAGCCGAGAATGTAAAAAGGTAAGAGAAGTTGCTTTAATTCCCTCTCATGAAACACACAATTTTAGCTGTTCTACCTTTTTTAACCGGCGAATTATTTCAGTTAACCTTACAATTAATTTTTATCATTATTTTCTCAACCACAAAATTTTAAAAGAGCTACTTTTTTAAAAAGGATTGTTATTACTAGTTTTATTTTAATAATGACGCAAATTGAATAAATGTGGACTTTGTAGTTTAACCCTATTTTATTATGATGTTGTTTTTTATGAAAATAATTAGGCGTTTTGTAGGTCAAGGGTTGCTTTTTGGCTTAAACTTGTTAAATTTAATGCTATAAATTTGTAAACATTTGCTGTCATTTTATTTTTGTTAAAAAATTTGTGGTCCTTTATGGTTTGGTCATGGCATGTGGGTGGTAATTTTTCCTTACTGTCAATAAGCTTTACAAACCATTAATTTGGGTCAAAGGCGGCAAAAAACAAAAAATATACAGCAGCAACATGATGTTTGCAAGCTGACTTGTTATTACAATTTAAGTGTATTTTTGTGTGTTATTTTTAGACTTATGCAGTTGTTGTTAATATAATGTATTATTATTTCGTTAAAGTTCTTTATAAATTTTGATTAATTGCAAAGGAAGTTGGATGGCTACTGCTCTATCAACAGTCCTTGTATCTAACCACAGTAAATTTGTTGATTTCTCTATTTTTCCTAATTTTTCGTTCAAAACCGTGAACTAGAATTTTAGTTTTCTGATAATTATTTGTAAGAACGTTCGAATTGAAATTTCTACATTTTCAGTTAATAGTCTATTAGGAAATCTTAGCAGAGAAAAAGAACTACCTCCTGTATAAAAATTTGCTAAAACATTATAAATTTTGCTTAAAATGATATTAATGGTATATATAAGTATCAACAAAACTAAAAAACTAGTAGATAAGTTAAGAGAAGTAAAATCTTGTGGTATATGGAAAGAAATTTAATAAAACTAGGAGAACGATTTTGATGGCAGAAGAAAATAATTCAAATTCTCAACAATAGCAAAAATTTTTAAAGTTATAAATAAAATATATTTACAGCATTTCTGTTGGTGGTCTGTTTTGTTTCTTTACTTATATTCCACGTGGCTGGTGGCAATGCTCAAGTGGCTTTTAAATTAAATATAATAACTTAAGTAACACACACTTCAACTCAACAGCCAAGTGCTTTCTGTTCGGTACAGTATTCAGTTAAAAATTGTTCAGTAAGAAATTATTGTGTAAATGAACAGCAAAACAGTTTTATAAAATAAATAAATTTTTATTTTTAGGAGCTAGATTTACGTAAATATATATTTCCATCCAATAGAACTCAGTGTAGGTAGGTTTCATACACTTAAAGCGAATATTTTTATGCTGTCAGCAGTTTTGTGCTTTGTGGTTACAAACAACGCAAGCAACACTTTCTTTACATACAAAACTTTAAAGATATTCGAAATAAATTTAAACGCGTTTCGTGTCCTTTCCATTGTACTCTAGGCCTTAAAAAGTACAATATTGTTTTTTTTAATGAACCAAAGTGTGAAACACTATTTTATTTTCTAGTGGCTTTAACAAAAAACATTAAGAAATAATTTTTATTCAAATAAAAAAATTAAATAAAAAACGCACACCAGCTTATTTAACAATAAATGTAAAATCCAATTATGTGCTTCAGTAAGCTTTATTCGTCTGGTTTTATTTGTATTTTACTGCGTGCATTATTTTTATTATTATCGTTTTAAATTCGCGAGGCACATTTCCCTGGTTTAATGAAATTATTTAATAACTTTATAGTATTCTATTTTTGAGATTAAAAAGAGAAGATTTATTATAAGTTAATAATTTTTAACTATTTTAAAATTTAGAAAATTTCAATTTTGGATTGAACGGTTAATTTTAATAAATGAGTTCTTTCACGCCACATTGAATAAACCAAGGTGCATTACGAAAGAATAATGCGAATAATTTTAATTTAATTTGTAACTATTAAAAAATACAAAAGATAATAGGAAAATTTTTTGTTTCCTATAAAAATAAATAACGATAATATTTGGGTACATGATAATGTTTTTGGTTAACTCGGTTTTCTAAAACCAGAATTTTTACTTAATGTTATTAAGAAAAAAAGCAAAATCAGAAGAATTAACAAAAAATTTTGCGCAAATTACTTAAGGTATATCCGCAGTCAAGCTATATTATGTTCTCATAAGCGTATTAAAAATAATGTAAATAGCGATTTTAAATATTTGTAGCAAGCAAAAAACTAAAAACCCCTTTGGTTTAAATTTTTTTTTAAACAAAATTTTATCAACCATATCACTGTATGCGTAGTATATATAACTTTTTTAAAGTTTAAAATATTTATTTTTTATAACTGTCTTTTGTTATAACATGTGACAAAATTCTTATAAAAAAACTATATTTTTGGTAAAAAAAAATCTATTTTATTTATCTGTCATTTAATAGCTGTACAAGCAACAGGGAGATGTATGAATTGAAAAAATTGAACGTAAAAGACAGTTTCATTAAGTTTGTTGAGAAAAGATAAAATTTATTCAAAGATTTAACAATAAGACTAAGTTTTTCCAAGCACAACAGCTTCAGAAGTTGAAGTAAAATTATTGAACAAAAATGATTAGAAAATTATGGATTATTTTTCTCTCTTTGCTTTTTATTAAAATGCAAAGGGTTAAGCAAAAATTATGTTAAATTTTAACGTCGTAAAAACAAAATAGATGTTATACTTAATCAGAGGACACAGCTTTATTTGTGAAGTATCAATAAACTTCAGGTAATTGCCACTCTTATCCAGAGGGGCTAGAGGCTCGCTCACATAAACTTTGACTACAAATTACTCCACGAAAGAACTTTTAATACGGCTTACAAATTTAGCATTATTATAATTCCTCCTATTGAAGCAAGATGCCGTCGACACCTTTATTAGCATTCAATTAAGGTTAAGCATACAAATGGCAGCCGGTTTAATTTTTCCCTAAACTTTATAAAAGGAAAGCAACTCTATAAAAAATGCCAAGTAAGTATTAACTCATTTTAAAACTATTCTATTTTAATAAATAGAAAAAAAACTTTATAAATTATCAAAAATTCAAACAGTTTTAAAAATTAATTTTTCTTTTAGTTCTCTTCCCATGTTCGTGTATGCACTTTTTCAATAGAGTTTCAGGAAAACAAAAAATAAAAATATATAGAAATAAGTCTAGCATAATAAAAAGTTGCTTTACTAAGCGAAAACTATTCAAAAAATACTTCTGTAACTATTTAATAGTAATAATAATTCTTTACTTTATCTACATATATTGTGACTTGAGAATACTCACACGACCATAAACTAACTTGTAGTCATGTAGCAAAGCACACAAAGAACAAGTAAGTATAAAAAGTCATCGTTTTCATTTTTATTTTTGTCGGATGGAAGCAGAGAAGTCAAGCATTTATTCCCTAATTTAACCTTTAGCTTCAGTAATGTGAGCTGTACGTAGGTTGAAATGATTTACAAAATAATCTGGAGTAATTTCAACTAATCCGAAAGTAAAATCTATAAGAAGCCTGTAAAAAGTTACACTCTTTTCACATTTTAAAGGAAAAAAATTTTTCTCTAATCGGTGGTATATAGAGAAAAGAGAAGGTATGAGGAAAGGAAGTACTACTCTGCAAACATGTACTCGGAAGGAGAAAAATGAGAAGCTTTGCGGAAGACATATAATATGGGTGGAAGACGGTTGGATTGACCTTAACAAAGGCAACCCATGCCTTTGTTAATGAGAACCGTGTTGGAGGTAAAATAAACGGTTACATAGATGTAAATGATGAGCTTGAAAGTTAATAAACATCAGTCGTTACTTTTGGTCATTAAGAACGCAGAAAGGTAAATAAAAAGGATCCGCGCATCTCTTAATATTTTTACTGTAATAAAATTTTCTGTGCTGTTTCCGTATAACAAGCAACCAATTCGTCTGAAAATTTATTATAGCCATAAATCTAAGATTTAGGTGCCTTTTATTAAAATTTTCAGACGACTAAATAGCTGGTAATACAGAAAAAGCACATTAAACTCTTTAAATACCTTCAGGATTTCCTCATGTTTCTATAAAAAGGAATTCAAAGTTTATTATCACACACCTGAGCTGCAAACTTGACAAAATTTTGCTTATATTTAACAATAAAATCCAAACAGAGCTACATATGTTATTGCTGTCACCCCCAAAAACTGTAGTGTGCATGAGTCGATTAAAAATAAAATTAAGCTTAGACGCGTGGAGCAGACATCTTGGCTAAGTTGCTTGAGATATCTTTCTGCTTGTTGGGTAAAATTGCTTAAAATAAATTCGAATCTAAACAGAGCCTTGAGTATAAAAATTGCTCTTGAGTTGCCCCGGTGGATAAGTTGTATTAGGGGCAAATAAGTGAAAAAAACCTCAAATCTTATTGAGTCTGGAATAGAAATTGTTGTGAAATCGAGGACAATTCTTATTGAATTCGCCTGTGTGTATGCACAGAAGGTGAGAAGGGTTAAAAGACTGCTAGTAAAATAAGAAACTCGTGGTTTATAATTTAGTGAGTGCGCTAACAATATAAAATCCATAGGCGATCTTGGCTGAGTTGATAACAAAGCAAGTGGCTTATGAAATTGGAGAATTTGTGTTTGACTCTTACGGCCGCGTGAGTATATTATGCACTGGATGGTTGAACAGGTTCAGCGTGCATTTTTGCACATGTTTTACGAGTCACAACAAACTCACAACAAGAGTGTGTTAAAACAGTCATTGAAATAATTGTAGCCAGACGCACGAATTGAATATAAGAGAATATAATTTATTTATTTAAATTTTTTTAACATTTTAAAAATATAAAAACTTAAATAAATAAAATTAAATAAAAACTTATTTCTTCTTATGAAATTAATAGTTATTTAATTAAATTAAATATTTATCAACATCAGCTCTCAGTAATGCTTCAATGGAGCAATTTTCATTTAGATTTGTTTAAAGTTATAATAAATTCGCCATCATTAAAATATGTAACTGCGTTTTTATTGTACAAAATATTTGCTAAATCTAAAATCTGTTAAAAAGTTCGTTTGGAATAATTATTTCTAAAGTTTTATAAACTAAAATGAAAAACTTGTAAGGGTTTCTTAATTTTTAATGATATAAAAATTATTTATAAATAATGTAAGTTAATTAAAAAAATATATATAATAAACACTAGAGTAGAGCTTAATGTAGCATTTTTTAGATAGCTGCATTTATCTTTTTTTAATTCCCATTAATTTTCTTTTTTTTTTAATTCTTTTCATACATACTATCTATTTTATTTGAGCATATGGAAGTGCACATTCAGCATCGAATTATTTTGTTGCAGTATTTGACCACAAGATTATATTTCTTCTGCATAAACTAAACGGGCGTATTTGTTCTGATATCGTAAGAGTACAACATACAACAAGTGTGTATGCGTATGTAGATCAAATGGTTGATTACAATGTTAACAAAATTTTCTATACACAAGTGTGATTATGAGTTTCCGTAAATTTGCTGGTAAATTGTCTTTTTTAAAAGTGTGTCTGCAGTAATAACTACAAAACTTTTGATTTTAAAATTCTATATGCTCGTTGTAGTTAGAGGTTTCTGTGGTTAAACAAGTATAAATTAAGCGAAAATTTTCTAAGAAAATTACCAGAAAATCTATAGAAATTTAAAGAAGAGTCGCAGAAAGTTAAACAAAAAGATGTTTAATTTAGGAGAACTCTTTTTTATCTTTTTAACAACTAACGTTAAAGGGGAAATATATAGAAAAAAATGACTTCAAACAATAATCTTTCTTATGAAAGTATAGAGTTTTAAAACATTTTAAAGTTTGAGTATTATTTGGAGCAATAAATTTAAATAATGTCATTTTTTCAAAGGAAATTTGAAAAATTTGTAAGTTTACCATTAAGACTGCTAATACTCTTTGAATATTAGTAAAAAAATACACAAAAAATGCAAAACATTATTTTGTTCGAAATAAAAATTACGTTTAAAAATGATTACGGGCAAATGCTCCCAATGACTGTTTTTAACGAAGATCAATCTGGACTTCCAGTTTTGGTCCACTTTTTCGAGTATTCGTAAACAAACTTAACTTATAAATCGAACATTGCTGCTAGTTTTTCAGAATAGAACTAAGACTTGGCCTCACAGTCAACATTCGAGAGGTGTCAAGTCGCACTACCTTGAGGACCAAATGAGAAGCCTTTTTATCGAAATCAACTTAAATCTTAATAAGTATATTGCTGCGGTCGCCGTATGCCAAATGTGTTCCACTCCGAATGGAGCAATTTGAATCGCCGATATTGACTATTGAGGTTGAAAGCACGTTTCAATGGTCATTTCGCTAACGCTTACTTAGCTCTTCAGGAAACCTCTCTTAAAGATTTTTATCAAAACAATAAAGCAAAGAAAAAAGTTTAAGCAAAACCTACAATATCCACTGTATACGGCTGACTTTTTTTTGGCTTTTTATACAGTAAGAAGATATAAAATATAAAAAAAAAACAAAAAAAAAACAATAAAATATCACAAACTAATATGATAATTCATTTTTGTTTTTTTCACAGGCACTTACAAATAATTATTCCCGTGATTTAAATTTTATTTATTAATTTGCAAGTGCCCGTGCAAAAAAAATCCCATAACACCGTCATTCACATTTGTATGCTTTATGGTGGAATATTTTGAAATAATAGAAATACTCGAAATATAATAACACAGTTTTATTCCATTTAAGTATTTTTGGAAAGAAATGAAGCACATTCACTATATATTCGGCTATGCCAAATTAAAAAAAAGTAAGAAAAATAAGTACCAATATGTGTATATAGTTTTACATAAAAATGTTATTGGCTCTTAATAGGTTAAGAACTTTTAAAAAATTTATGTTTTCCTGAAAGATCTCTTCAACAGCTCTTAAATGATACTTATATTTATATCTAAAAAAATATAATGCACTATCGTACTTTTCTATGAATTTTTATACTTTATGTTTTTGACTTACTCTTAATTCGCTATCGCCCCATTTTTAATAGAGTTACTTTATTGATAGGGAAAAATTAGAGGTAGGCGTGTTGTTTTGCCCGCTGCTTCGAAGGACATTGCATTATCTTGTTAATTTTCAATAGCAATGTTTTCGAAACTGTTTGTGATCGATTGGCATATTTGAGTTTTCACTGTGGACAGATGGACATTGCGCAATCGACTTTGCTATGCATAAGAACTCAGAATATACTTTATGGGATCGCAAACGGATATTGTAGAAATTTCGAACGGAATAACAATTATAGATATATCCTTTTTCAACTATGGTGAAAAAAGTATAAAAATTGATTTTAAGACGAAAATATAAAGAAATGTAAAATTGCAAAATCCGTCTGCAACCAAGATATTATTTTATGTAAAAATTTTAGTGGTCCGTAAAAACATTATCTGGTTGTTTAAAATTACATTTTCAATTAAAAATTTAAAAATTTTACTTATATATAAACTTGTATATAAACTATTGCATCTTAGTGAATCAAAACTGTTTTTTATGATGCCTTTTAATTGTTAGAGATTCGAAAAAAAAGATTGAAAACCTATTTGTTTCTCAGTGATGTTTTATAAAAAAATTAAACATTCATAAGAAATTATGCAGCCACAACCAAAAAATAATGTAGGAATATTAATATACAGAACCATTGATTTCAACAAAGTTCAATTCAAGCAAAAAAAAAAAAAAAAAAAAAAAAAAAAAAAAAAAAAAAAAAAAAAAACTTTGTGGCATTGAAAGAATTAGAATTTTTGATTATAAAAATAAAAACAGGCAAACTTTACTGACCCATCTCCACCTTTGTTTTGGTTTACATTTTATAAGAAAAAAAAGCAACAAGAAAACTTGTTCATTATTCTTAGTTTCCCACAAAAAAATTTATTGAAGTGCAATGAAGCTTAAACCAATGTCGATTGTTAGGGTGTTTATTCGATGCCATACTAAACGCCAGCCAACAAGCTGCAAACAAAGCATGTATTTTTGTTAAAATGTGTACATTATATTTTTTTTTTATTTTAACAAATTTTTATGATTATTTTTTCATAGACCCAACGGTTTACTGATTTTTATATATTTTTTAAATTTTCTAGCCCAAAGGAAAATAGAAAATAAATGGAAAAGACCACCATAACCTCCCCCATTATTTCGTCAATTTCATCTGATATTTGCTGTCGATAATCAACGCAACATTTAAATATAGAAATCAAGGCTAGAAGTGCTCAATAAGAGCATTAGGGATTTAACTGGAGGCAGTCGTTTTAAATTCATTTAAGCAATAACTCAAATGTAAAATCTATTGAAAATTTCTATTATTATTGTTGTTACAAAATGCAAATTATATTAAAATTGAAAATACATAAAAAACCTACCTTAATAAAAGCTTTCTGGCCGAAGTTAAACTTAAAAAAGACTTTTAAAAATGTATTTGAATTATTCAACTGTTTACATTGTGTATCATGATAATTTATTGGAATTCGTAGTAAAAAAGTAGGTATTAAGATTTGAATGTAAAACTAGTGACTCAGGTTTTTATTCTTTCGTAAACGTGTTACGTGGGTAAACTCTTCAGAGAGCCTCGATCTTTTTCAGACTTGCTATAGAAGAAGATAAAATTTTATACGTAAGAGAATTTTTTTTCGATTTCCTGTTTAATTACACAACGTTTAAAACTAATAAATACATTTACATTTTAAAGGAAAAAAAATTTTTTTTTTGTTTTTTCACTTGAAGTCTAAACCTTGTCAAAGTCAGTAAAAGCATAAAAGAAAAATCAGCATTAAAGATTTTGGTGGGTATTTTAAATTAAAGTTAATTTTTTTTAAACATTAGAATAAATCGAAACGAATTTTGGTTTGGTTTTTTTATTGGTTTTGTTTTTATGTTAAATGGAAAAATTAGTTATTACGAATTTCATGAGGCTTTTGTTATGTTTTTAAATTGGTTGTTTTTTTTACATAAATTATTTATATAAAAAGATTTTTTGTCTTAAATACAATTAATAAAAATTCAAGGAAAAGAGTATCAGTATTACCAAGTTTTTTTTTATTCTCCTTAGAGCACCATTCGATGATGACTATAGAACAGCCAATTTAAAAAACTTAAGTTAAGAATATGTAGATTAGGATCAAAATGGAAAAAGAAGGCATTACGGCTGAGCACATTAAATGCCAAATAAACTAAACTACTATGGTAGAACGAAGTATTTTTTTC
Organism: Cistogaster globosa; assembly: GCA_937654795.1. NCBI lineage: Eukaryota > Metazoa > Arthropoda > Insecta > Diptera > Tachinidae > Cistogaster > Cistogaster globosa. The sequence continues at coordinate 114,835,795 of OW569405.1, read as the reverse complement.
CGATTTTTAACTTAAACCATTCATTGACGAATCTTTAGTATGGCACATGTGGTTATATATACATGATGAAGGGTATATTAGATACGGCATAGCCGTTTCTTGTCCGTTCAATAAAGTCAAATCTTCATTGAAGATTAGCTTACGTTGATGCTTTGCTGCAGCTTGTAGTTATGTTTCCCGATATTGTTTTCCCGTTGAAATATAAAAAGTTTAGGCTCTATCGTATTAATACCATCGCAGCAGATTTAGAACAATCATTGTACATTCTTAACGTCTATTAAACTCCTTGATTTCTAGTGAACAATGAAGAGAAGCGTTGAATTGCCAACACAATTTATTCATTTAATCAAACAAAAAATAGCGATTATAGATGATTAAATAAGTGAGTAAATTCTGCGCCTTATTAAACACATAAAATTTAACTAACTAGAACATGCTTGTTTTATTATATTTAAACCTTTTTTACAAGAGAGTAAAAATATTTTTAGGCCAAAGATAGACAGATATTAACCAAAAGACGTTCATAAATATTCACAGGTTCATAAATATCTTCTGAAAATATTTGTCATCTTCCTAAAGGACATCAAATAACCTTTTACAACATATATACACGCATACTTACACACATAATTATGGTAATAAATAGTATCAATAAAACATATTGTTCAGCAACTTAGAACAAATATTGTCAATAGGTATTATAGAAGAGTTACTGAGACTAATTTTAGCAATTTAACAACGGAAATAAATGTCAACGTAAACTGTGACTTTTATTTTAAAAATATGTTTATTTTAAAAGTAATCACAACGGAAAAAATAAATAATATTTTCGATCAGCAAAAGGATATTAAAAAAATGTATATAATTCGCAGGCTAAAAATTTAATGATGAAATAAATTTTTGTTAAATAATTATGAATCATTTTCTATGAACTAGATTAAAATTAATTAAAGTACGTGACCGGAAAAACTAATTTAGCTGAAGCTAAATCCGTAAATGTTTGAATCTAATTCTGTGAGAGCCTGCATGTATTTGTCACATTAACTTCCTAGAAATGTCATTAAATGTTAAGTGTTTCTCAGCCACCTAAAACACACTGATAACGCAAAAGCTGGGAACATAGCTGCGCATAGTAAGTACTCCTTATCATTGAAGTAATATACGGCAAACAAAAACCATAAACTTAGATTTAATTTTTTAGTTTTATTTAAGTAATTCAACATTTTATTAACAATACAAAAACTATATAAATTTCCTATAGTGCCTGTCGTTTTTCTCCTTCTTCTTTTATTTCATCAATAACATATAAAAGCTATTTTCCTTCAGGGAAAAAATAAATTTTTTGCAAAAATTTTTTAATTGATCACAAACGAAAGCCCTTTTTCTTCTCTTCTTCTTTCCTTTCATGAAACAATCAAATTTTTGACAAAAAACTAAGTTAGTTTTAAACACAAATTTAAGCCCTCTTCGTTCAGGATAAATGGGTTTTAAGATTTTCATTTAAAATATTTAAATTTTGTTCTAAAATCGAATTTTTGAAATGTTTAGTGGTCGAAGATTGAAGCCATTTTCCTTCTAGAATTAATAGTTATAGAGCTAATGAGTTTAAAGTTCTCAATATAAAAAATAAATTAACCTAAGAAAAAAGATTTCAAATAATAAATTTTCATAATAATTTTATTTTTAAGCAAAAAATTAGGAATTTTAGTTAAAATCGAATTTTTTAAATTTTCTAAGTGATCAGAGATTAAATCTTCGGTCTGTATAGGACTTATAGTTAACAAGATATTATTCTTATGATTATTATTATTATTATTATTATTATAATTATTATTGTTATTTGACTTAATTAGTTTCAGATAATATTATGACTTTTTTCATAAACAAAGTTATTTCCCATAGTAATTAATTAAGCAAAAACATTTTATATTTTAACATCAAACTTCTTTAATTGTGCTTGATTCCTTTATATATAAATATTTCCTGATGTTCTGATGAAACATTACAATACAAATTACAATACAAATTGAAATGTATTACTGCGAGGAAAGCATACCGATATGGCCATTTCTTTATTGCTTATATAGTTTGTCAGTGGGTTCAACCAAATTTTCTTAAGAAAACTCAAGAGTCCTAAATTAAAAGCAAAATTAATTAAATGAGAACTACATTGAATCAAAAAATCAAAATGGCTTAAAAATCTTTTTTACAAAAAATCCAGTAGTCATTAAGTTTATTTATTTTTCCTTTCAGTGTTTGTATCAATCATAATTAAAGCAGATTAACATAAAAATATTCCAAATAATTAATTTTTATATTGATTTATTTTAATATCTTTTGTTCTGTAGCAATTATAGCTGGCAAAATGAATAATTATATCTTAAGAATAAAAATATCTTGAACGAATAAAATATAAATCAAACGTTTATGATTAGACTTTTTTAAATCAATTCCTAAATTCAACATGATTTTTTGCTTACAATTTTCTTAAATCGCTTTTTTTGCTTCTACTCTTTAAAGGAATAGCACTGAGATAGTAACTGCAATCGTAAGCCAAGTTTTTAATACTTCTATAACTGTAAGAACTTTTTTATTTTTCGCTTTTCTTTTGTATATTTAAAGCATTTGGCAAGCAATTTAGTAGTCATAAATTCCTGAAGTACCAAAGGACGCTAAAAACTAAAAATAAATCTACAGTTTATACAAAGATATAAAAATAATGTCGCAAAATAGAAAAAAAATAAAAATACGTAAGCCAACAGTAAATTATGAATAAGTGTTTAAAACCAATATAAAGTTTTTAATACTTAAATAAATATTTAAAACATTAGAAATATAAATTATTCTACATTAAAAATATATTTTCAAACATTTAAAAATTTGAATTGAAATTAAATATCTTTTTTTTTTGGTTTAACAGTAAGGAAAATAATTTTAAGCGTTTTTGATTCGACAGTAGAAAGAATAATAAATTAATAATAAATGAAACAATATTTTTTCAACGGTAACAGCTAGTTTTATTTAGACTGATATATTATTGCAACAAAATGTTTCAGTAATAGTAGTCACTTAAAAAAATTAAATTAAATTAAACGTTAAGAGCTGCAACGGTTTTATGTTGAACAAAGCTTTTATTGGGAATAAAGCATACTGAGATAAAAACACAAATAAGTCTTCTCGAGTTATACTGTCAGTGCTTTTAAAACCTTTGAAAGACAATCCATTAAATAGGTGTATCAGCTTAAAAACAAATTGACTTATGCCACATTCAAACTAAACAATAATTATTGGTTTTATATACTTATTTAAATTTTGAAAGAAGCACACATATATTTGCTTTTCTTAAATGTTTATTTAAATAAAATACTTTTGCAAAATTTTTGGAAAAAAAATTATAATAAATAGCCCTTACGTAAGAAAGGCATACATTTTTTTAATTGTAACCCAGTTTCACCTGAACAAAGGGGTATAAACAGACTCCTTTCCTTTTTTTTTAATAAAGTATCCTTAATAAATATTTACGTGCATGCATTATAATATTTTTGTAAGATTTCATAAATAATTTTAAAACCTGTTCATTTAAAAAAAATTAATACACAAATATTTGAATACTAAAAAAACCAAACACCAACAACAACAAAACCTTACTGAAATAAAATTCAGCTTCAAATAGGAATACCATGAATATTTTAGTTTTTTATTATATTGTAACAACAACAAATATTTTACAAATGAAGAGAAATATTTTCAATGATTTCCCGCAACAAACGCAACAAGTTTTACTCTGTAGTACAGAGTCTGTTCACATCGTATCTTATCCATATTCATAATTTTCAGTACCGTTTTAAAATATGTTTACATTGTAGAAATTTTTATTTATTTTTATGTTGTTTGCATCTTTTATATAATATGAACGCATGCTTGCGAGAGCTTTTAGCATTCACAAAGTACTATGAGTTTTAATACATGTATGACGTTGTAAAATAAAATTTGTTAACACTCAAATCAGGGATGGCAACATTGGTATGAATCGGAAATTTCATTTAAATTTGAAATTTCAAAAGTTTATATTCCAAATAATTTAACGTTTCAAAAACTTTTAATTTAGCTTATAAAACTTTTCACAAATTGACATACATAATCAATGCTTTTATTTCCAATGGAGTATCTTTAGTTTTCAATGCCAACTGGGTTGACAAACAGCCAAAGGAGACAAATTTAAAGGTAAAGGAATTGATCAACGTTATCAAATTTAATTGTAGACAACTTTCTGGAATTTGAAATATAAGATATATTCAAAATCCTTATTTATATATTATTTCTTAGTTTTTTTTCTTCCAAAAATGTGCTCTTGGAAGATTTGTGATCTTAACATTTAAATACTTGTTTTGTAAGATTTTTTTATTTATTTATTTTTTTTTAGAAACGCCTTCTTAAGTTACTTGAAAAATGTATTATTATTACCTTAAATAAAAGAATACA